>CM021103.1:281332603-281740809 GCA_007115665.2 Sequoiadendron giganteum
ATTTTGAAATGTCAATGATAGGAGAGATAAAATTGTTTTTACTATTGCAAATCACTCAGTTGGATGATGGAATTTTCATATCTTTGTCTAAGTATGTTAAAAATCTATTGAAAAAGTTTGGCATGGAAGATTCAATGCTAGTTGGTACACATATGATAATTGGATGTAAACTTACACTAAATGGTGATTCTCCTAAATAAAATTAGACAAGATGCGGGTCAATGATTGGTGGATTACTCTATTTGACTTAGAACAGGCCATATATAATGAATGATGTACATGTATGGTCGATATATTTCAAGATGATCCTAAAGAGTCTCATGTGATTGCTATTAAAATAATTTTTAGATACCTGAAAGGGACAATTGATCTTGGTCTTTGGTATCCTAGGGATGATGATCTTAACCTAAGTTATTTTAGTGATGTTGATTGGGAAGGAAATATGGATGATAGGAAGAGTACTAGTGGCGATGCATTCTTCTTAGGGAAGAAATTGGTATCTTGGCTAAGAAAAAAGTAGAATTTTATTTCATTGTCTATTGTTGAGGCAAAATACATTGCTATTGCAAATAGTTGTACCCAAGTATTGTGCATGAAGCAAATGTTGAGAGATGCCAGAATTGAGTATGAAGAACCCATTGCCATATTCAGTGACAATTCAACTACCATTAATATTCCCAAGAATCCAGTGTTGCATTCAAAGATAGAGCATATATCCATCAAATATCACTTTTTGAAAGATAAAGTGAGCGACAAAGAAGTTAGAATAGAGTATATACCAACCAAGGAGAAAATTGCAGACATCTTTACTAATATGTTTCCTAAAGATACTTTTGAGTATCTTAGAGGAAAATTAGGGGTGATTTCCACTCCTAATTAGAAATAAGATGCAGGTCTTTGCATTAGTCTATGAATTCATAGCCATATCTTATTCTAGATTGATGTTGTGGTGGATGCTACTTAGGGGGAATAGTCATATGATTAAAATATGTGATCAAAGAATGTGTACCTTTTCCATTAATGTCAAAGGGGGAGAGAAGAGCAATGTGAAAAACATGGGAGAAGAAGGAAATAGGAAAAGAGAGCACAATCTCAGGGGGAGATTGTTGGAAAAGAGCTAGTTAGGTTGGTGGCATTATTTTTCACATCATGTGTTGCCATCAATGCCAAAGGGGGATCTTTTTGAATGTTGTGGTTGAATTTATGATAAGTGGTTGTCATTGATGTCAAAAATATTAGCATTGATGATGCTTAAGGCTTTATATGTCAAGGATATTGAGAAAATTGTAAAACTGATATTGCACGCAACCAGTGAAGCTGAGAAGGTCATAAGGTTGGAAATCTATGTATGTTGAAGATATGAAGGTGCACTTCAAAGGGTTTGTTGTCTAAAAGTTTCAGAGGTCCGCATCAAGATTTGTGGAAGATATGAAGATTTGTGTTCCTACAGTTATCTAGTTTCTGTAGATGGTGTGCTTGGATGAAGAGGATGAAATTTTGGTAATTTCATGTGTTGCGCATGTAACTGTGATATTCATGGATGATTCTAGATCATACTCTATCCTTTTTGTACATCTGCATTGATCAGAGTGTTCATGATCAGATATTTTTCTGATGTGTGACTGAGTTTTCATGCTCCTGGCCGACATGATGGTAGTAGAGTGTTTTGGATCCATGAAGATTAATCCTTTATTGTTTGGCATGTTCTAAGGTGTTTTTTTGGGTCCTCACTATGTTGTGACCGACTTGTGTTGGTGTGCATTGAAATTTATTCATGCTTTGAGGCCGACATCTGTAACTTATTCTTTATTTGAGGCTGACTAAATAGTGGATGTAAATCTGTGTAGTAGATATATATAAGTGTTTTTTTTCCTCATTTGGAGGCAATGCTTAGTGTGTGCAAGAGATGTACATGTGTGAATAAAGGTCAAATCATTCAAGAGAAAATTAGAGTGTGAAGAAGTTTGAGCAGAGTGTGGAAGAGTGTGTAGAAGTTTATGTTTACCTAACTAGAACTTTAATCAAGCTTTTGTAGAAGCCATTTTCTCAGTTCAACTTCATCAGATGGATTTAATCTGATTATTGTATGTAAGGCAGTGAGCCTTCCTCTGAGAAGTGTTCTCTAAGAAGTGTGCCTAAATGCAAGTGCATTCCCTTTTTATTCTTCATTATACTTCTAACAGGGTACAACCTTGTGGACTAACATCCACTGTGGTTTTCCCCTAATAGGGTTTCCAGATATAAAATCTTGGTGTTCATGTGTCTCTGATGTGTTATTGATTTATGCTTGCACTGTTAATTATCAGATCTAAGATTTAAGGTTGCTTAATGTTGAATAAGTTTGATTTTTGTAACAACTAATTCACGCCCCCTCTTAGTTGTCTATCCTTATTTTTCCAATAGAATCAAATCTTACAGACGTTACAACAAAAAGGTAGAGAAAGATAGTTGTAAGTGTCAATGTTAAAATTCATGAAAACAAAAGGAATTCCATTGCAGTAGATGGATATGTGTCAGATGAACCTAATTATAGAGAAGTAGAAGAGAAGACTGATGAACAAGAACTGAAGAATGAAGAGGAAGAATCTTCAGAGAAGACCCCTAAAGCCCCTAATTATGTGCAAAAGAATCATTCTGAAGATCAGATAATTAGAGAAAAAAGGGAAGGTGTATTGACAAGAAGCAAATCTACTGAAGTTGAGGTAAAAAAATTTTTACTTTCTAAAGTTTAACCTAAATTAGTAAGTGAATCATGTGAACTAAAGGAAATGAGGCATCCACCTTTTAAGAGATGGAACTTTGGGACCTATTTCCCTTTTAGTTCATTAGGAAACCACCTAGGCCTTAAAATGAACCAAAGAAAATGAAGGTGTTCACCTTTTAGGAGATGAAACTTTGGGACCTATTTCACTTTTAGTTCATTAGGAAACCAAGATCCCTCAACTCTAATCTACAAATAAATTAAACTGAAACTTGTTGTATCAAACCAAAATTTGGAAACTAAATCTACAAAAATATGTTTCAAAACCCTCGCCTAGGACCCATTCAACCTAGGGCGAATGTGTCCTTGATTAGGGTCACATTCTGATTTTTTGGGCATTAAATCATTCATTTCTACATTCCTTGTTTTTTCTTTCATATTTTTGTTGATATTTTTTGAATTATTGTTTCTTCAATTTTTTCATATTTAGCTTAATTTGATCAAGTTGGTGCATTGTGATATTTCAAAATTGAATTTACAAGACTACATTTTTTATATTTTTGCATAGTATAATTAGAAAATTACCTTTGTTTTAACTCTTAAAATACTAAAATGGACAAGTGTTTTAACAATGTGTGGAAGTCCTTGTTCTCCTTGGTTGATGTTTCAAGTTTTGTTTTTGGAAATGATCCTAATGCAATTGACTCTAACCATGCTCAACCAAATCCTAATGATTGTCCTCATGAATTTTAAATCATTGTAGAAGATGATGCTAGCATGCATGTGTTCATAAATGATTGCCTTAACAATCTTGAGAATAACACATGCTTTTATACTTCCATTAAAAAAATGACACAACTTGAGATGTTTAGTCTTTTACATCCTAAAATTAAGCCACAAGAAAAGCCTAAACTTGAAACACTAAGTGAACCTAGCTCCTCTAATCAAATGCATACCTATCCATCTTATTTTAAAAAAGTAACCAACACTTCCATCAACCTAGAAGAGACTTATGGCCAAGGCTTTAGGATTTTAGAAAAAAAAGGACATGACATAACTAATGAACATGAAATTCACAAAATTTTAGAGAAACTTCCTATTGAAGAATCCAAAGGATTAGGATATCAAAATCATCCTCCCGACATAAATGTCCTCCTTCCTAAAGAATAACCAATGCCTCACAAGGATTATATGATCATCTTAGGTCCTCCTCCTCAACATCCACCTCAATAAATTGGTGAATCAAGCAAGCAAGAAAAACCTTAAAAACACAAGAAATTGTCATTCCTACATACTCAAAAAATAGAAACTGAATGAAAGATGGAACACATCTTTCAAAAAGGTTTGATTAAATTACCAACTCCTAGTAGAAGCAAAAAAACTAATAACATGAGTTATTGCACATATCATAGAACTCTTGGGGATCTTACTGATGAATTCCATGCATTAAAATTGATATTGGGTGATTTTTATGACAAAATAGTTGGATAACATTTATTTCACTCCCTTCCATGTAATAGTTGTAGGATTATAGAACCCTTAGTATTACATGTTTTAAATTCATTGAAAATCACTCTCTTTATCACAAGTAGCTCATTCTCACCACCCATATTGACTCATCCTTGTCTTGCACTTAGTTGAGGTAAGGGGTTGCATAGCCTTTTCTTAATTTTGGTACTTGATGATTGTCCCTTTGGCTATTTTTCCACCTTCTGTATATATTGATCAAGATTGGGATGTAGATGGCATTCTATAGGTTGACTCGAATGTGGCTCAATAGTATTTTACTTTATTTTCTTTTGTATGTTTCTTTATGTGATTGCATGTGTGTAATGTGATCCTTGTACTATTTTGTTTAATGTATCTCTCTTTTTGTGCATTCCTCTATTTGTATCTACATTCTTCTCTATGTCATAAACATTTTATCTTTTCTTTGTCTCATGTTTTATTTTTGGGGATGATGCAAGCCATCAAGAAATTTAGGTCTCTTCCATGTTGAACCAAAATTATTTTTCTTTGTTTTCACTCTTTATGTGTCATTTCTCTAGTTGTATGAGTATTTGGGGAATAATGACATTTTTGAGCTCTATAACAACATTGTAGCAAAGACATACTAACCCCGAATCCATAGATCCCTTATGTATTTTGGGGGGCAACCCCTCCTTCCTTTTTTATGATGTAGCTTAATTTTGGAAACATATGACTTGGCATAGGGATTTTCGAGGAAGCTCTCATGTATTAGGAATCAACATTGGCTACTTTAAAGCAATTTCTCACAACAATTCTATTAGCAACTGCTTTAAAGTGGGGAAATATATTGATAATATCTTTCGACATTTTTCATGTTTCATGGTGTGATTTTATTTTTTCTTGTGATGCATCCTTTTCTTGGTGGTGTCATTGGGTTTGATGTCCTCCAAGAGTGTGATATTTCTTAGTGTACAAATTTACTCTTAGTGGTGATGTGACACACTACATTCCCTAAGTTGTAGATCTTTTACTCTTGACTTGTCCTCGCTTGGCATCATTAGGAATGATGTTCCCTAAGAAAAATACCTTACATAAACTAAGCAAAATCCCTTTGATAACAATTTTTTTTTATCATTATTGTTCATCACTGTTTAGCATAACAAAACTTGTTAACTTTATGAAGCTTGAACCCTAAATTCAAGGCCACCTATCCTAATAGACCTTTCTTGCCTGTGGAGCCTTTCCTAGCATTGTGGTGCCTTATTGAAGTTGTCACGAGGATAGCTTTGATATGGTATGGAAGCCTAATATGATTCTCTCATTTCCCATCCTTTTAGGATACTCACCTAGTGGATAGCCTAAGGTTCCACTACCCCAAAGTGAGCAAACACAAAAACCAAAGCTTAAAAGTGTTTCGTGCTGATCAGACTATCTAGGCTTGATCTTCCTAGTTTTTGATGTTGTATGATTAGGTATCTTTGTAATTTTTTCATACATAAGTGTCTTGAATGTCTACTATAGTGTGAGTTTCACATGGGGTCATCCTCTCACTAAAGTGGGAGTAAAATATAATGTAGGAAAAAGTATCTTTGTTTCACACTTAATTTGGAGATGATAATAAATAAATGAGCTTAATGATGCCTTGATTTAGTGTTATAATATGTTTTTCATATTCACATTAAGTTTAAAGGCCTTTAAATTACAATGGACTTCATTGTTCCTTGTTTTTGGTGTTGTAAGGCATTCCTTTACACTTTCACACTAATCTAGGGATTTATTAAGGTTAATTTTCCTTAATTGGCCCCTTTAATTCAAATCGAAGCCTAACTAATTGTAATTTCTAGGGATAAAACCTCACATTCATAAATTCCATTACACAACATTTAAATTTGGAAGATGTGTATACTAGGTAAGTGATCTAAGACCCATTCACCATAGGGAAAATGGGTCCTCACTTAGATCTAGGACCCTAATTTAACATAATGATTAATATTGAGAAATGTGTGTCCTAGGTAAGTGACCTAGAACCCATTTGACCTATGGTGAATGGGTCCTCACTTAGACCTAGTACCCCCTTTAAAATATGTTTTTGGTGGTATTTCAATGATTTCAAATCCACAATTCAATGATAGCTTGTGAAATTTGAATTTGGAGAATTAATCTTAAGATATGTATAAATACAAGGTCATTTCTGTTGAGAAACTATGTCTCAATTTCCAGCTTTATGCCCCTTCATACCATCCTTGGCATTAAATTGTTCTCCTATTGGCCTTTACCCCTTTACCACAGTGGCTTTGTCTAGTTCTAGCAGTGACTATTCTAGCAGTTACCACCATACCGCGACCAACTAAGAGGTTGACCGCTGTGGCCATGATAAGGCCTCCAGCAGCCTGGGTGGCAGTTACCGCCTTACCACGGCCAACCAAGTGGCTGACCGTGGTGGCTGTGGTAAGGCCGCTAGTGGCCTTGCTGGCGGTTACCGCCATATTGCAGCCATCCAAGAGACTGACCACGGTGGCCACGGTAAGGCTGCCAGTAGCCTAGCTGGCAGTTATCACCCTACCAGGGCCAGCCAAGAGGTTGACCACATGGCCATGGTAAGGCCACCAATGGCCTAGCTGGTGGATACCGCCCTACCGCGGCCATCCAAGAGGCTAACCACGGTAAGGATGCTAACAGCCTGGCTGGCAGTTATCGCCATATCGTGGCCAACCAAGAGGCTGACTGCAGTGCCGCAGTAAGGCCGCCAGTGGCCTGGCTAGCGGTTACCACCCTACTGCGGCTAGCCAAGAGGTTGACCGTAGTGGCTGCGGTAAGACCACCAATGGTCAGCCAAGCCAACTACCACTGTACCATGGTGTGTCTTCATGCTGGTAGTGGTAGCATATGTGACAGAGCTCGGGAAAACTCAGATGACTTACCACCATAATGTAGGCTGGTCGGATGGGGTCTAGGGTAGCGCGGTAAGGGCTATGGGGAGCTCGAATGAGCTCAGTGACTAGTTTGACCAAGTTGGAATCAGTGTAAAAAGTGGACAGCGAATGAATTGAAGAAACGTGGCTTACTGTCAAAGCAATAATTGGCTAGAGGCCAAAGTCATAGTAGCAGTAATTGTAGGTCAATGCAGGGTGGCGAATAGGACCCGATTTGGGTAAAGCAGTTATGGCTTGGGTGGCTCGATGCAATGAGATCAGTATGGGAAAATCTTTGGTGCGATTGAATTAGACATGATTATACTTGGTGATCGGTGGTTGAATGATAGAATTAAATTTAATGTCTGACTTAAGGTAGTCTAGGACATATTGCATGATAGAGAATTTTGAACTGTATGTTTTTGAGAGAACATTGTAACAGTGAGTTAAATCGAGTAGTGTTGATGTGAGCTGATCAAAGAAGGCTATAATTTTGTAGGTAACTATTTTGTTAATATAATATAAATAGTTTGGACTTTCTATGGTGGTTTTTTTACCTAAAAAGGTTTTCCCACGTATATCTGGTGTCAACTGTGAATGTTCATCTTTGTGTAATATTTTTTTTACATGCATGTACTCATCTCAAGTAGTTTTAGAAAGCTATTGAAACTAGTTTATGCTTTTCTCCTTTGTTGTATTAGTGTTAAGGGAATGTATTCCACACTATTGGGTCTCTAGATCCATGCCCATTTTTCCCTTCAAGTGGTATCAGACCTTGGCCAGTTGTGTTATCCTTGTAGGAAATATTAGTTTTTTGTGCTAATACTGTTTCAGTGGGAGTCTCACATTGTTGAAACTTGTTTCTGTTTGAGATGGCGGGTACATCTAGTAGAATAGACATTGAAAAATTTAATGGCAATAACTTTGAGTTATGGAAACTCAAGATAGAAGACTTGCTTGTGGATAGAGACCTCTAGATTGTAGTGTCTAGAACTAAGCCACAAAGTACAATGCAAGAAGCTTGGGATCTTGCTGATAGAAAGCAAGATGTTTGATAAGACTAAGTCTAGATGATTCTATTCTCCTAAACGTCCATGAGGAGTAGTTTGTAGCTTCATTATGGAAGAAGCTTGGTGATATTTATCAGGGAAAGTCTCTAGTAAATAAGTTATTCCTGAGGAAGAAGTTGTACTCCTTGAAGATTGATGAAGTTACATTTGTTGCAGACCATCTGAACTCATTTAACATGAGTGTTACTCAGTTGGCTTTTGTAGGTGTAAAGATAGAGGAGGAGGATCGTTGCATGCTCCTGTTGTGTTCGTTACCTGATAGTTGGGACCATCTTGTGATGGCCATTGGAAGCACTACTACTGCTTTCAAAATGGAAGATGTTGTTGCCTCATTGCTATCTGAAGAGATGTGGAGGAAGTCTTTAGAGATGGCCAAAGAGGCTCTTGTTGTTCAAGGTAGATCAAAGAAGGGCAAGAAGAAAGACAAGAAGTCGAAATACAAATCTACAAGGAGATCAAAGTCTCTTGGTAAAAAGTTCAAGGTGAGATGTTGGAACTATAGGCAACCTAGTCATATCAAGAAGGACTGCAAGGAGAAGAAGAAGAAGAATGCTTCTCACAATGAATATTCTCAAAGTGATGCAGACACCTTGACAACTCAGGCATCAGATGATGTCTAGCTAGTTGACTCAGGTGCTTCTTTTCACATGACGTCCAATAGAGAATGGTTCTCCAAATACGAGAAGTAGGATAGTGGAAAGGTATACTTGGTAAGTGATTCAACGTTGGAGATAGTTGGTAGAGGAAGAGTCAGAATTTAGTTTCTTGACGAGAGAGTCAAAGGTATTGGTGGCGTACTTCACATACCAGGTCTGGCTCAAAATCTTCTTTCTATCAGTAAATTAAATGATGCTAGTGTAGAAGTTTCTTTTTCAAGTAAGGGATGTAAAATGGCTAGAGGTGTAATGGTACTGGCTAGGTGTGTTCGTATTGGCACTCTGTACAAGCTGGATGCACATCTTGTTCTTTGTAATAGTGCCTCTGTAAATCCATGCAATGTTGCATCTGTAGAGAAAGATGAAGACACTTCTCTGGCTACAAATACTATGGAGGTAAAACTCCCAGCTAAGAAGACTATGATGTGGCATCACAGACTTGGTCACATTGGTGAGAAAGGTTTAAAAACCTTGAAGAATAAAAATCTTATAGAAGGGCTTGATGATTGTAACCTTGAGTTTGATTTTTGTGAACATTGTATCTATGGAAAACAACACTGTGTTTCTTTTTATTCTAGTCCTCACAAATCTTCTGGTATACTAGATTATGTTCATTCTGATGTGTTTGGTCTAGTTAATGTTCCTTCGTTATCAAAGTCTAGATATTATGTTTCTTTTATTGATGACTATTTGAGAATGGAATTTGTATACTTTATTAAAAGTAAATCAGAAGTGTTCAGTCGGTTTAAAGAATTTAAATCTTTGGTTGAAAATCAGACTAGAACGAAAATTAAGTGTTTGAGGATAGACAATGGAGGTGATTTTTATTCTATAGATTTTGAAAGGTATTGCACTAATCATGGAATTAAAAGGCAAAAAACAACTCCTTACACTCCATAGCAAAATGGAGTTGTTGAAAGGTTGAACAAGATGCTGATGGAAAAGGCAAGGAGTATGTTGAGTGGTGTTGGTCTGGAGCAAAAGTTCAGGGCTAAGGTAGTGGCTACACCATGTTATTTGATAAATAGATCTCCTTGTTCAGCTCTTGTTGACAAGACACCTTTGGAAGCATGGTCTTGTAAGAAGCCTTCTCTGAGGAATGTTCGTTTGTTTGGCTGTGAGGCATATGTTTATGTCCCAAATGTAAAGAGATCTAAATTGGATAACAAGGCTATCAAATGTATTCTCATCGATTATGGAGTTGGTGTGAAAGGATACAAGCTTTGGAACCCTGTTACTAAGAAGGTTTTGTACAACAGAAGCGTGATATTTCGTGAGATAAAACCTTCAGTAAGTGATCAATAAATTGTGACAAATCAGAGTGACAAGAAGAAGGATGCAGTTGAAATCCCCCAAACTCAAGAAAGGGAAGAGTTGCATGGTCTACCTGAGACTGAGGAGAGCTCAAGCAGCTCTAGAAGTTCTGATGATGAAGAACAACCTCAGCCTGTAAGAAGATCTACATGAGAAAAAAGGTGACCTGATAGGTATGGTTTCTCTATGTTAGATTCAAACTGTGCTTATGCTCTAATTACCAGCATTGATGAACCTAGGACTGTTAAAGAAGCAATCAGCATGGCTAATTCAAAGTCTTGGATGGAAGCCATGAATGAAGAAATGGATTCTTTAAAAAAGAATGATACCTGGAACTTGGTACCACTGCCAAAAGGGATAAATCCTGTTGGCTGTAAGTGGATATTCAAAAGGAAGACAGGTCTTGATGGCACTGTTGAGAAGTATAGGGCTAGACTGGTTGCAAAGGGCTTTTCTCAAATTGAGGGAATTGATTATGGAGATATTTTTTCTCCTATAGCAAAGCTGACATCCATCAGATTTATTTTATCATTAGCTATTGTGTTTGATTTTGAAATTGAGCAGATGGATGTGAAGACAACATTTCTCCATGGTGAGCTTGAAGAAGAAATTTACATGTCCCAGCCTGAGCATTTTGTTGAAAGAGGTAAACAAAATCTGCTCTGTAAGTTGAATAAATCTCTCTATGGTTTAAAACAATCTCCTAGAATGTGGTACCAGAAATTTGACACGTTTGTGTTGTCAATTGGATTTGTGAGACCAGAATATGATCATTGCATTTATTATAAATCTGAAAATGATCGTGTGCTTGTTATTACCCTATATGTGGATGATATGTTATTTATTGGAAATACCAAGACTATGATTTTTGATCTTAAATCTCAGTTGTCTACAAAGTTTGAAATGAAAGATCTTGGTGCAACTAGGTACATTCTTGGAAGGGAGATTACCAAGGATAGAACAAGTAGAAAGCTTTGGGTTAGTCAAAGTAAGTATGTGAAGACAGTTCTAGAGAGGTTTAGCATGGATGACTGCAAGCAGCTTGTTGTTCCTATCATGCATGGAACTAAGTTGTTTGTTGAAGACTGTCCAAAGTCTGCTACTGAGATGGAAGACATGACCAATGTGCCTTATGCAAGTGTTGTTGGCAGTTTAATGTATGCTATGGTCTATACAAGACCAGACATTTCCCAAGCAGTGGGAGTTCTAAGCTAATTTATGGCAAATCCGGGAAGATCACATTGGGATGTTGTGAAGAGAGTATTCAGGTATTTGAAGGGGACTTCAGATTATGCACTGTGTTACCATGGAAACTTGGTTGGATCATAGAGGAATCTCAACATCCTTGGGTATGTTGATTTAGATTAGGCAAGGGACATTGATAGTAGGTGATCCACCAGTGGATACACTTTCATGCTCAATGGTGGAGCAAAAAAAATGGATGAGCAAGCAACCGGTTGTAGTTGCTTTATCCATGACATAGGAAGAGTACATGGCTGCAAATCATGCCTGTAAAGAGGCTATTTGGTTAAACCGTTTGTGTTCAGACATTGGATTCAATGCTAGGCAGATTTCTATCTGCTCTGATAGTCAAAGTGCCATTTGTTTGGAAAAGAATCCTACCTTTCATGCTAGGACCAAGCACATTGATGTGCAATATCATTTCATAAGGGATATGCTTGAGGATGGCAAGGTCAGTCTGGAAAAGGTGGACACCTTGAAGAATATTGCAGATGCTTTGACAAAGCTAGTTAGCATAGACAAGTTCAGATGGTGCACATAATCGATGGGCCTTGGGGCCTATGATGGACAGTGATTTTTGTTGTATTAGGGGTTGCTGGAAATGTTCGCCAAGTGGGAGCTTATTGAGAAACTATGTCTCAATTTCTAGCTTTATGCCCCTTCATACCATCCTTGGCATTAAATTGTTCTCCTATCAGCCTTTATTGCTTTACCATAATGGATTTTTCTGGTTTTGGCGTAGACAGTTCTAGCTGTTACCGGCATACCGTAGCCAACCAAGAGGTTGACCACTGTGGCCACAGTAAGGCCACCAATGACCTTGCTAGCCAAGTGGTTGACCATGGTGGCCACGAAAAGGTTGCTAGCGACCTGGCTGGCGATTACCGCCGTACCGCAGCTAGCCAAGAGGCTGACCGTGATGGTCGTGGTAAGGACGCCAATGACCTAGCTGGCGATTATCGCCCTACTGCGGCCAGCCAAGAGGCTGGCCCTAGTAAGGCCACCAGCGGCCTGGCTGGCGGTTATCGCCCTATCGTGGCCAGCCAAGAGGCTGACTATGGTGGTCATGGTAAGGCTGCTAGTGGCCTGGCTGGTGGTTATCGCCATATCGTGGCTAGCCAAGAGGCTGACCATGGTGGTTGCGGTAAGGCTGCCAGTGGCTTGGCTAGTTGTTAACACCCTATGGCAGTAAGACCGCCAGTGGTCAACCAAGCTGACTATCGCTGTACTGTAGTGTGTCTTGGAGCCAGCAGCGGTGGCATATACAACAAATCCTGGGAAAACTCAGACAACTTAATGCCTTACAGCGGGCTAGTCAGATGGGGTCTACGGTAGTGTGGTAAGGGTTGTGGGGAGCTCAGATGAGCTTGGTGACTGGTTTGACTGAATTGGACTTGGTGTCAGAAATAGACAATGAATGAATTGCAGACACGTGGCTCAGTGTCAAGGTGATAATTGGCTAGAGGCCAAAATCATAGCAGCAGTAATTGCAGGTCAATTCAAGGTGGTGAACAGGACCCAATTTGGGTAAAGCAGTTATGGCCTGGGTGGCTCGATGCAATGAGATTGGTATGGGCAGATGTTTGGTGCGATTGAATCAGACATTATTGTACCTGGTGATCGATGGTTGATTGATAGAATTAAATGGAACGTCGAACTTAAGGTAGCCTAGGACATATTGCATGACAGAGAATTTGGAACTATATTTTTTTTAGAGAACATTGTAACAGTGAGTTACTTCAAGTAGTACTACTATGAGCTAATCAGAGAACACTATAATTTTGTATGTAACTATTTTGTTACTGTAATACAAATAGTCTGGACTTTGTGTGGTGGGTTTTTTACCTGAAAAGGTTTTCCCATGTATATCTGGTGTGAACTATGAATGTTCATCTTTGTGTAATATTTATTTTACATGCATGTACTCATCTCAAGTAGTTTTAGAAAGCTATTGAAGTTGGTTTATGATTTTCTCCTATGTTGTATTAGTGTTAAGGGAATGTATTCAGCACTGTTGGGTCTCTAGATCCATGCCTAGTTTTCCCTTCAAATTCACTATGTTTCATCCTGAGTTCCTAGAACATTGGTTTAACTTCATGAGATAAAGCTAGAGAAATTCAAGAGAATTCAAGAGAAATTTCAAGGCATTTCAAGGGTAGATTTATTGAAGATTATTGCAACAATGAAGATTACTTTCATCATGTCAAATATTAATTGCATCATGCATCTTGTTTGAGCTAATGTGGTGATGTAGCATTATAGATCCATTCAATTGTTCAAAGGCATTGTTTCACATGAAGTTTCATGATGAAGTTTTACATCCATTGAAGCCTCTTCATGCAAGTTTGTAGATGTACACTCCAAGGTTCAAATAAGGTTTAGTGAGTTATTCCATATTTTTTCATTTATCATTCCTTCATGATTTTCTATTTAATTTCAAGCTTTACTTACCAAAATGGGGGTTGACTAAGGCAAACCCCCATTTCCCTAACCAAAAAAAAAAATTCTCTCTTTAATGTGTGATTGTAGATTTTAGGTTGAAGATTATTTGAAGAGAAAAATTAAAGAAAGTTGAAAAGTTGTTTAAGTTGCAAGAAAAGTTGTCAAATCACATAAATTCATCTACAAACTTTATTTTTGGTTGTCTGATAGTGATAATCAAGAATCTAGGAGTGTATACTTCATAGAAGAGAACCCAGAAAGAACAATTCAAGAACCCTAGCCAGGACCCATTTGCAATAGGATGAATAAGTCCTAATTGAGCTCCAAAAAGTGATTTTGGTGAAAGGTACACATTGTTTTCTCCTTTCCAGATCTTCCTGTTTGGTTTTTGTTTCTATTATTTTTAATTATTTTCCTTCATTTACATTTCAAATTAAATTAGGAAAATAGGTCCTTTGTGGTTCATCAATCATATTTTAGTAAACACACAACCACAACACACCCTATTTTTTATGTTTCAGTGCATGTTATGGGTTGTTTACGCTTTCATTCCTTATAAATGTTAAGTATGCATTAGTAATTATATGTTTAATAATTGGACAGTCTAATATAATATTGATTCACACCCCTCTCAATATTTTGAGTGTTCAACAATTGGTACCAAAGCCTAGTTCCTTGGAAGAAGCTTGACCTCTTTGGGAAGATCTTGGAAATTGAACACATGGCTAATAGAAAGTTTCCTATTTCTTCGGAAGTGATTCCTACTATTGGATATATAGAAGAATATTGCATATTTGAAAAAGATGGAAAACTCAAAGTTTCTCTTGAAATGAACGAAAATTTTAAAGAAGCAAATGGTCGTGTCAAAAAATTGAGAGAGAAAATCAAGAATTTCAGAGAAAGACATAAGGAGGTCAATGAACAATTGAAACAAGTAAATGAGAAGATAACTGAACTGAAGTGCAAGTGGAAGAAAATAAAAGAATTGAGGAATGTTTGAATGTAATGGTAAAAAGAAAAATTGATGAATGCATAAGGCTTGAACAAGAAGTGGTATATATAAGATCAGATCTAAAGAAATCAAGAATTCATGAGGAAAAATTCAAGACAAGTTCTACAATGCTTGATGAGTTAATTGTAGGTCAGAAAGCATTTAAATAAAAAGGTAGTTTGTGACTTGAAAAAGGAGAAAGCTCAAAAGAAGATCAAAAACATAATGCAAAGAAGATCAGTAAACTAGAGAAGAATGAAGACACAAAGAACAATCGAAAGTTCCAAAATTAAATAAATAATGCTAGAAGACTACCTATTAGACAACCAAAATCTCAAAGGTACCCATCTTTCAATGGTATTTGTTATTTTTTCAATAAATTTGGACATAGAGAAATGGAATGTAGAAGAAAAATAATCATAATGTTCTATCCTTTACTGGTCAATTCTTTACATGCAAGAAGTTTGGACATAGAGCAAATGAATGTAAAAATCGAATGATGAATGCATATAATAATGGTAGAATGATTCAATCTTTCAATGCTTACTGCTATACATGCTATGGATTTGGACACAAGGCTAATCAGTGCAGATTCAAAATTAATGGAAGGAATAATGCTTGGGGAAATTTCACATGCAATAACTGCAATAGACATGGACATATTGCTAGATTTTGTAGAAGCAAAAATACAAGGAAGGATAATTTGGAAGAGAGAAATGAACTAGTTAAAAATAATGATCCAATTGAAGTAAAGAAGGGAATCAAAAATATCTATAGAAAGAAAGAGGAGATTGAGAACATGGAATAATGAAATACTACAAATGAATCTATACCACCCTCCGATGCAGATAAGTCCTCTAGAAATTGAACCTAGGTGTTGGCTTAAGGGGAGCAATAAAAGATAATCAAATCACCCATGGCCTATAAAAGGTGCCATGGCTTGACATGAATATATGTGGTGGATATAGGTAGTTTTGATCTTTTGGAGATGACTCCGGAAGAAAATACGTAAATGTGGAGATTTGTGGAGTGATTTAGGGTTTATTGTTGCATAGAGAAGGGTTTTACTAGCTTTATTATTTGGCATATTGAATACAAATTAGGGTGGAATCAAAGGGTTAAATATACCTATTCTTTGTCGATTTCATTCACTTTTATGCATATGCAGCAAGTAAATTGAATTGAAGCGAATTCAAGATTTCAAAGGCGATTTGCATCCAAACCCTAGTTCCTATTGAGAATGAAAAAGGTATTTACCATTGTCCAAAGCTAAAATAGAGTTTTTTTTTTAAAGAATTAGAATTCAGTTGAAATGGATACACCTATAGTATTGAATGTAAGTAAGAAACCCTAATCAAAATTCAAGAAATTCCCCATGAAGGTATTTGAGAATGACTTGCTTGAAGCTTTTTTGAGTATTCCAGATATGGTTTTACTTATAGAAGACACTAGGGAATACATCCATGAGAAAATGGAAGAGTATCATTACATAAGATTCTTAGACCTTTGGACAGATCAATTGATTCGAGATGATTACAAAATCAAACCTGAGTACGAAAACCTAGTGAATAAAAATCTAGACATCTAGCAGAATTTTGTTTTAATAGCTACAACAGTTCATGTAGCCTATGAAATGGTGAAAAAGGGAAAGGACTATGACTTATGTGAGTTTCTCCATCAAAAACTCTTTGAAAACTTGAAGAAAACTAAAGAGAATAAATACCCCTTCAAGTTTGGTTCTTTGGTAGTTTGTTTTTTTTTAAACTTTGTGAGGGAGCTTCAAGGAAGAAGCAATGCCATAGGATAAAATCAGACTTGTATCCCATCAAATCTTGGAACATCTACATAGCATTGGTGCTATTAAAGCTTAATATGAATCACTTATTGCATTCTTTACATAATTTTAGAATATAATGCATGAAAGGGAGAGGATCCCTAAGTCTATTATGGACACATAAGAGAAGGATATCACATTTCTAGTCATAATAGATGAATGCATTATTGAGGTTGTAGAACCTAGAACTTCTTGGATTCTACCTCTTGGATATAATATCAATGAAAATGAAGTAGATGGTCATGTTTACATACCACTAAAAATTATTAAGGGCCCTACACAAGAAATAAATGGAACATATGAGGAGAAATCCATCATGGAAATGCATATGGAGCTGAAAAATCCTGAAATAAAGAAGGTGGAAAGGATGGTGGATGACCATCTCAAGGATAAGGTATTCATAGAAGAACACATAAAGGTGTTAAGAGAAAAATAAGAGGGAGAATTGAGCATAGCATGTAGGTCCATTGGACCTAGAAGATCTAGAATAATTTCTTCCACCATTCCTCCTAGTTTTCAACAGCCCTCTGGATCAGTTTCTACCACCAGTGAAATGAAGAGAATGAAGATCAGTGCTCCAGTAATAGAGGAATTTCAGGTGAAGGAGGCCACATGGCCTGAAAAGAGAAATAAAACTACTCTTGTATCCCCTACTACCACTACATCAAAAAGAAGAAAATAAAAATTTGTAAGAGAAAACAACATGAGTGCACTATCTGAATAAGAAGAAGAGGATGAAGGTGCTCCATTGATTCTACAAAGAACTGGTGTAAAGGAATAGATAATATATATTATTGATACCTTAGATGAAGAAGAGATTGAGAAGGAAAAGCAAGCCTTCAGGATACATATGCATAAGAAGATGAAGGAAGAAAAAGAAATTAGACACAATTGAATTAGAGAAGAACAACAACAACAACAAGACAACTTTGGAGATACTGAGCAGTCCAATGAAGTTGGACTCATTATTAAAGGTATTTTACATCATGAGATGAGAGAAATTTAGTTTCCTTATACAAAATTGCAAATGAGGTAGAAAAACCACCACAATAGAGGCAACCATCAAAAACATTGTGTTTATTTAAGAAGAGATGGAGAAAATTAGGAAGAAGGTTCCAGATGATGTGTGGAAAATATTAATAGAGAGGAGAAAAGAGGCCATAGAAAAGGAAGATAAGCATAGATCAAATGATGCAGAGAAAATTGGATTCTCCCTATCTAATGCTGACAAGGCCACATTAGCCTAAGTCCTTTGTAAAGAATTCAGAATAAAAAAAGGGGTCACACTTTTGAAGGGAAGAGAATAGAATCAATTTGAGAGAATAAAAAATCCAAAAAAGGTGAAGAAATTAATGATATAGCATAGAAGTATGGCTTTATTCCCATTTCATCTACTAGTAAAGAACAAGATCTAGTAACTGAAAAAAATGGAGTTATTGATACAAAAGAAAATCTACACAATACTCCTTCAGATATAGATGAAACAATAAAAGGAAATGTTAAAGATAAGAATGTTGTTGTGACCAAAGAGGAAACCATAAAGGATGACACTCCTAATCCTATAGTAACATATGTGACTATAGATCAAGGAAACCCAAAGATATTTGTTCCTACAGTAGATACAAAACTGAACACCAGTGAAGGTGAAAGGAATGATATAGTCAATGAAAAAGGAATGAGAATGAAGTGAATCAGGAAAGAGAGAATTATGATGAGAAGGGACGTGGAGAAGATAAGAGTAAAGAGGGTAAGCAAAGAGATGAAGAGAAAGATAAAGATAAGATCCCCTGTGAAGAAGAAGAAAATGTTGAATAAACCAAATACTAAGAGGGGGGGTGAATAAATATCCACATAAACTTATTGAACAATCACCAGTAATGATTTATATCATAAAATAGATAAGAGAAATGATAGAACATAAAAGATCCACAACACAAGAACACCATATTTTACATAGAAAACCCAATGAGGGAAAAACCAAAGTGAGGATTAACTCACAATATATATAGTTATAGATATATAGGTTACAAAAGAGGCTTACTACCAAGAAGGGGCTCACTGCTCGGATACAAAATCTCACTGCTTACGGGGAGGCTCACTGCCTATATAGTTTATATAAACAAAAAAAATGGCTAACCCCCAATATTGAACTAATGAAGATGCACCACCAGTGCATATTCAGTTTCATTGATGCACAAAGTACTCTTTCAATAGAATAAACTTCTCTCTTCACACATGCTTGTACTCGCTCGCACTACTACTTTTCTTTGCTTCACATACTTTCCATATATTCATTTACACAATATTCACTTCCACACATCTTTTCTATATATCTACTATATCAACCTATATCAATTATATCGGCTATGAAAAGTAATACAACAGATTCATGCAACATCATGTCAGTTGGGACTAGGGAAAGGTCTTACATAAAATTCGTGATCATTATAGACTGAGTACTAGGTCGACCAAGATTAACCTAATACCGAAATACAACCACAAACACTGATGTCAACACATTACCCAAGCATATGAACAACTAAGAATGCATATGTACATGCTTTCAACCATTATAAGAATTTTTCCAAAACCTTGGATCAAACTGATTACTAGAGACAATATGCAAACAAAAAATACTAGAAATACTAGAGATACCAGATCAAATAACAGATGGGATAAACATGATCTGCACATTGGTACAAGGTACTAGACCTACATGGTGACATAAATGACAATATAAGACATACTTCCAACAATCTCCCCCTTTGGCATTGATGGCAACATGTGCAAAAAGTTCAATTCAAAATTCTTAACAATTCTTATCTCTCCCCCTTAGATCCATATCTTCCATAACTCTCCCCCTTTGAAATCAATGGAAAAGGGAGCCAAAAAGGATATAAACATGGTGACATCTAATATTAAAAAATCCTAACTCTTTTTAAATTTTTTAAAACTTCAAAACTTTCAAACATTCAATTTTTTAAATTTCTTTCAAATCAAAATGACACTTGTGACCTGAAATACTTTCTTGTACATTTCTTTAATAAAAAGATATAATTTATTCCATTGAATCACTGTAGAGTCCATCCTTGAGTATGTTCTTTCCAATATGGCTAAAAACGTAAAGGAGGATGACCAATCAAACGAGCATTATCTTTCACAATCTTTTGCATTTGAGAGTATTCTGGCAAGATGGTCTAGTCGGACCTTAACAATTTATTTAAGAAGAAAAAAGGTATTCACTACATCATCCCTTTTTATCTGCACAATGATTATTTCAACTTGCAACTCACCAATTCTCAACCTTTGCTTCCCATATTTGTCCTCAAAAATATCAAACTTTTTCCTAATACTGTTCACTTCAATTTCTATAGCTTCAATTTTTCTTCAAAAATTATCAATTGCAGTAGGCCACCAGAGGAAATACTTGTAAATATCATCCATTTCTTTAATGCACTTCTTCATCTCCACAATCCATTCAGATAACCTCTGTTTTTCTTTAAAAAATATCTTCTCAACTAGGGCTTCCAACTTGTGTCCTTCCGGACCTTCAAGTAATATTCTCTCTTCAATTACTTCAACTTAATTCTCAGGAAGGGAATAATAAATGGTAGAAACATCAATACCTTTACGAAGAAGATAATCAACTATAGCATCATCAACTTTAAGTCTATGAACAGGAGAGGCCATACTCCAAAATTCACCAATTTTCTTCATTTTCCCTTTTATCAGCATAGACCAGATGTCATATGGATCAGAAGAGTCAGATCCAAGTAGAGATTCTTCTCCTTCTTCCTTCTCTTTAGGAATAGCAATAATAGTTTGAGATATTTCCTTTCATTTCTTTGATTTTGGAGGGGAATCACAAATAACAACTTACAATTATTTTGTCCCAAAGAAAGAGCCTTCCTCAAAATGACTAACCATAGTTTCACTAGAGCTCATTATATTTCATAGGGATAAGAAATTTTTTTTGAACGCATTCGCTTTATCCTCTAAACTTTCCAGATGTCTGCATATCTGTCTTGCAAGGGGAATCCCGGATTCCCACTCAACATCTTTCTTTCTCGGTAGTGATTTCAAGGGGAGAGAATATGCGGACCAAAAATACAAAAAATAATATAGAGACCGGATCAAATACCAGATGGGATAAATGTGATCTGCACACTGGTACAAGGTACTAAACCAAGATGGTGACATAAATGAAAATATAAGACACACTTCCAATTAGAAAGGCAAAGGAAGAAAAATATCCTCATACTAGAAAGAATGAAGAAGTAGAGATATCTAAAGAGTTACATAAGCCCTCTAAACAATCATGGTCCAGTAATCCTTTAAACGGTCTATTATCTAAGTATTTAAGTCTCCAACTGATTATTTCTTCTCAATTGTTATAGTTTCCCATGTAGCAGGGCTATGTTGATTTAAATAAGATATCTCTTATACATTAGTTGTAGCTAGGCGATGTATTTAATGCATCAATAAGAAAATAAATAATCAAAACATATAAAAAGAGTAGTGAGTTAATGGATGAAGCTGTAAATGCATTACAGGAGATCACACTAGGAAGTAATGTTGATACATATTTTTCTACTATGGAAAAATTTAAATTACTGGTTGATTCCTTTAAGGAATATTCCTCCAGATTGAAAGGACAAGTGTAAGAAGATGTTGAGAGAAGGCTTACAAAGAAGAAGATAATGGATATCACAAATAAATGTGCATCAACATATACTAAAGAATAATGTTTGAAGGAAGTACAAGCTTGTGAGGAAGGAGAAAAAAAATAAAATTTGTATTGCCTAAAGTGGTCGGATACCACACAAGGAATAAAAGATGAAATGGATTCAATGAGTCCTAGATAGATAATGCATCAATTGCCCATGATCTAGTACTAGACAAATGTTATCAGACGTGGATTGCTATAGTGGACTGGCATGATAGATTCTTCAATTTGTAGAGCCAAAAGGAAGAGATTATCAAGCAACTTTGAAAGCTAAGTGACTTGGTAAAAATAAAGAACATACCTATCTCAAGTGCCCTTACTAGTATTGATAAAATATCAAAGTTAAATCTTACCCTCGATACTATGGAAGAATGAGAGGAAATATTGATGGAGCTTGAGTATCTACATAGAGTGCTTGCAACAATGAAGAAGAGCTAGGAAGAATGAAAATTTGGCTGGTAAGTTGTTCTTCAGAAGATTTGGGGGTCAAAATCTTCGGGTTGACCATTTTTATTTCTATACATTTTTTATTTTTTCATGTTTTCAGATTCTTTTGTACATATGTGAATGCATTAGGATTTTTTGGTTAACTCCCTAAGGGGGAGCTAGTTCAGTTTGTATATATGTTTGATCAGAGAACCCTTTTCCCTTGATGTCAAATGAGGAGAGATATTTGTGGATAGATGTTTGGAGAGTTAGTTGACGGAGAGAATTTTGAGGAAAGAAGTTTTGTTTTTGCACATGTTGTCATTAATCACAAAGGAGGAGATTGTTCAAAGAATGAATATGGTTCTCATTAATGTGTTGTCATTTATTTCAAAACTACATGATGGATGTAAAAATAGTATGAGGGATGACTATAGAAGAGCTATTTTGTAAGACGGTCTGATCTACACACCAAAATAGCTAAGTACTTTTGCTATGTTTCTACACTGCAAATTCAACATAGAGCCATCCAGTAATTTTGTCTACATTTGTTTGCCCATACAAATTTACTTCTACAATTATAATATGTTCATGGACATCATTATAATCTTAATTCTTAATTTCTCTTGATTTGGATAAGTTGTTTGGTTCAAAAATTTCAAGTAACAAAAGATCAAGATATAATATTTACATAGTTTTCTATGTATTGGCTATAACCTAACTAGTCCACACTCCTCTATTGATTTGAGTTAGATCTTGCAGTTTTTGGAGAATGTTATCAAGTGTCAAAGAATTTTTTTTTCTAGTTGGCATGATATTTTGTGGTCCAGGTGTCCTATGGTGATGATTAGTTGGAGTATTTTTTCTTTTAGGTCATATTCCTAGCCGACCTAATATATATAAAGAGTTGCGAAGATTAAATATGTAATGTGAATGGAAGAGAGAGCTATTGTAGGTCCATGCCAACCTATATTGCATGTTTTTTGGTGCAAAGGATTTCTTTTCAAATTGGGTGCTAAAAAGCCACATCTTATATGATTTGGGGCTACATATAATTAGATCGACCTAATTGATGATTGCAATGAATTTTTATATATATACAAGGTTATTTTGAGTTTGAAGATATTGAATTTGGATGTGTAGATGATCAAAATACAATCAGTGATGCAAAATTTTGTAGAGTTGATCGAATGAGTTATGAATGTAAAGCAGAGAAAAAATTTGTATTCTTAGTTGAATAAAGTGTATTAAGTTATTTTTTTGAGCTTCAAAGGAATTGAATCCAACATATGTTAGATGCACTTTTATCAGTTCAAATATTGACTATGAAGCCACCTATTTCTATCTTTCTTTTCTCTGTGAACAATTATTTCACTTGGACAGTGAGTCCACCTGGCAGTGAGCCTTTCTATAATATCTCAGAACTAGTTATAACATATTGTGAGCTAATCCTCGCCATTTTTTTTCCTTATTTGGATTTTCCATGTAAAAATCTCGGTGTTCATGTGTTGTGTGTGTTATGGGTTGTTCATGCTTTTATTCCTTATAACTATTAAGTATGCTTTGGTAATTGGATGGTTTAATAGAATACTAATTCATCCCCCCTCTTAGTATTCTAAGTGTTCAACAAGATAAGGGTGTTGGATTCCCTAATCTAGACCTATCCTCTTGGGGACTTTATGGTGAGCGATTATTAAGTTTTTATATTTCCACTTCTATAGTTTGAAATATTTATAAAATAGGAAAATTAATTACATAATTAGGTCCAAGCACATGGGGGGAGCTAAAGCTAGTGTGATATTGTCAAGGGTGATAATTTTTGACACTATAGTAAGACCTCAATCTATTTATTTTTCCCATCATAAAAATTGTAATATTTTTAACTCAATAATGTTAGGTTTGAAATCTTCACTAACATATTTATTCACTTATAAATTTGTATTCAATTGAAGTGAGAATAATAATTTTCATTAAATATTATTGTGTATTCCCACACTGATTGACTTTTAGATATTCATATATGTGTATATATTAAATAAATTGATTAAATATTTATAGTGAGGCTCAGTAGGTATTCATGCATCCATAGTACCTACATGTAACCCCTAGTTAACATTGAACATATATATTCTATGTCTAGCACACCATTAAAAACCTAACTTAAATATTATACACCAACCCTAAACCATAACTATTAAACTAAAATTATCAAGCATTGAATTCTCTCATAGGTAAAATCAAACCTAAAAACCCACAATCTTCATTGGTCATAAACCATTAATTTTGAAATATGAAAAAAATTCAAAACAAGTGGAGATACCCTAAACCTTATATCTGAAATATAGGAAAATTTTAAACCCTCTACCATATTCTCTAAATTTCTAATACAATACTATGTTCACAATTAGGAAACCCTTGTTTCCTGTAGTGTTTAGTAAACCTTAAAAAACATAGTAGAAGTTAATCCTTCCATAATACAACCCAATCACAAAAACTACATGGTCTATAAAATAGGATTATTAACTACCAACCTTTAGAAAGTATAAACTATTCATTAAAATTTATTGAGAATAAATTATCATAACTCTATTTCATCACATCCACCTTTAAATATGCATATATCTTGAATAGGTTAAAGCACTCAATCTACAACACCTTCCTATATACCAAAAGGTATATGGAATAAAGGTGATATAGAAGGTTAGTTATCTCAACATTATAAATCTCTCAATATACCAAATTTTTTAATATACCTTATGGTACAAGGTACCATAGATACATTCGAGAGTAAATTAGTATTTAAGAGTAGAGTGGGACTAAAAAATAGTTCTCAAATGTACCAAGTCTATTTCATGCCTATTTATTGGACTCATAAACCCCCTAACTTCAGTAGACACTTATAGAAATCTAACTTAACAAAAAATCATAGATCATAAGAATAAGATAGGTAGAGATATAATTAAAAATATGAGATAAGAAAATAAGGGAAAAAATAGTATTTAAAATAAATCTAACAAAATTTCATGCAATCTCCTTATCACTCCAAGTAACTTTTATATCCCCAAAATATACATTCATGGACATCACTTCTTAAAATAAATAGGGGTAATATTTAAAAATATTTTGTTTGGTATATTATAATAGAAACTAAAGGGAAACAATATTGATATAAATTTGAAAATGTTAGTACATTATTCTAGCATATAAAATTATCACCCTTGATAATTTCACATTATGTTTTTCCGCCCTAAAATATTGAGCCTAATTGACCCCCTAATCTCCTAAAATTATATATATTTGGAGCCCATTTATATCATTTTTCAATAAAATACAAGAATTGAATAAATGCACCTAGTTCATCTATTGCCCCTAATATCCAATGTACTAGAAATCTAGCCCAAGACCCATACACCCAACCCATACGACCTTGCGTGTATGGGCCCCCCTTCTTAGACAAGGCCCATTTTGGGCATGTTGTTGGTGTAATTTTAACATTCTAAATTCAAATTTCAATGTTCAATTTTTAGGATCCAATTTTTAATAAATTGGATAAATTCTTATAAATACCTAGCCTTTTCACCATTTCATACTTGTAGTGTCAAAAAAAATAATATTTTTTCACACTTGTTTAATAATTGACATTAAAAGTTGAACACGCCGTATCTTGGAGTAGTGTTGTTATTTATTATACACATTCACACTATTCTAGCACCCCTTATTTAACTAGAGCATGCCTTAATTGGTCCTTTGCAAAGGTGTTGTCAAGCGTTGTAACACACTTTCACATTTTTCTAGGACTTATTTGCCTAATTAAGCCTAATGGGCCCCTTTTCAATAAAAATATACATAATGTATACCTTGTTTAAGTGTTTTAAAGTGTTTTAAGGTATTTTCACAATTATCTAGGTGGTCTTAATTCATTATAGTTAATTGGAGTTATTCACCCCCTATTTAGGCCTTAATTTTGACACCTCCCAAGGATCTTTCCCGACAATCATAAATTAAATATAAAATTATTTCATTGGGAAAAAATTTCAACTACTATGCGGATCCAAGATTCATTCATGCTTAATGGCAAATGTGTCCTTCCTTAATAGGACCCCCCTTTCTCTAGTGATCTAGAATGGGTTTTTGGCCTTCTTTCAGCTCCCTAAAGCATGGTCCTAGAAACTTGGCCAAGACTCATTTTCCTTCGGTGGTGAATGGGTCCTCCCTTAATGAGACACTAATTTTTGAATTTCATTTTGGTGGGAGTTTAATTATTTTTCTTTCTAGATCTTGTGCCAACCTTAATTCTTTGAATTTCAGGGTTAATCTCCTAATTTAGTATAAATAAGGGGTTACTTTACATTGTTTCACCTAGTAATTCAATCTAAGCATCCTAGAAATTTTAAGAGATCATTATAAAGCACTTCAAGAGAATTCATAAGACATTTCAAGACATATTTCAAGTGTTTATTGCAACAATTCAAGATCATATCATCATTTCAAGGGTTTGATTCATGCATTCATGTTGTTGAGCTAAGATTGTGAGTGTAGCATTGAAGATCTATTTAAAAATATTGCCTACATCATTTTCAACGATCCTATATCTACATTCTCCATGGCCACTCCATGATAGTTTGTATATTTTATTCACAAGACATCATCCAAAGTGATATCATTTCATATTTCATGCTTCATTTCCTTATTTCATCATTTGGTTTAATTACCTACAAGGGGTTTGATTGAGGAAAACCTTGATTCACTAAAAAATCAACAAGTTTTCTGCCCTTGAGTGTGTGATTTCAGATTTTATAGGTTGAAGATCAAGTTGAGCAAGATTTGGAGAAAAGTTGTGAAAGTTGCAAAGTTGCAAAAGTTATCATTCAAAGTACAAGATCACGAAAAGAGCTCTCCAGAATTAACAACAGGCTTCTAGAACTTGATAGTCAGGGTTTCAAGTGTGCAAAAATTAAGGTATAGGATCTTGAAATCAGTTTTTCAAAACCCTAAAAGGACCCATTCGCCACTGAAGGCGAATGAGTCCTCCATACCTCAAAAACAACAATTTTCTAGCTAGGTACACAACTTTTAATGCTCTAAAAAAATTCCTCATACTTGCTATAAAAGTTAGGTTGCATTTTTGGTTGTTATTAGCATCATATCTTACACATAATTGAGTGAAATTCCTCTTATAAAAATAGTGATTCATCACTCTTGTTTTGGTGAACCCGACATTTTCAACATTGAAATTTTCTGAATTTTTGAGTCTTTCATTGCATTTAGATTTGCATTGAATTAGGGTTTTCTTATTTTGCATTTCAATCTTGCATCTCATAAATGGTTTAGATTTGCATTGTTTTTCACCTTTTAAATTTGAAAATTACGAAAAAAATTAGTCATTTTGCATGTCATTTAGATATCATTCAATTAAATTTGAAAACCAAAATAAAATTGTATTTCAACCTAGGTCTTGCATTTCATCTTTTATTGCTTTTTTGCATTGAATTTCTAGAAAATTTGAACTTACTCATTATCTACAACCTAGAATTGAAAGATATATTCGAGAACTTGAAAATCATTAAAAAATAGTTTAAAAAGACCTTACCAGGACCCATTTGCCTTTAATGGCGAATAAGTCCCTGATCAAGTCTAATTTGTACCTTCTAGCATCTTAAAAGACATTAAATTTGACTTTTAAATCCATAGAAAGATCCCAAAAATACCTAACCAGGACCCATTCGCCCATACTAGTGAATGAGTCCCAATTAGCTATAGATCTACAATTTCAGGATATTAAAATCTTAGATTTTAGCTTCTTTTTGGTGCATTCATCTTGCTTTTTTAGTTTACTGATTTTCAATTTCATCAATTTCATTGCATTTAGCTTAAATTGATTCATTTCAGTGCATTTCTAAAAGTTCAAAATTGTATTCAAACATTTCATTTTTAGCTTATTGTATTGTTTATTAGCAATTTGTATTGCTTAGATTCTCAAAATTGCATATTCATTCTAGGTTATTGCTTTTTCCATTCTAGGGTTTGCACAGTAGGGTTGTAAAACTTGTATGAGCTTTATAACTTGGTGTCCTATTCATAATAATATTATAAGATTTAGTTTGAGGCTCATGTCATCTTGTGACATCTCACTTGTCATGGATCTTGGGTTTTCTAACTCTCTTTCCGATAGTGTTGAGAATCAACCCTCCATGGCTCATAGTTTTCATACTTCATTACCCATAACTTCACCTCCTACAACAAATGTCCTTAATGTTACCAACACTATCCACACAATTACTACTTCCACTCAAGCTTTGGGGTCTACTCCAAGTCAAAATGGAATTAAAATCCCCTCCTGCACAATAGGAATGTCCATCCCTAAATACACTAGCACACAAACTATAATAGCATTCCAACCTACAACAACATTCCAACCTACAAAAAATTTTCAACCCACAACTACCATTCAACCAAACACAATAGTTATACCTACTAGCACTATATACACTTCCATAGGTATTCCTGCAGGAATTCCTTCCACCTTCATGCCTTTGAATACAATACCCCCTCAACAATCCACCTTCAATAACCTAAAATTCACTAGCCCTCTGCATTCATACACTACACCACCTTATTCACCACAACCTTATAAACAAAATGATCTTCTCATTAACTCACTTTTGCAAAATTTGACATCCCTTCAACAACAAGTGCCAACATTATGTAACTGAATAATAATAGTCAAAATTTGAAATACATCAAGTCTACACCATTTTCCCTTGACATATTAAGAGCATAAATGTCACAAGGAATAGAGGTCCCTCTATTTGAGAAATATGGTAGGAGAGAAGATCCTGTAAGCCATGTTTCCACCTTCACAACCTTGTGTAGTGATTTCATCTTTGAAGATAAGATGTTGGCCAAGCCAATCCCTTGATCTTTGAAGGATACTAATTTTGAGTGGTTTTCATCTTTATTGAACTATTCAATTGGTTCATGCAATGAAACAATTGATTCCTTTAATATTCACATGGGTCCCAAGATGACCCTTGTGTATTTAATGACATGCAAGCAAAAAGAGGATGAGAAAGTGACTAATTTCATATGAATATATCAAACACTTTATTCACAAGTGAACATTAAGATTCTTGATACCGACATTCAAAGAATGCTACGGCCAACTTACAAGATAAATTGCAAAGAACACTTGAAATGTTAAGGTTTCTACCCTTCACATAGCTATGTACAACGCTTCATGACCATCAAAACTCAACTGGCGATGATGATGTGAAAAATCCCCCTAGTCATCCTAAAAAGTCTGAATGCATAACTAAAAATAGTTTTCAACCATTCAAGAAACAAAATAGGGGCTTTTTTATAATTAAATCCTCCTCAAAAAAGTCAACAAAATAATAATCAAGTGGCTGCTATAAAAATGACAACTCCTTTCGGGGATAGAGAGAGTTCACTCCTTTACCCGATACCCTTCACAATATCATGTTGCAGCTTATTGACAAAAACATGCTTACCTTACCTCTTGTTAGAGAAAGTGATCCTAGTACACCATTTCTTAAAGGCTTTCAAAAAAATGCTTATTGTCATTACCATCAAATAAATGGACATAGTACCAAATATTGTAAGCATCTTAAACAACCTATGTAAGACCTTATTGATTCTAATCATTTACTAATCAGAGGTCTGAATTATCAAGGAAATAAGTTTGTAGCTCCCCCTAATCAAAATTTCCAAATCTTTACAAATCCCATGCCTAAGACAATATTTCATTTGTCAAAGCTAGTGAAACAAAGACTGATGTGATGAATGTTGACACAACTGATGATAATACAAATACCATTTAATAGTATCCCATGAATGTGATAGAATTTATCGAAGTTAAATGTCATAAGGGGTTGACTAGACAACCTATTGACATTTCTTACTCACAAATTGACATACCTAAACGTGCACATGATGGTCCTCTTTACATAGATGGCCAAATCAGAAATAAGCCCATTAGTGGGATATTGATTGATCCCGTCTGTGGAGAGAATGCAATCACAAAATATATATTATATGTGCATGAGCTATATTAGGAAACATATGATAACATGAAAGTATGGATCAATACACATAATGTATTTTCTTACACTACAATAGGCTTGATAGATCTCCAATTAAAAGTGAAACCAACAACATTAACAATCTCATTCTCCATCATCCAAAAATCAGACCAATTTCAAGTGCAGCTAGGCCATCCATGACTTTGCTCCATGAATGGTGTCCCTTTAGTTGTGAAAAATGTCTAAAGTTTCCATTTGGAAATGACACCTTCATTTTGTATCACAGCTAATTCCATCCTACCTCGACAAAAGGGAATTTTTCACTAGATTACTTTTGGCCTAAACCTATGGAACCTATCAAGCCTCATGAAGATTTATTTTTCAAATCATATAAAAAATTAAAAGAAAAGAAAATGGTAGAACTATCCCTTTGCAATATGCCTCAACCTATGACCAAACCAATCATGACAAGACAATGATTGAACCAAAAACACTTCTGAACGTACAAGAACAACCTATAGAACAACCTCCTGCGATTTTCTACAAGAGACCAGAAGATAACATAAACAATCCCATTGTCCCTCCTAGAGTCAAACAAGTTTAAAAAGTCAAAGATAAAGTGGTTGAGAAACCTATTGGTGTTCCATCTAGTCCTCCTAAGAAAGAGAAGGAACTTATAATTGACAAACCCACTCTCACACAAAAACAAATTGACAATAAATTGAAAGGAAATCAAAATGCTAGAGAGCATAGACATAGATGTTGTGCTATTGCTCATGGATTTCAAACTCAAGAAAAGAACAACAACATAGAAAATAAAAACCCAAACCTACCCAAAGCAATGCATGATGACTCTTAACCCTCACCACAACATAAATAAGAACATTGCGTGGATATTGTTATTCAACCTCCTTTTGTGATTAATTTAGATGATGAAATTGAGATTAAAAGGATTGATGAACAAGTGCATGATGAGTCGAATGCATTTTTTTCTTATTATGTGAGCTTAGATGAAAAATCTCCTAAAATGAGTGTTAAAATTGGTGTGTGTCCTAGTTCATCACTTGATGTTGTCCCTTTGGCTAGTTGCCCGCATTCTATTTATACCGACTGAGATTGGGAGGAAGATGACCTACTTTAGGTTGACTCTCCTGTGCCTTACTAGTCTTCTAATTTTTCATTTCTCTTTGTGATTGCATGTGCGCAATGTGATCCCCCATGGAATTTCGTTTGATGTTCCTCTCTATTTTGTTCATTCTTCTATATGTACCTTCATTCTTATCTATGTAATAATCATTTTTCATTTGTCTTGTGTTTTCCTTTTGGGGATGACACAAGGTGTTGATACATTCATGTCTCTTCCATGTTGACCCAAAATATTTTTCTTTATCTTTTCATTTTTCTTGTGCTTTCTTTTTTGGGATGGCACAAGGAATTGAGACATTTATGTCTCTTCCATGTTGACCCAAAAAAAAATTCTTTAGCTTTTTCATTTGTCTTTTGTTTTCCTTTTGTGGATTATGGAAGGCATCAAAACATTCATGTTTCTTCCATGTTGACCTAGAATGCTTTTTCTTTTTTTTTGCTTTCTTTGTGTGATTCTTCTAGTTCTATAAGTATTTGTGGAATGATGATATTTCTATGCTCTATAAAAAAATTGTAGCATAGATATACTGACCCTAAATCCATAGATCCATTATGTGTTTGTGGGAGAAACCATTCATTCCTATTTCATGATGTAGCTTGCTTCAGAAATATATGACTTGGAATAGGGTTTTTTGAGGAAAGTTCTCATGTCTTAGGATAAAAAATATTTGGCTACTTTAAAGAAATTTCTCATAGTAATGGCATTGTAGAAACTACTCTAAAGTGGGGGCATACAACAATGACATCTTTTGGAAAATTTCATGTCATGATTTTTCTTCTTCTTGTGATGTGTCCTCTTCTTGGTAGTGCCATTGGGTTTGATGTTGTCCAAGAGTGTACGATCTACTGGCATGGCATGATGTGAATGAGGCATCCCATGGGTAGTAATCTGACACTTTGATTTATCCTCTCTTTGAGACATTAAGCACAATTCTCCCAAAGGGGAAGACCATTACATGAACAAAGAAAAATCCCCTTAATTTTTTTTTTTTTACATGACACTCAAAAAAATTTACAAAAGAATTTTTGTGGCGCCTTATGAAAGTTATCAAGAGGAAATTTGGTATGGTTAGTATGATGGGAAGCCAATACACTGGCATGGATTTCTCATTATATGGTGGGAAGAAGACACATTGGCATGACTTTCTCACTAAACCACTTCCTTGGGAAAACTCACCTAGTGGACAGAATGAGGTTCCACTACCACAAAGTGAGTAGCATTTGTTATGGACTTGAACAACCACTGCCTCACATTGTGTTGAATCAGTTGTGCTTGATCGTTTGTTTTTCTTTTTTTTTCTTTTGGCCTTTGACAAGGTATGATAATGTATCTTTGTTATTGCTGCATACTTAAGTGTCTTGAATGTCTACTTTATTGTGATTTTGACATAGGGTCATCCTCTCACTAAAGTGGGGGAAAATATAGTGTTGGAGTAGTGTTGTAGTCTTGTATACATTCACAAAAGTGAAGGAACCATTATTTAACTAAAGCATACCTTAATTGGTCCTTTGCAAAGCTGTTGTGAAGTTTTGTAACACACTTTTATGCTTTTCTAGGACTTATTTACTTAATAAGCCTAATGGGCCCCTTTTTCAATAAAATTGTACATAATGTATACCTTGTTTAGGTGTTGTAAAGTGTTTTAAGGTTCTTTCACATTTATCTAGGTGGTCTTAATTCATTATGATTAATTGGAATTTTTAACCCCCTATTTAGGCCTTAATTTTGACACCTACCGAGGATCTTTCCCGACAATCATAAATTAAATATCAAACTATTTCATTGGGAAAAATTAGGTCCTAGTAAGCTGATCTAGGACCCATTTGACTTGAATGGTGAATGGGTCCTCCCTTAACAAGACATCCTTTCTCTGGTGATGTGGAATGGGTTTTTGGCCATCTTTCAGCTCCTCGAAGCTTGGTCCTGGAAACTTAGCCAAGACCCACTCGCCTTTGGTGGTGAATGGGTCATGCCTTTAATGAGACCCTAATTTTTATATTTTATTCTAGCAATAATTCAATTACTTTTCTTCCCAGATATGGTGTCATCCTTAATTCTTTGAATTTTGAGGTTAATATCCTAATTTAGTATAAATAAGGGGTTAATTTACATTGTTTCACCTAGAAATTCAATCTAAGCATCCTAACAATTTTAAGAGATCATTATAGAGAACTTCAAGACAATTCATAAGGAATTTCAAGGAAGATTTCAAGTGTTTATTGTAGAAATTCAAGATCATATAATAATTTCAAGGGTTTGATGCATGCATTCATGTTGTTGAGCTAAGATTATGAGTGTAGTGCATTGAAGATATATTTGTAACTATTGTCTACATCATTTTCAAGGATCCTAGATCTCCATTCTCCATGGCCAAACCATGACAGTTTGTAGATTTCCTTCACAAGACATCATCCAAGGTGATATCATTTACATAATTTCATATTTCATGCTTCATTTCCCTATTTCATCATTTGATTCAATTAACTATGAGGGGTTTGACTGAGGCAAACCCCCATTCAGTAAAAAATCAACAAGTTTTCTACCATTGAGTGTTTGATTGCAGATTTTACAGGTTGAAGATCAAGTTGAGAAAGATTTGGAGCAATGTTTTCAAAGTTGCAAAGTTGCAAAATTTATCATTCAAAGTGCAAGATCACATAAAGAGCTCTACAAAATTAAGTATAGGGTTCTATAAATTGATAGCTAGGGTTTCAATAGTGTATAAATTAAGGTACATGATCTTGAAATTAGTTTTTCAAAACCCTAAAAGGACCCATTCGCCACTGAAGGTGGATGAGTCCTCCATAGCTCAAAAATAACAATTTTTTGGCTAGGTACACAACTTTTATGATGTAAAAACATTCCTCATAGTTTCTATAATATTTAGGTTGCATTTTTTGTTGTTATTAGCATCATATCTTACACATAATTGAGTGAAATGACTCTTAGAAAAATAGTGATTCATCACTCTTGTTTTGGTGAATCTATTTTTTAGTGTTTCAATACTAGAAGAATAAGAGAAGGAAATTAGAAGGAGAATTTATGGGAAATCATTATTTTCAAAAGAAAAAATTCATTTTTTTATTGTAGATATTTAATATCCAAGCATCATGTCAAAGTGTATGTGTGTTTATGTGTTCATGTCATCATGGTTTTTTGAACACCCTAACCCTTTTGTAGGTCTACAAAGCATTCACACATTTAAGAAAAACAAGATCAAAGTCCTTGAGGTGATGTGTATGACTTCAATCCCTCAAGGAAGCCATTAAAGGGTGGTGAGTTGCAGGACTTCATGATTTCATCATTCCTTCCTTTCAATTATCATTTTTATCATTGACATTTCCATTGTGAAAGTGGAAACACTTACACAAGGTTTGATTGAGGAAAGCCCATAAATGGCCCAGTATTTTCCCTCTCTTTGAATGTGCAAGTTTTAGGTTTGAAGAGGATTGAAGGAGTCTTGAAGAAAAACTTTTCATTGTTGCATTCAAAGCCCTATATATTTCCAACAAACAAAACTCACTTAAATCATCCACCAACATTCTAACAACTTTGCAAGTGGAAATAGGATTCTTAGATCTACCACCGAAGGAGTCAAACAGTTGAGAAATGACCCCTATCAAGGACCTATACACCCCTTGGTGACTATGTCCTCTTATAGTGGCTAAAATAATATTTTATGGGCTGGTACATATCACTCTATGTTCCCCAAATCAACTTGCAAATTACTATTTTTTATGTTTTAGTTTCTAGGATCTTGTAATTTACATATTAGGGCACATAGTCTAATAAGGTTAATCATTATGTAGTAACGAAAAAAGTATCCCTTTTCTTTAATTTGGGAATAATTGTCATCTAATTAACCTAATGTTGCATAGGTTTAGTGTTATAATATGTTGTAGTTCACATTCACATTGATATTGGGTCCCTTTTAAAAAAAATGTACGTAAGTTGTACCTTATTAAAGGTGTTGTAAAGTGTTGTAACACACTTTCTCACTTATCTAGGGTCCTCTTAATTAATTGTGGTTAGTTATATTTAATTAGCCCATTTAAATCAACTCTAAGCCTTATTTGTGACACTTCTAAAGATCTATCCCATCACCCATCATTTGGATTATAAAACATTTAATTTGGAAAATTTGAGGTCCTAGAAAATGGTGCTATGACCTATTCTCCCTAGTGGTGAATGGATCCTCTCTCTATAGGACCCCCTTTCTTTGCACATTTTACATGGGTTTTTTATGCTGTCTCACCCCTCGAAGGCAAGGTCTTTGAAACTTGTACCAGGAGCTTTTCACCCTAGGTGGTGAATGGGTCCTCCCTTAATAAGGACCCTCTTTTTGAGTTTAATTATGGTGGGATTTTAATAATGTTCATTTTTGGATCTGATGTCAGCTTGAATTATTTGAATTTTAGGGTTAATCTCTAGATTTAGTATAAATATGGGGTTAATTCACCTTGATTCTCCTAACAAGACCTAGAAACTTTGAGAGAGCATCCTAATACTCACAAGATAATTACATAGCACTTCATGAGAATTTTCAAAGGAATTTCAAGCTAGATTATCAAGGTTTTATTGTAGAAATTCAAGTCCATTTCATTATGTCTAAAGCATAGTGCATTCATGCATGTTGTTGAGCTAAGATAGTGGATGTAGCATTGAATATCTACTTGCAAGCATTGTTTTACATCTCCTTCAAGATAAATATCTACATTATTCATGGCCACTTCATGTTATATTGTATATTTACACTCCAAGACAACATCTAAGGTATCATCAATTACATATTTCATGTGTCATGCTTCAATTTCCTTATTTCATCACTTTTTGATTTTTTATTTGGTTTAATTACCTAAATGGGGTTTGACTTAGACAAACCCCTATTCACTAAATATCAAAAAGCTTTTCTCCTCTTGATTGTGTGTTTACAAATTTATAGGTTGAAGATTAACTGGAGAAGAACTTTAGAGCAAAGTTATTAAAGTTGTCAAGTTGCAAATTTGACCTTCATAGTGCAAGAAGACAAAATTGAAGCTACATAATTTATTATAGGTTTTTGGGAGCTGACAATCAAGTATCTGAGAGTGTAGGCATTAAGGAAAATAACTTAGATCTCAGTTTTAGGAACCCTGACAGGGACCCATTCGTCACTAAAAGCGAATGAGTCCTTGGTGCCCTAAAAATAGGCTTCTTGTAGCAAGGTACAAATAATTTCAAGCTCTAAAAACTCCCCTCATAGTTGCTATAACAATTAGAGTTAGTTTTTTATTGTTATTTGCATCTTTTGGCTCTCATAATTATGTGCCTAGTGGGAAAACTTAGTGGCTAATCATTTTGGTCAATTCATTGTGATGAACCCTATTTTCCACCTGATCACATTCCAAACCATTTCCAGTCTATTCCCAATCTTTAATTAGATATAGGTCCAAGTCTGATTGGCTCACTTTCATGGTTGTAAGTCAATCTAATCACCTTGTTTTTCTACATCTTAGTGTAACTTAGAAAAGGCCCCTAAATTATTGAGCCTAATTGACCCCCTAATTTCCTAAAATTATGTATTCATAGCCCATTTGTACCATTTTTCAATAAACTACAACCATTGAATAAACACACCTGCAACTTATTGTTTTCATCTATCAATTCTTAAGATCTTGCAATTTCCATATTAGGGTATGTAGTCTAATTTAGTTAATCATTATAAATCATTTCAATGCATTCCCAATCTTCAATCAGATGTAGGTTTAGGTCTGATTGTCTCACCTTCATGGTTGTAATTCAATCTAATTGCCTCGTTGATCTGCATCTTAATATAACTTGGAAAAAGGCCCCTTGAATCCTAGGTTCTTTGCACTTAGGACCTACAATCCTTTTCTATTTCATTCAATTATTACATAGGAAAGTTAAAAAAAAAACTATACACATAAAATAATCTAGTTCATATGATCTTTAATAGCATAGCGTGATGGTTAACTTATGGAATTATTCTTGTAGCCACCAAGGTTTAAAACCCCAGTAGATCATTGTGAACGTGCATTGTGCCCTCATTGGTCCATTATGCTTGCAAGTTTCAACCTTTGTAATATATTTGTTAGCTTTCATGATGATGAACTGATAATGAAAACCCTTTTTATGCTAATGCACTCATAGGATTTGTGTCACTCTTGAGCCATTGTGCTCATGAATAAGGACTATACACATTAATAGAGTATTTTTTTTGCTAGTGTGAGGTCTCTTATTTGTGGCCTTACCTAGCTCAGGCTGAGCTGAAAATTCCTATGTTAGAAAATCAAAAAGAAAAAGGAAAAATTCAAACAAAACATACCTATATGCAAAATTGTCAAGTAATAGCCAAAAGGTCAATGGTTCAATTTACACACTAAAAGTAGAATTTATTAAAAATGTCTACTTATGTATAATTTTCAAATGGTATGAAATTTTAATGAAGCTACTAAAAATAGAGGATTTTCTTATTTTTTGAGTAGTCATATTAAATAGGTTAACTCAATATGGATTCGGCTCAATCACATTCAATAAAAAAATTGAAGTGTCATGGTTTTGGTTTCAATTTCGACTAATTTTTAGTTTAAGATAAGATTTGTTTTTTTATATTTTATTGATTTTTATAAATGTATGATGTTTTGAAAAAAAAAAGAGAAATACTTTATCAAAATCTCATTTTATATATTACAAAAAATGTAAAGTTCATTATCTTTTAACTTTACCTATTATTACTTTTTCTATTTTGATGGAAAGTGGGTGATTATCCTAAAGTTGAGGTTGATTTCATTGATCTATGAAAATAAATTAATGAAAAAGATTAAAAAACATTAAAAAATCATTAAAAAATTCATTGCATTAGAGGAGAGTGTCTTGGTCAAGTCATATAATTCATTTGCATTCTCAATAAATGCACATGAATATGTTTGATGTCTCATCAAAGTGTTTTTCTTTTGAGACATGTAATTTAAAATATTTATTAATCAAAATTTGAATTTTATATAATGTACTACAATATCAACTTTAAAATAATGTTCAAAATTGAATAAGAAAACATGATTTATTACAATAAATTTAATAACATGTCTACATCATTTTTCACATATTTGTTCATAATTTAATAGTATTGACAAATTTAAAATCCAATCTACCAACCTATTTTCCTACTTCCTATTTTCCTAATTTTAACTAGTATATATATACACACTAAAAAGATTAAGTTGTAGCCCTCTTCTTTTATAATATGGTGACACCATATTGAATTTCAGCCCATCTTGAATTGCTTGATGTATAGCCTTATAAAATATTTGTTATTATAACGTCATAAGTTCCAAATTCAAATTATTTTTGTGCAAGCTGATTGACAACTGCGATTAATAAATAGATAATAACTGAGTTGGACTCAGACCATAAGAACTGAACTCATAAAAAAATACATGAATTGGCTAGATTCTCTTAACTTACATGCCAAAATTCATTAAACTGAACAATCTTTTCAACAATAATCAAGTAAAAATTAATGACCCCACTGAAGGCAATATATTCAAAAGCAATTCTTGGTATTCCAGCATAATTACCTTTAACCATTGAATCAATTGATCCTTTAAAAAAGTGAGATTTGAATGGGAATATCTGTACAATGAAGAAAATCAGTAATGTCACTATGCTGATTTGTCGGCTTAAATAAATGATTTCGACTGAAGACTAAAAAGACAGAAAGCAAATATGGCACAATACAGAATCTAGATTTCTGTAGATTAACTTAAAATGTCTGAGAGACAGTGAATGGAATATTTAATTCAGTTGCTTTTGCGCAATTGTTTTCAGAGCTTAATATTGGAAACATTGAATCTCGGCTATCGTTATATCATGTCCCGCATAATCTAGTTTTCTATTTCCTTTAAGCGAATAATTGTAAATCTTGATATGTGCCGATTGAGGAGGTCATCTTATATTTGGGAGATTGTAATATATTTGTGAAATATTTTGATGTATCTAAGTATGCATCTCCAACGATATTTGGATCATTCTAGAGAATGACCTATTTTAAAATTATACATGTATATATAAATATTATGCTTTATAGGTCTACTATTATTGTTATGAACTCAATTTTATTAAATAATAATTAGTATTAGTTAGGTGTATGTATTTTCTGTCTTCTATTAGTAATATTAAGTTGATATATGTGTTTTGTATGTCATCATATTATTTATTTAAAATGAAGTATTTGTTTCACATGTATGGGATGACAATAATTATTTTTAGCAAGATATTTTCTATTGTAATGATTTTTCAAGTGGAAGGTACTTTGGTTACAAGTAAAAGATATATTGAGACTAATGCAAGAGCATCCTGGGTGTATGGACGATCCTCATCACTCAAAAAAAATTTGCTCTCATTTTCTTTCGTAGGAAGTTGCATTTTGGTTCGGGACATGTCTTTATAGCACTCCCATAGGTGAACATTCAATTCATATTTCAACTCATATTGCTACCCCATGATGGAACATCTGGAGGCTCTTGGTATTGCAAGGAAATTCATATTTCAGCTCTTACCACTACCCCATGGTGGAACATTTGGAGGCTCATAGTAGCATAGAGAAATTCATAAACCACTACCCCGCAATAGAGTATTTGACAACACGTAGTAATGTGGGGATTGAACTGCAACCCCGCGGTCATTGATATGAATGGTTGTAGTATTGCGAGATGGTTGTAGTCAGTTAAAATTACTACCCTACAACCATTATGGAATGGGTATGGCCAGTCTGCGAGATGCTTGGAAACTGTAGATCTATGATCGAATCAAGGGTTCAAATTCAAACTGGATAGTAGAAGGGCAACAGTCGAATAAATTTGAATTCAACGCAAATTGCAGGGGAGGTAAAAATTTGGAAGGTCGATGGTTGGAAGCAAAATGGAAAAATACAGTACAGAGGGTTCGTACAAGAACAAGAGGTCAGGGAAGAAATTGTTGAGATTGAATTGGGAAAGTACAAATTGTGTGGCTGATTCTTGTAATGGGACATAAAGAGATGTAAATGTAATGTGTTGATGAATTGTAATAAAAAACCATGAATGCAATAATAATTTTATTTTTGATACTTGTTGTCATTTTAATTTCCTCTTGTTTTGAGTCATTGTTTGAAAATTGGTTAGCCTGATAAGGGTCACCTTTCTTGACCCACATCAATTGGTATTAGAGTAGGTTTTGGTTGGGTTGAGAGATAACCTAGAGTAGGATTTGGTTGTGTTGAGAGGAGACCCTAAAGTTGGTGTTGTGGGTAGATTGGGAGGAGAGAAGACGTGGAACTATAGAGGGTGCAAATATTTCTTGATGAGGACATGACTAGAGAGGTCAACAGAGTGATAACCTAGTGGTTGTTGTAGAGATGTTGAGAGGAATTACAACAAGGATGGATGTTGTGGAATTGGCACAAAGAACAAGAGTACATGTAGAATATGTTAGTGAAGATGAGGTAGAAGAAGGAGAAGCAACCCCCCAAAATGTTTTGGATGATGATGATGAGAATGTGAGATTTCTAAGGGCTATGGCCAAAATTAATAGAAAACCCTAGATGGACCCTCCTTCCTATAATGGGAGTTTGAATTTAGAAGATTTAATTGATTAGATCTCAGAGATGGAAAAGTATTTTGACTTAGAATTGGTAGAAGACCCACAAAGGGTGAAATTTACTTGCATAAAGCTAAGAGGACATGTTTCCATATGGTGGGATCATGTGCAGACTGAAGGAAAAAGAAGAAGCTAGGATAAATTTAGAACCTGTGAGAGGATGTTAGCCAAGTCGAAGGAAAATGTTTTACCTGTAGATTATCAGATGAATGTGTTCAAGAAGTTGCAAAATTTGAAGCAAAAGAAGAAAATTTTACAAGAGTACATAGAATAATTATATAAGTTGATCATAAGAGGAGGACACATGGAAGATGACCTAGAAAAGGTGTCTAGGCATATGAATGGGTTGTATAATTCCATTCAGGATGAGATGATTCTGGTTAGAGTAACTAGCGTTGAAGAGGCATATGGATATACCCTATAGGTGGAAGAAAATATTGCGAAGAGGCAACAAAATAACTCTAGGGGTAGAGGCAGATATTCTCATGGAAGAGGAAAATTTAGTAGTGGCAGAGGTGGCTAGAGCCATCAAGAGGAGGCTGACACATCTCAAGCAAGTGCACCAAGTAATAGAGGAAGATACTCCTTTAGAGGGAGAGGAGAAAATTCTCGTGGGAGAGAATTCTTTGGAAGAGCCTTTAGTGGAATATGTTTCCAATGTGGAGAAGTGGGACACAGGGTTTTTAAATCTGCACAAGTACAGAGAGATGGAGGAAAGGGAAAGAATCTAGAGTGCATGTGGCACAATCAAAAGATGATGTGATGACTACATCAAGGCATGGAGAAGATCCTAAATATGCAGAGTCATTGATCCTGCGTAGAATCTTGTTGAGTCATGAGAAAGAGAAACCCAAGCTAGTGCAAAGGAGAAATTTATTTAGGACAAGGTGTAAGGTGGATGGAAAATTTTGCATGGTGATAAAGGATAGTTGTAGTACAAACAACATAGTCTTTGAATAAATGATGGATAATTTAAAGATGAATAGGATAAAATATCCTAATCCATATAGATTTTCCTAGTTGCAAAGGGAGCATCATATGTTGCTAAATGAACAATGTCTAGTAAGTTTTCAAATTGGTAACTATAAAGATGAAATTATGTGTGATGTGATGCCACTGGATGCCTACCATATTCTTTTGCGAAGACCATGGTAGTATGATAGACACATTGTCGATCATGGAAAATTGAATAAGAACACAATCAAGAAGGATGAGAAAGAGTATATTATAAATCCTTTGAATGATAAGGAAGAGGAGATTGATAGTACACCAAGGGTACACTTGGTTAGTGGGAAACAATTTTTGAGAGATCTTAGAAAGGAGAAGGCATGTTTTTCCATCATGCCCAAACCTGTAAGAAATAACAATACATAAACAAAAGAAGAGCTGGCAGGTGAAATTCAAGAAATAACAAGAGAGTATGAAGATATTTTGTTGGATTAGTTACCCAATAGATTTCCACCAATGAGGGATATTAGTCATTGTGTGGATTTTATTCCAAGGGCCAGTTTTCCTAAAAAAGGACCTTATAGGATGAAACCTATGGAGAATGAGGAGATCAATAGGAAAGTACAAGAGTTAATGGATAAAGTATTCATTAGAGAAAGTTTGAGCACTTGTACAATTCCAATAGTGTTGAAACTAAAGAAAGGTGGAGAATGGTGCACGTGTATGGACTCCAAAGCTATAAATAAGATAAAAATCAAAGATAGGTTTTCATTTCCAAGAATGGATGTGTGAATTCTCGTCCTATACCTGTTCAAACATGAATAAACAAGTGATCATTAGTCAAGAAACAAGCAAGAAATAAGAATTCCCTATGAAATTCATTTGAACAAAAGAACATGAAAACAAATGAAAATATCAAATACAATACTAATGAAATACTATTATAAATACTTAAACCAGCATCCCATAGGGGGATTAGTGCTCCTTTGATGTGGAAAGAAGCCCTTTCCTAACCCCTTGATAAGTTTTATGGTGAATGTGATGAAAATGTATGAAATTACCTATAATCTAGCTAAAATGGATGAGAAAGATAAAATTCTATGAACTTAAATGGCTATAGTAATTGTGCTCTTAATTGATGGATCCATATTGTGAGAATGATACCTCTATTTATAGAAGCCAAGGATTGAAGAATGAAGATTGGGAAGGATGTGGGATTAAAATTTGAACCAATGGAATGATGCCACTTGTAAACATGCTAATGAATCTTGGAGGAGATGTGCTCACACATGTGTGAGCACAGTTTGGGAAATGGGATATGTAAGAAGAATAAATATCAAGGTGGCTTGTGTAAGAATATGACATCTAAGAGCTTTAAATGCCAAGGTGGCTCAAGAAAGAGGACAAAGTCCTTTGGAGGGAAAGGTCAAATGGGTGGAATATTCCAAGAATATGCCACCTTTTCTTAATGAAAATAAGGTAATTAGTAAATTAAATAAATTGATTTACATGTGCAACTTGACCAAGGTTGACTTACCTTAGGGTGGAGTTAAAAGCTAGAGGAATGGGGGATTAGTGTCAGGAGCTAATTAATTTAGGATTAATTAACTTAGATGAAATTAGTTGATTCGTGACATTTGATTTAAATGTTTGGGTTTATTTAAATCAAATGAGAGGATATTGGAACATTAGTATTTTAATTAAATAAAATTGATTTATTTAATTAAAGGAGGAACATTAGGACTTTAATTAAATAAAATTGATTTATTTCATTAATGGAGGAACATTAGGAGATGGTGAAATAATTTGATAAAGTGTATTATCTAATTTAAGGAGGAAATTCAATTTATTAAATAAAGACTCTTGAATTAATTGGTTAGTGTGGAAATTATTAAGGAAGAATCGATGTTAGTAAATCAAGATCGAGTGCATGATATCGATCTAGATATTTTGAGTGTCTACATTTTTCCCCTCTTTGAAGAAATGTACCTATTGCATTGGTTCAAAGAAAAACATTGGCGAGATCAAAAGTAAACAAAAATTGATTTTTTGGATGCCCCACTGCTATCCCAATAAGAAGAATTACGCTGATATATTGGCCCCTCGAGAGATCAGATGAAAATTTGGATTTTTGGGAGAGATCTCGAATAAAAGATGATAAGTTGCTTGAAGGGTCCAAAAATGATCCCAGATGCTGAAAATATGCCGAAATACAAAAAAGGGATGCGAAACAAGCCTTGATTGGGTAAAAATAGTGTCGGGGGGATAAAACCCTAGCTTCATGGCTACATCGAGGCAAAAAACTATAATTTTCATGCTTATATAGGCTTGGAGGGGTCATTTTCCATTCATTTGTGCTTTCACACTTAACAAATTCTAGTCTTTTGAGCTCTGACCCTTCTGCAAGATGGCACAATGAGTGCTTCCTTGACACATTTCTGAGCGAGTTCACTTGCTCCAAAGACTTCCAAGTGCAAGACCACCGATATGTGACCCAAACCCAACTTTGAATTTTGATTTTTCAATGCATTTATTACATGTCAAAGAGTCAAAGTCCCCAGCGTTGCTATATAGCAATGCACAAACACTCAGTTGGTGACGCTAAAAGGTCAAATAACACTGCTAATGAAAATAGTGATGCTTGAGCCGATTTGACTTCAGGGTTCAGATTTTGAAATGGCTACATGAGCTCAAATAATGTTTCCTAAGCTGATTTGGAATTAGGTTTTGTCAGTCAAAGGGAGACGCTTATGCAAATGGTGATGCTATGGTCGATTTGGAATTTCCAAAGAGTCCAGTGGCACTATTCTTAGTTTTACAAATGGTGACGCTTTTGCAAACAACAACGCATTCATTGTTTTGGGATCAAAAACTACAAATGGGTTTAGATCTTTTTTATGAATTTTGACATTGTGCGCTTCATGGGTGCAGGAGGTGATCTATCCTATGTTTTCATGCAAGCATCGACCCTCAATTCTAAGTGAACTAAAAACTTTATCAAATTTATGGTAGGAGCACTTAGGGGAGATTGGCCTCTGGTATATAGCTTATATGCCCATTGTTCGGACACATCTAGCGATGATGACTGTGTTGTGTGAGCGATGGCACAATGAGACCTCATCCTTTCAAATTTCAATTGGCGAGGCGACCATGGTACTAGAGGATGTATGGTAGATCCTACGGTTGTCGATACATGGCGCCCGTGTGATTTATCATGTAGATTTCAACGCCAATGCATCCCATGATGTCATGGGGTATGAAGACCTTCTACTAACTGAGGGTCAAATTGATTTAGAGTTATACAAAGGTTGGGTGTCACTTTACAGGTTGATCATTGTTGCTATTATGTCTGGTTTAGTAGCTCCAAATCGATGGGACAATTTTTTTAGGGCAGGATGGGGTTTGAATGGGAGAGGATGTTGAGGGAGAGGACCCTATTTTCCTAGGGACCAATGAAGTTGGCCTCATTATACCATGATTCACATGTTTTTTCACATTGTGATGGTTGAGAAATTGACACCAGAGTGACACTGTTTGGGCTTGGGAGCATATTATCATGCTTTAATCGATTGTCACCTTGGTTGATACAGATCTTGATGATCTTGTGGTTTGGATATATGGGGGCAGGATCACCTTGCAAGATACTGGACAACTTGGTCTTCCTTACTAGTCTCGCATCATAGATTATTTTTCATCATTCACTTGGTGACCATGGTTACAGATACCCACTTGGTATGATGATGGAAAATAGTTGTTCTATGCTCGATAGCCCTGAATGATGAAGGGGTGAGAGCATATGAATACAAAGTGATATCTTCTGGATAGAGTGGCCTTCCAGCTTGGAGAGGTTTAGGATAGGCTTGATGATAGATATACCATTATTTTTTCTAGATCAGCCTGAGAGACAAGCATGGGGGCAGATGATCCCAGTGACCGATGTAGTTGATTCTTTCAGACAGTCAGTTGTTAGACCATGGGCCTACAGTCAGGGGTCAAAAGATATAGGGGTTACATGAGCCTATGCTGAGTGGTTATAGACCTCCATTGTGACTGATAGATCCAACAATAGCACTTCCACGAGGGAGACCTTGAGGGAGGATTGTTTAGAGAGCCTAGGTAGGACCAGGTGGTTAGGATTCAGGAGCACAACCCAAAGATGGGAAACCTAATCAGCAGTAGGATCAGCAGTAGGATCCACAACAACCATGTCAACCTCCACAATAGCCAAATCAGCCATAGGATCCTCAAATACAATAACTATAAGAATAGGTACATGGTTTATAGGGGTACCTATAGGCAGTTACAATTGAGCGGGACTAGGCCTGCTAGGAGATTCAGATTGCCACCTTAGAGAGGGATTAGACCAGACAACAGGTCTAGACCCTCACTACTGAGAGAGATCATGAGCAACAACAAAGATAGGACACAGAGCTATAATTAGCTCAGGAGGTTGGTTGTAGACAATAGATAGAGATCATGGATGCCTCGTCCTAGGGGAGGATTGTATCAACACAAATGTACCATGAGGCTATCAAGGAGGTCGAGTATTAGAGGTTTCATTATCATTAGGTTGTGCCTATGGAACTTCGACAGCTACACTACTCTCATCAGATAGGGCTTTAGCAGGTAGAGGATTAGCCAGAGAGGCAAGCAGGTGAGGGGAGTAGCCAGCAAGGCTATCAATTTTTGATATATACTCATAGGCTTCATTTTTTATAGCCCCATGGGATTTGTATCATGATTTATGTACATACACTTGAGTCATATTTGTATCATGATAGTTATGATTTTTTGATATATATGATATGGGTCCAATTGATTCATGATGTGACGTGTTCATTTTATTTATGTTTTATGTATGGATGCATTTGATGTCTTCTATATATGCAATGTGATTTTGTATGGATGCAACAAATGTTGTTATAGATGCATTTCTTTTATGTATATTTTCTATACACTTTTATAATGATGATGTATGTAGTGTGGATATATGAATGTGAATATTGATGATATGCAAATTATTTCTAAGATACTTAGAATAAAAAATCTATATTATGTCCTAAATGAGAATGTGAAATGGATGATGTGATACGTTATGATTTATGAGATGTATGTGATGTTATGATATGTAAATGTTGTAAATGATGTGGATGCAATTTATTTGTATTTTTTTTATGATGATGATGTGTGGATATAGATGTATGTATGTTGATGATTTGTGGATGCAAGATGAATGCATTGGTGATGTTTTTGTTGAATTTCATGATACCATGTTAGCGCAAAGAGAAAAATAACAAATAAGATGATGAAAAGAGGATCCAACAAGTCCATGATTTATCAAGAAATTATTAGAGATAATAATGAGAGATGATGATGTTTCTCTTATTAGAGATTGGGGATGAAAAGGGCTTACTTTCCTTATGTTTGATAACACACATAGATATGATGCATCAAGATGTAAAGGACATGGAAGCAATTGTACCTAGTGTGATGGACTTTGATTCAAAAAATAGATAGGAGTATCCTTGTTCACACTTGACATACAAAAACCTTACTAGGATGTACTTAAGACATTTCAAACATCTCAGACCAGAACATAGAGAGGAAAAACCTAACTATGTAATAGTCAACAAGTTCTCCAAAAAACCCTCCATACACACCTAATAAAGCAAGTATTCACCAAGGTTATATTACAAGAATATCCAGAAAGAACAACATACAAAATATAAATATGAATGCCACATTCCTTTGTCTCCAAATTTTTTGATTATACATCATCGACAAGTCATTGGAATGAGCGCAATAAGATAAATCAAAAGAAAAGATCAAGTAAACAAACAAGCTAATGTTCTTCATATCGCTAGCTAGGACTAAAATATGGTGATCCTTCATGTTGATGTCCAATGTAGGAAGGATGTAGCCTAGGACATGATGTTATCAAATGATGGTAAGACTAGCTAGATGATAGGCTATTGATACCCAAAGTTGACTAACCTTTTTACCTATTGACCTAGACTTGAGACCTTGACGCTGGAATACACACTTTCAACTGCTAAGCTTGCTTCCAATTGTTTTACCAAAGGATGAAAGTGATGATCGATTTATTATGAGCGAATTTATTACAGGTGAAAGTGAAAGGGGGTCAACGGATTTTTTTTCAAATGTTTGGATGTTTTTTCTATTTTGAAATGTTTTGAGGCTGTTTTTTGGTATTTTTGAGATGTTTTACAAATGTTTTGATTTTCAAAATTTCTAATGTTTTTGGTTTTTTCCAAGATTTTAACCAAGAACCTAACCTAAGGACTTGTCCTAGGGGCATTTGGGGCTAGTCAAAGATTATCCTTGCCTACGTTATACACATAGAGACCACATAGTTCAACTAGCACATACTCATTTACTGATGAGATATAAAAAATTGAATTTCAGGTTTATTATGATGAACTCTTAAAATACTGACCTAATGTGTCTCAGGGGCACATCAATGATGGCCTTGCCTACGTTCACACTCAAAGACCCATAGTTTGACAAGATGACTCTATTTTTGACTTTTCTGACTTTTTGACCTATTTTGGGATTTTTGAATGATTTGGACGTTTTTGGATTCTTTTGATTTTATGAATGTCTTTGGATTCTTTTGAAGGATTTTATGACTTTTTTTTGGATTTTTTGATGGATTTGAGGAAGATCTCCAGAATATACATGAATATGATTTGATGCAGGTAAAGAAAATGCCCCCATCGTAATATGATAGACTATTCTGATATAGGCAGGACAAACTGACCTTTAGGAATATGCCAAGTAGTACTAGGAGAGATCATGATACCGACACAAGATCAATCTATGATGCGGACGTAGATGGAATGCGATGGATGATGGTGGATGGACAATGCTTATTTACACAAGGCACCTATTTTCCAAGTTTTCACCAAGGTACTTTCCCAAAGCCCCAACAGAGTGGTTTTCACTAGAGGACCATTTTTATCTTTATTGTTTTTAATCCTTTTTCTGATTCGTTTGGATATTCACATTTTTTTGTTTTTTTGGCTTTATACCTTGAAACTTAGGAATAATTTTTTTTGAGATGGGAGCTATTGATAGGCTCCTATAGAGGCTCGCCATTAGGTTTTGACAACCGGTATGCTCCAGATTTGTAGCTTGTGGTGACAACAAAGGGTCCAAACCAATTGGGTTCAAACTTTCCCTTGCTATATGGATTGGACACACTTTCTTGATTTTATTTCATCACGAGCTTGCCGACTTGGAAGGACTAGTTCCTTCTCTTTAGATAGTTTTGGTAGACTTGCACATGGTTCAAAGCATCCATGCATCACTCATCCAATAGTTCCAACTCATTCAACTATGATGCTTGATATTCTTCATCTGTGATGAGATTTTCTAGTGATATTCTTAGGGATGGGAGCTTGATCTCGATAGGGAGGATGGATTCTAATTTGTAGACTAGGGAAAATGGGGTAGCACCTGTTGGTGTGTGAATACTTGTTCAGTAAGAGCATATGGTGGGGTTCAACTGCAAGTGCCAGTCATGACCAACTTTATTGACTATCTTTTTTAGGATTCTTAGGATGGTTTTATTTGTAGCCTCAGCCTAGCCATTGCCCTAGGGGTATAATGGAGTAGAAAAATGATGTTGGATATTGAATTTTTGGCATAGGTCTCAGACATCATTTTTTTTTAAAGGTGCCCCATTATTTGAGATAATGGCTTGTGGGACATCGTAGCGGTAAATGAGGTAATTTAGGATGATCTTAGCAATATTATTTCTAGTGATATAGGTCATAGGAATGGCCTCTACCCACTATGTAAAATTATCCATTGTAGTGATAATGAACTTGTGTCCATTAGATGAGGGGGGGGGTTATTTTTCAAATGAGATTGAACATCCACTATGAGAAGGGCCAAGGTGTTACAACCGGGTCGAGTTCTTGAGTTGGTGCATGGATGATGTCTCCATGCTATTGAAATTGTAAGCACTTTTTGACATATTCGTGAGCCTTCTTCTCCATTGTTAGCTAATAGTACCTCATTCTCAGTAGCTTCTTAGCCAATGTCATACCACTTGAATGTGAACCAAAAATATAATCGTGTACCTCTTTTAAAGTAGTCAAAGCTTCCTCAATGTTTAGGCATTGTAAAAGGGTTCCTTCGATACTCCTAAGGTATAGGGTGTCTCCTAGGATAACAAAGTGGGATGAATTCTTGACAAAGGCTCTCTTAACATTTCGAGTGATATCAATCAGAAGGACTCCTATCTTTAGGTAGGTGTATATGTCATGATACCATGGGTTACCGAGACCAACAATTTCACACACAAATTCAAGCTCTCATACCTCAAAAGTTAGTATGAGAAGCTATTATACCAAGAATTCATTTTAACGACATTGTGTGGGATATCCAATAGTGATCAAATCGTTGCCATGGTGTTCGCTACTCTATTGTTTTCCATTGGTATTTTCTCAATCGTGATGTCAATGAATAATTATTTGAGGTCTTCCACCAGTTTCTTGTATGGGGTCAACTTGTCATCCTTTGTTTGGTACTCATTGTTGACTTGGTTAATGATTAGGTGAGATTCTCCATAAACTTTGAGAGTCATTATTTGCCACTGTACTGCTATTCTGAGTTCAATTACAAGGGCTTCATATTCGGCAATGTTGTTAGTGCAAGGGAAAGATAACCTCTAGGATTTAGGAATACAATCCCCTTGTGGTGTGATGAGGAAAATACTTGTCCCTGATCCATGTTGTGTATATGACCCATCAAAATAAACCTTCCAAAGATCTGCAGTGCTAAGGTTGAATATTGACTCATCTAGGAATTTTGATACAAGTAGGTTCTTTGAATAGATGGCTACTTCTACTAATTGATTTGTAATCACTTGTCTCTTGATAGATTTTCTTTCCACATATTAAATGTTGTATTCTAAGAGGATCATGACCCAATCAGCCATTTGCCTTGTAATTGTTTCCTTGGAAAGTAAATATTTGAGGGGTTCTATTTTGGCGATGAATTTAATTTAATGGGCCAACATGTAGTGCCTAAAAAAATGTGAGGAAAATAGTACTACTAGGAAAGCCTTTTCAATGAATGTATAGCTCAACTCATGCCATACCATGGTCCAACTGATATTGTATATGGCTCTTTCCTTCCCCATATCATCATGTTGTGCTAATATAGCCCCAAGTTCTATTGTTGTTCTTGATATGTACAAGATTAGTGGCTTATTCTAGATCGATGGCATGAGTACTAGTGGTATCAGTAGGAATTCTTTAATTTTTTTGAAATCTTGATCAAAAAAATTTCCCAATTTGTATGCTACCCCTTGTGGAGTAGATGAAAATAGGGGACAATTTTTTTTGTGAATTGTGCGATGAACCTACAGATGGATTGGAGTCTTCCTTGTAAACCCCTTAAGTGTTTCAATGTCTTTGGCACCTCCATTTCAAGAATTTATTTTACTTTGGCAATGCCTATTTTGATTCCCCTCATTGATAATATGTACCCTAGACAGATTTCTTGATTGTACATCAAAGACACATTTCCTAGCATTGAGTCTAACCCTGTATTCTTCTAGCCTGTCAAAGATACAGGTTAGTGCTTCTATGTGGTCTCGACGTTTCCTTGATTTTTCTTATATGTCATCCACATAGTCCTTTATAGACTTGTGAATCATGTCGTGAAAAATGAAAGTCATGGCCCTTTAATAGGTGGCTCCAGCATTCTTGAACCCAAATGGCATCACGTTCCAACAATATGTACCCCATGGAAAAGTAAAGGATATTTGATGTTGATCCTCTTTCACTATCATTATTTGATTGTATCTTGAGAGCTCGTCCATCAGTGACAACATTTCATGCCCTGACATATAATGTACAATCATGTCAATGTTTGGAAGGGGAAAATCATCCTTAGGGAACACCTTGTTTAGGTCCCTAAAGTCAGTGCATATCTAGATTCCCCCAGTGGGCTTAGTGACTGGTACTAGGTTTGAGACCCATTCAGGATAATCAATGGGTCTTCTGAAGCCAACAACTAGGAGTTTTGTAACTCAAATTTGACTAATAGTGTGATCTATGGATGTGTCTTCCTTACTTTCTATTTCACTGGTTTCACCTCTGGATATATTTCATGATGATGAACCACAACCTTTGGATTGAGACACGACATGTCAACATAGGTCCATGCAAATTTTACCTTTCTTTCTCTCAGAAATTCCACTAGGAGTTCCTGTTCTCCATTCAAAAGTGACTCTACATAGAAGGTTATATGTGGCATTTCTTTAGTTCCCAAGTTGATGAGGTTACACTTCTTTTCCAATATTTCTGAATTTTCCTGATGAATAGCACTAAGGAGAAGATTGAATCCCTCATCCTTGGGCACCTCAAAGAGGTTTTCACCCTCTGATACATCCTTTTTTTTAATATTTTTGGGTTACAAAGTTCCACAACATTTTTTTCACTTAAACACCTAGAGATTATTCTTAAATTTTCACTTTTGAGATTGAGGGATTCAATTGTTTCCCCATAGTATGCATGTGTATCTAGCTCAATTTTAAATCCTACTTTATGGTCTCCACATGGTACAAAGGGCCTCATCACTTTTGAATGTATATATAATTGGTAGTCCTCATTGGTCATAGTCTATTAGCTTGGGATACACTAGCTTCAATTCATGTGCTTGGGTTTTTGAATCAAAAGACATAATTGAAATCATGAATAGGGAGGAGTCCTCAAATAACATGGGTAGATCAGTGAGGGGATCCTCATCACTATCACTCTCACATACATCAGTTATATCAAAGGTATAGTTTTATGAGGCTAGACCTATGAATACTGGTAACCGAGGAGGAGCTTTGACTATTTTAACAGGAGTACCTCTGCCAAGTATGGTTATTTTCAGAGGGGTACATCCAAGGCCAATATTATTTATGTGCTTCTTAGAAATGATGGGTTCTAAGCAATCGTTGCTATTTTTCTTGAGACTTTAATTCTTGTTATACATCATGCCCAATATTAATTTTATTCATTTGTTAGCATCGTCCATTAGAGGGGTAGGCATAGGCCTTTCGTATCGATATAGGAGACTAGATATATCCCTTTCATCCACCATTTCTCGGCCTAGATCTCCCCAAATTTTGAATGTAGATGGATCTTCTTTGAATTTTTGAGATGGGGATACACTTGGTTCTGGCTATCCATGAGACCTAGAAGATTGAGGTAACTCTCCTATTACAAAGGAACCTTTCTTCATCTTGTAGTCTCCAGATCCGTTATCCTCGATAATGACTTTGATATCAGAAATGTTGGGAATGGTAGGTGTCTTTGTCCCAAAAGTGGAGGCTAGGGTAGATGGATCTACATATGGAATTTTAGGGCCTTGATCATTCTTGGGAACTTTTTGGATTTTGTAATATTTGGCTTCCAAGTTCTTACAATAAGCAAAGGGCTTTGGGTCACCATGAACCATAACCTCTTAGTTTTTAAAAGGGAATTTAACAAATTGCTGGCATGTGGATGCAATAGCTTGCATCCCATGTATCCATGGGTTCCCTAGGAGAATGTTATAAGGGAGGTCAAGATTGAGAACTTGGCAAGTAGTCTCTATTATGGTTAGTCCTACTTTGATAGGAAGTTGAATGGTTCCTTGAGAAAATCTTTCTTGATCATCATAAGCTTGGATGGTGATACTTTCTCCTTTCTAAATCATGTCTTTAGAGAAACCCATATTCTTTATTAGCTTGAGAGAACAAATGTTCAAGCCCATACCTCTATCCACCAAGACTCTTTTGACTCTATTTTTATAGACAAAGAATTCAAGATGAATTGCATGGTTATGAGATGGTTGGGTTGGAAGATCTTGTTTAGAGAACGTGAGGAGACATGGTGTGGTGATGTGCTCGACCATAGCTTGGAACTAGTCTACATCAAGTTCTGCGGGTATGAAAGACACATTGAATTCCTTTTCTATAATTTCCATATGTGTAGGCAAAATTTTCAGCAAGTCCATGATGGAGATCTGGGTAGGGGTCTTCTTTAGCTATTCTAAGACATTGTAACCATTGGGAACTAACTTTGAGTTTGCAAGGGGTGCTCTAGCTTGTGTGGTTGGTCCATGGATAGTGATTTTTCCACCTCATTGGGTGACTCCACACTCAGCTTTGGATCCTTTGATATGGATAATACCTACCCATTCATCTAAAGATGTGACAACATGGTCATAAACATTGTTAACTTTTCCATACTTTTTTCCCTTTCCATTGTTGTTTTCTTTATTGTGATCTAGCATTAGATTCATGTATATCTTTAGGTCTTGATTTCTAGATGGTTACTCAATGGTGATAGTCTTGTCATCAATAAGATCTTGAATCAGGTTCTTGAGTCTCATGCAACTAGCTATCGTGTGCCCCTTTATCTTGTGAAAATCGCAAAGGTGCTTCTTGTTATACCATGGTGGCTTAACTTGAGGCTCTTGGTAATTTTTAATGATTTGGAGCATGATGATGTTGGCTTTAATGAGTTGCTTCATGATAGACTTAGCCAATTCTCCAAGCGGTGTGTACTTTCTCTTTGGAGGATATTATTTTCTTGTGGATGGTCTACCTTGATCATTAACATTGTTGACTATTTGTGAGTTGGTTTTTTGTTGAGATGTGTTGGGTTGTGGGGTGTTTTGGGCATTATTTTGAGGTTTTTGGTATGTTTGTTGTTGCATTTCTGGCTTTGGATCATTAATCACAACCTTGGCCTCAACCACACCATCATTGGTAATGTTTTTGTTCTTTCTCTAGGTTCTAGGTTTGTCATTGTAGCTTGTTGATAGGTGATTATCCTGATAAGTGGTTGTTCCCCCTTGTGCTTTGGGGATGATCTGATCATAGGTGATGATGCACTCCACTTTGAGATGGAAGGCTAAGAGACCTTCAAGGTTTGAGATGATGGTTTTGACTTGTTCTTTTGGCATAGCCCACTTGCTCCTATTGGCCTTGGATTTCCATAATTGCAAGAAGGATGTGAATGAATATCCCTTTTTCTCTTAAGGTTGGACAACTCTTCTATGCTTATGTCCATGCCCATGTTAAATGAGTAATTTTGTATGAATGTGTCCACAATTTCTTGGAACTTTTTGATTCTAGGAGGATGACAAGAGAACCATTCCATAGCTAGGCAAACCAGACTTCTAAGGAAGAGCCTCATTAGATAAGATTCATCATAGGAAAATTCCATGCAGTGTACGTGGAATTCCTTGATGTGATCTTCAAGATTTCCTATTCGACAGTACTTGTCAAATTTCGGTATCTCAAAACCTTGTGGGAATAGCTTCATCAGAATGATTTTTCCAAATGGATAAGGGCATAAATTACCTTGTGGTTTTGTGGCTTTCCCAGATTGTCTGTCCAACACCTATTGTGGGACATTTTTTATTTGAGCAGACAAGTCATTTTATGGATCAAGTGGTGGAATGGACATGTTTTGAGCAGATGTTGTGGCATGAATGATGGGTGGGGTGAATTAAAAACATGGTGGTGTGTTTGTGAGAGGTTGTTGTAATATTTTCTATGGAAGTAATACTTGATGATATTCTTGTTGTTGGCCTTGTTGTTGTTGTTGTGCCAACAACACTTGCTGTTTGGCTTCTTGTTGTTGTTGTGCCAAAAACACTTCTTATTGGGCTTGTTGTTGTGTTGCTTTCTATTGTGCCTGGTATTGCTACAAAGCTTGCTGGTAAGCCTATTGTTGTAACAAGGCTTGTTTTTGGGCTTGTTGTGCTTGATACTGAGCTTGTGCCTCTACTTATGCAACTTGTGCAGCTTGAGGAAACTGGGCTACTTATGTAGCTTGAGCAGCTTGGGTTGCTTGTGCAACTTGAGCAGCTTGGGCTATTTGTACAACTTGTGGAACTTGTTGGGATTGTTTTTATTGTATCAATGCATGTGCTTGTGCTTGGGAAGCTTGTGTTGCTTGAGTAGCTTGGGCGTCTTGTCCAACTTTTGCAGCTTGCTGGGAATCGTATGCATCTTCTTGGGATTGCAATTGTTGGAATGCCTTTTTGTATGCTTAATGAGCTACTTGCAAGGAAATGTTGTATTGATTGGCCATGTTTTGATTTTGTGGTGGAGGTGGAGGATTCAAAATGGTGTGAGATGGTATGATGATACTTTGCTGAGTTTTTTGCTAAGGTGTTTGAGTGATGACAATGGGTTGTGTGGTGGATAGTATGGTAGATGCACTAGGTTCTTGGGAGACCACATTTGTAGATGGTGTAATGGTTGATTGGGGTGTTTGGATTGGTGCGACTTGGTGTTGTGATATCGGTGCCATTATTGGAGGATTTGACACGTTGAGTTAATTCATAATTGTAAAATTGATTTGATTTGTTTCATTTGGGATTGGTGTGCTAGGTAAAGGAGGTTTCCCTAAACCTTGGATTGATGTGGATGTTGATGTTACTAGAGTTAGTGGTAGTAGGATAAGGGGTATGTTTCCTTCAGAAAGTGATGATGAAACATCAAAGATTCCCCCTCTTCCAAATAAACCCCCTTGTTCTTGTGATACCATGGGGAAAGAGACTTGTGCCCCAAGAGGGTATGCCAGTGTTGCAAAGAAGGTGGAAGCAATGTTGGTGAGATGAAAGATGAGCATAACATATGGATGTTTTGGGTCTTCTGAGATGGGATTTGGCATACCCAAGATGGTGTTTTCATCCAAATTTTGGTTGTTTATGAGGGGTTTTTGTGCATCTTTTTCACACATGCCCCACTGAAAGTAGGGACCCTCTTTCTTGCTATTTTTGCTTTCATTCTCGGTCTTTCAGCCCTTTAGTTTTTGAGGATTCGATTTCTTGGGAATGTTCTTGGATGTTTATCTTTCTTGTGTGGATGGTCCCCCTATGATATATATTGAAAACCTTAATTTTTGGACTCATTTCAGGTTTTTCACTGCTCTCGGGAAAATCCTCTCCTGGTAGAATTCCCTGGCTTCCTTGAAAACCAGGTGACGGCTATTTTTCACTATGATCTGAAGATTTTCATCCTTCACAGAATTTCATTGTGATCAGATTTCTTCGAAGATCTATTGCCTCGCTGAATTTTTGGGTTTTGGTTTGACCTATCTTGTTGACTACATTAATGCTTGATTGTATGATTTTTGTGATGGGTATTAATTATTTTTTTTGGGAGTTTTGTGCCACTAAAGTTTTATCACTTTCTTTCTATTGAAATGGAGTGCTTGATCCTAAGTGTTATTGCTAGATTGTGCATTTCGAACTGGGGTCGATTATTGCAGTTGGGTTATTTACCATCTTCTGCTATTTTGATTTTCTCTATCCTCATGGTATGTACATGATGCTTTCTTAATGAATGAATTGAATTACTTCGTGGTTTATGTGTATGTGCTATGAGTCAGAGTGTTGATATGGTAGGGTTTGGCTATTGGTTCTTGGGTTTTTGGTTTTCGTTTGATGCCCCTTCATGTGGTTCATGTGGCCTTGCTTTTGATTTTTCAATGCACATGCTTCTTTGGCATTTTGGGTGTGCTTGGGGTTTGATTTCCTGTGTGTTTCGATGTTGAATATATTGAGGTTGGGGTTTTCCCATTCTATTTAAGTGTCAATCCCAAGTGAGTTTCTGCAGTTTTCTTTTGATTTCATCATGAGGTGGCTTGCTTGTATGGGCCATAACAAACCTTCTATAAACCTTTGCAAACAAACAAGTTAAGTCCAAGCTTATCCTGCACACTCATGGAGGAATTTTAGGGTTTCGTGCCTAGGGAATCACCAGTACCTCTCAATTTACCTTAGGGTGAGTTTCAAATTCAAGGTGGTTTCAGGATCTAGATCCTCAAATTTTTGATTGTTCGATCAATTTGAGTGACATCGAGAGAAAATGTGGATATTCGGGTTTTGAATGTCTTCACAAAATTCCTTATCTACCGAAACTCCCCAGCTTTCTGCTTTCTCTTTGTTTTCCCAAAATGTGCAGTGATCCAGATTTCTACCTACCTTGCGGATTTCCTCTACCTCTGGATTTCCCCAGTTTGTTTGTCGCCTTGTCATTTTCTCGAAAATGGGCTTAAAATTGTGAAAATTACATTAGCTTCACTAGAATCCATGCCTTTGGGATTTTTTCCTAAAGTTCTTGGTTACTTCCTTTTCTCAGAATTTTGGAATTGTTGCTATTCTCATAGATTTCCATCCCTAGTGTATTTTTCCAGGATTTTATTGAAAATGGAGAATTGAGAGATTACATGAAAGTTTGCTTAATGATTATGCATTTGATGATCAACTTGGACCTATTTTAAGATATATCATGTTGTTTATTAGTTAATGAAAGTTGATTATTTGATTATTGGATGCTTTTGTGCTTATTTCACTAAAATTCGCTTGGTTGGGAACTTCCCAAAATTCCTCTCTGGCCTAGATTCTACGGGAGGGCTGAAATCTCAAAATTTTCAGATTGTTAATTTTTATGAGGTTTTCGAGCATGATGCTTATAATGGGACTTGTATTGAAGACGAATTTGTCATTTTTGATTGATTAACTTGTGTTCCATGTGATCTTTATTATGGTTTCTTTATCAAGTGCAGGTTGAGTTAGGTAAGGCAATGCCAAGTGGAACCAAGGGTACGTGGTGGATCAAGGTGCAGAGGGGTCGTCTATTTTTGAGGTAGAAAGAATCAAGATGGATATCAAAAGTAGAATTCCAGAGAGGAATTTTTCCTCCATCTGGTCGGGGGTCATTTATATGAATGTTGGATTGTGGGATTATGAGGAGTTCAAGACAAGGATGGCAGCACATGACCTTCCTCTGTTGGCCAAGAGAACATTGGAATCAAGATTGGCACATGTAGCTGGATTTCCTCCTACAATGCACTGTTATGAACTGGTGCTTGAATGTGCACGCCACAATGATAGAGGTACACAAAGAATAGTTGGTCCCCAAGGGAGAATTGTGGAAAACTTAAATCTTGTGTCTATAGCCCAGAAATTTGACATGGATGTGGCAAGGAAGTTCTATGGGGAACATACCATCAAATCCCAACAGGTCATTAATTCCTAGTTGGAATAACCTAAGTCCCACTTCTCCAACTTGCCCAAGCAGTTGGTCAGACATAAATTTAGGAAGGAATACTATGATGTTATCACCCTTCTCAGTAGGGTGGTAGGGTTGAAGAGTGCAAGAATGTTCAAGAATTGGATGCTCCATGTTATTTCTAGGATGGAATAGGGTATAGACTACCACTAGGTAGGCATAATAAGTGCCATGATTCATGAACAGATGTGTACTATCCTATAGACTAAGAGTTTCACAATGACTTCTTACAAGTTCTATGCTTTATCTAGGTTCCACCCATACAAGGGATTGAGCATAAAAAGTGTGTTTGCACAAGATATAATTTATGAAGTTTAACCACAGCTACACCTAGGTAACTCGAGCTACAGAAGGGTGAATGATGCACTCACCATGTACATCACTAGATTGCTCCAAGGTGCAGAGTATTTCTGGATCTCAGACAATGCCAAGGAGTTAATTAAGTGGTTTGGAGCTTGCTTTATCCAATTACCCACTCTCTCATTCATAATAATTGATGGTTATTAGAGGGCTCCATACAGACTCCCTAGGTACCCTACAGATCATGTTGTACTCCTGGAGGTCACGAGACAGATATGCGACTTTGATGTAATTGTGAAGAGGGGAAAGCACGAGATAGAATTTGGTAGTGACTTTCCATTGAGGATAGGTAGTGATGAAGCCTACCCTTCTATTAAATCGTCCCATGCTTCTGAAGAGGATATGCGTACCCTAGGTCTTCCTTTCCACTCCAAGAGGTCAAAGTTTTATATAACAGGTGAAGCACAAAAGAAGACTAGTAGAGAATATAGTCACAAGGATGACATAGAGGACTACTAGGAAAACATTAGTGATGAGTTTGAGGTAAGGAAGAAGAAGTTTTCCAGGTTACCAGTCAGCTTGGTATGGTTATACAACATAAGGGTTGTTCCTGATCAAGTAGAGGAGGATGGAAATTTGGTTCAAGGTCATAAATTTGAGGCTATGAAGGATAAGCTAGTTGGAGAATTTGATTGGCTAGAAGAAGAGAAGACAAATCTAGAACAAGTCATGACTCTAGTAATCAAGTGTACCAAACTATGGCTCAAACACAAGATATTGGAGTTGGAGAGCAAGGGTCTGCAATGCACCTATGATCTTATGGGAGACTCGGAGTCTCACTTTTCTTTTGAGGAATCACCTGAGTAGGACCCCAAAGGTAAAAATAAGGTGGTCTCTCCATTCAATATCAAACTTAAATATGTTTAGGTGGAGGAGGTAGGAGAAGCAGAGAAGCAAAGAAAGCCTATAGCCAAGAAAAGGAAGCATGTCTCGAGGAGAAAGAAGGCTGAAAGAGCTGAAGGAGAGAAGGAAGAGGCCAATGTCCCTTTTCCTAAAAGGAGGAGGATTGTGAGGTTGTCAAAAAAGGAGAAGGGAACTTCTAAAGTAGATAAAAATGGTGACACCCCTAAGGTAGAGGTAGAAATCTCATTGGAAAAGACACAAGTATATACCAGGAGATCAAGGACTTCATCTCCCAAGGATGTTGCACCAAAAGGAAATGTTCCCATGACTACTCCTATCATGGAGCATTAGGACATCCTTCCTCTTCATGAGGTTGGAAATGTTCTATACAAACCCAAAGATGTTGAAGATCCCCAAGACCATGGAGAGGAAGAATTCCAAGAGGGTGATCTCTAGAATGTTGAGGCAGAAATAGATAAGGTTATTTTGTCTCCTCTCGTGGCTTGTGAGGATTCACCTATAAGAGCTGAAGAGGATAGACCTCTTCTGAGAGAAGAAAATCCAGCTAGGACTCATTCACCAGTGCAAGAGAGGGAGGAGCAAAGTAAGGAAAAAGAGGATTTAGTTAGGGAGATTCCTAAGGAGCCAAGTATGGACGAAAATGTGCCCAAATTTCAACAGGAAGAAGATGGACAGAACAAAGTACAATTAGAATCTACTATTTCGGGTTGGTTATATAAAGAATTGAAGAATAACTAAATAGTGGCGGATAATAATCCTCCTAATTGGGATGAACTACTGGAAAACATTGGAAAGGGGAAAACAAAGAAGAAAGCAAAAATTATTTCTAGGATTGAGAGAGATGATGTGAACAATAAGGTAGTCCACATTGCTACTCTTGCTCCTTACAAGGATAGGGATGATGTGACTGGAAAGGATTATAGTGTACAAACTATCAACGTGGGGCATTCTTCCATGGAGGAAGATATTGAAGAATATGAAGGATCTAGTGTTGTAATCCTTGGTAGATTGAGGAAGGAGCTGCAGACCAAATCAGAGTTGGAGAAAGAAAATGATAAAATTAAGATATATTTGCAAGAGTTGATGAAACCCTTGCAATCCATCAGTTCTTCATCATCTGTTGCAGGCTTCCTACCTCAAGAAACAATATCAGATTTGGAAAGAATGAAGAACACCACACATGCTACAGTCGTCTAGTTACAAGGGGTGCAAACCAAGGGATATGATGCTATCAAAAACATCCTTTCGACAAGAGGAGATGCAATGAGATCCTTAGATTGGCTAAGGAATGCGCTGGCTCAAGATAAGGAAGATGTAGATCTCCTGTTGTAGAAGACAAAGACCATCATGGAATACACTAAAGATAAATTGATAAATGGTGGAATTCTTCCTTCCTCAAGAATTGTAGAGCCTTGGGAATGGTTAGAAATTTTGTAAATAAGGTGAAAGGATTTGAAGAAGATATATAAAGAAGGAAGGTAGATTGAGGACACTTTGAGTGAAATCTACAATAAGTGTATTTCCTTTTTTGAGGTGATGACATGGAGAAATAAATTTACGCCAATGCATCTTCTCCTGGAGCAGTTGAAAAAATGGTTGTGAGATGTGTATTCTCTAGTCAATGAGGGACCTATCTCTGAACATTAGTTGGATGATGTTGCAACTTACATTGCAGTTATTTAAAGATATCAAACAAATAAGGTAGATTGGGATAAAGTGGTGAAGCAGTCAAGAGATGATATCAAGTCCCTTGAAAGGAGGGCTAGGGTTTTAACTATCCCACCTATTGCTAACTTGAACAAGGTATTTTTGATGGTGTAGGATAAGGTGGGGTGTGCTCAGTACAAAGGGGGAAGTAGTTAATGCAATGATACATCAAAATTTGTTCTTCCCCATTATTTTCCCTCTTCCTTCACATGCATTGGAATGAGCTTTGTTGGAGACCCCAGGCTGACTTGGATGAAATTGGTGCATATTGCACATTTCATATTTTTCAAATTTCTCTTGGCTGACTTGTTCTTTGGCTGTTTAATATTGTAAACCCTAATTGGGCTGACATATCTTGGGGGTTTTCTATAACTTTATCATTACACCTCATTTTTAAGAAGGTAGTTAGTTAGAAATTTACATTGGAGAAAATTGTGATAAGAGCAAGAATTAGAGTTAGAATTTATTTTATCTTTTCAAGCAAGTGTTGTTATAGAAGACTGGAATTGTTGCCACTTTGGATGATTTAATACAACTAAAGACATTGTGATTTGGTGCATTTCTTGTGTTGATTTTTATTTGGTTATTGATATTCTATCTTTGAAATTGCTTAAGTTATCTGATATTATATGGTTTGATAATGTTTAGGGTTTTATGCTTCAAGTGTTTGCAGCAATCTCTAGTCCATAGTTTTTGTAGTTAGCTGATTGTTAGCTACTTTGAAAAATTAGCCTTGACATAAAACAGTGCCTAGTTCAATTATGAATGCTTGTTCATTTCAATTAAAATAGGTTTTTATTGAATGAATATTCATAGTCTGAAAATATTTAACACCTTAGAAGATTGCACTATTTCTATAAGGTTGCAGATTCATCTGGGTTGAACAAGAATCAATTTATGAGGGATTGGTCCATTTTGAGCATTTCATATTTTGTATTGTTAATCTTAGGGTTAGAATTAGTCTTAGAATTATCTCTGAAACCCTTATCGTTTATTATCTCTTTTATTATCTGGGTTAGTTTTAGGCTCTGAAGTATCAACATAATGCTAGATCTAATAAATCTAATTCCAATAATTGCTTGTAGTAAGGTCCCTTTGTGATTACCAACATTTTCACATTATCTCTGAGTTGTTTTATTTGCATCATCAAGACCTGACATTAGAGACCTTGGGGTTATCTCTTTGTTTATAGAGATTTACCTTTCAAGAGAGATAAGATATCATATTTTGTCTGAGTTGTTGCTATGTAGAAAACACCATCAACAAATTAGCGCTAGAGGGAGGGAATGAGTAAGAAAATTGGAGCATTTTCTTAATGCCATTTCTCTTGAAAATTTCAAAAGAAGATGCAAATCTACTCTAGGAGAGGAAGAGTTTCAAGAGCTGCAATCCACTACTAGGTCAAGAAGGACCAGAACAAGGGGAGAATCATCATTCACCTAGCCACTGCCATCATCTCCATCATCCTCATCCTCATCTGACTCTGAGGGAATTCCCATTTTGTAACCTCAACTGGTCCCAAATCACCCATTACTGCCTCCACCTCCACCAATGGTTTTTCTGGCCAATAACCCATCTCCTTTGATATTCAATAATTACAATGTCATGCCTAAGAACCTTGAGCAATTTTGCTCAAAGTTCCATACCAATGATCCCAATAGGATGGAAAAGGAGCATATTAGGATTTTCCAGACCTATATGAGAGATAGAGTAATCAACCATGAGGATGCTGCATGTAGGCTTTTCCATTATTCCCTGGGGGAAGAGGCCTTCTATTGGTATAATCACTTACCTACTGTTTCTATCCATAACTGGACAGAACTGGAGATTGCATTTTTGAAGAAGTTTAAAATTCTTATTACTACTAATGAGCTTTACATGTAGTTTACCGGGGTTAAGAGGGAAATTAATGAGCCTATGGGGTCTTTCAATAATAGGTTTCACTGGACATACACTAGACTTCAAGCACCTTATGCTATAGATGACACCACTGCCTTAGAGGTCTACTTTGAAGCCCTTGACAACCTTACATCCACCTTCCTTAAATGGAAGAAAAATCCCCCAACTACCTTGCTCACTACATATACATAGGCTATTAAGGTCAACACAAATCAGAGACAACATTTGTCAAGACCTTTTTCATCCTTAGGACCTACTGCTCACCCTGGACAATTCCAAGCTCTTAACAAGGATTTGACCAATCATGCTCCCATGATGAATCTAGTAACATCACTACCTTTGATCCCACACCCAGGTCATCCAATAAATCAACCTGAACCAATGACCTCTTATCCTTTGCAAGGAGCCAATCAACCCCTTCTCCCATAGTGGCAGGCTGGTTTTCCTACATATTTGCAGAATGCAGAAGTCTTGAATCAGGCTGTTGGTTTCGGAGGAGCATCAGGATACCCTCCTAGTAATGCGAATTCAATGCCATACAATGGTTTAGATAAGGAATGACTAGATGAGTTAACTAAGTAGGTCAAGAAACGGAATATGGAGGTGACCTATCTAAGAAATTAGAACAACCAACTTCAAGTTGCATAGAATAAAATGCAATCGAACTATAATAGAGAGAACAACGATGTTGCTAAAGGATAGAAATTTGATAGAGGGAAATATTTTGATAGAAATCAAAATTTTGAAAGAGGACAAGGCTCTACCTAAAACTATGACAAGGGGCAACAAGGTGGACAGGGGTTTGACAGAAGGCAACTACCTAGATAGAATAGACCTTGGAATATTGGGCCTAATAATGGAGGAATTCCTACCTAGGAGAAGCCTACAAGTGGTGTGTATCTAGTAGAAGCAACTTTGTCTAGATTGTGTAGGCTCCATATGACAAGTCACCATTTTGAGTTGGATTTCCCTGAGTTTCAGAATATTGTCTTCATCTTTCAGTATGAAGTTGAGAATAATTCCAATAGTTAGGAGATTGTGCCCTCAGATCCTTATGATTCCCTAGTAATGGTTCTTAACGATGATCCCTTCCCAAAAGGTGAGGAGAATGAACCAAAAGAAGAGTCCAATGACTAGGATAAAGAGACAGAGTAGGTGTTGAATGAGGATGAAATATCTCAGTTTTTTAATGAAGAGAATGAAAATGATAATGGCCCTTTGGATGAGGAGGGAGTTTGTGTTGAATAATTTTAGATGTTTTAGCAACCCATAAAGAAATATGATTTCAAAAATAGGCCTAACAGGAGTCCACAATCTAGAGGCCCTTTCAATACTTCTATTCCTCCAAATAATTTCTCTACTCCACTAGATCCATAGGCCAATAATAATCCATCTTACCCTCATGTACCAACAAATTACTTTTCAAAAGGAAACAATGTTGAAGTATCAAAGGACAAACAAAATAGTGGTTGCAAGGAGGCTCATATTGATATGAACATGGAGCAATCCGGTGAATATGTGACTGAAGAATTCAGAAAAGTTAAGGTAACTCTTTTTGCTTTTGAATTATTAAGAGTCCCTACTATTAGGAATTCTTTCTTGGGGTCTTTCAATTCAAACACAACACCACAAGGAGTAACTGCCAATGAGGCATTTGTCATATCCTTTAATTCACAAGCACTTAAAGGCCAAGGCTAGGTCCCACCTACCGACAAGGCAAAAGATAAATATAGGAGTCAGGTTGCACAAGCTGACACCCAGTTGAAACTATTCCAAGGCAAGATGGAAACCCCTCCCTTTCTGATTTATGTTTGCATATTTGGGAAGAATCTGCATAATTGTCTGTCGGATTTAGGAATATCTACGATGTTATGCCTTTTGTTGTCTACAAAGCTTTAGGTATTACCCCTGTTTCTTCTCAAAATAAGGTCACCAAATTAGACAAGATGGAAGTGAGTGATGTAGGAGAGTTGAACATGATCCCCATGTAGGTTGCATTAGACTTGAGGGTGCAGCAGGTGATCAACATTTAGGTTGATATTCCTGACACCTATGGTCTGATTTTGGGTCAAAATTTCACTAAGGCATTAAATGGGTATACATCTATAGACCATTATCACATGTGGTTACCATGGAAAGGAGTCCCAAATCAGAATAGGATTGAAAGAGAGCCCAGAATGAAGTATATAATCACTAAATACCAGAATACTTCAAATGATAAATTAATATCAAAGGTCAGCATGGGGAACTATGTGTTGGTTGCATTAATCTTAGATAACGAAGAGGTCTTTATGCTACAGGGCCCATCTTGTGAATCTACATTAGAATATGGTGGGTCTAAGGAATATTTTATGATGCAAGATAAGTCCATCAGTGATTCTGAAACACTGAGTGAACAGTAGATGAAACTAATGACCAAGAGGATAGGAAGATCAATTTGTTGGATAACTTCCAAAAGTTCATCTAGAAGTGTATGGAGAATTAGATCCAACTAGGTAGAAGTATGAATTTTGAAGAATTATTGCTTACTAATTGGTGTCAAGTCCATGATGCCCCCCACTCTGAGTTGGAATGTCATATATGTCAGACCGCTTTGGAACAAGTACAAAAATGCATTAACCCAACCCTAATTATCAAAATGAATATACAGGGAGAGCGAAATAATGACAAGGGTAAAATTCCAATGCTTCCTAAAGAGCCTCCTACTCGTAGTAAAATGAAAGATTATCTGAAGCAATCAGGGACTGATGGTTGTTGGATGTTAAGATTTGATGGATCCAAATCTAAACAAGGTGTTGGAGCAGGGTTTGAACTAATCAGTCCTAAAGGTAACAACTATTTTTCTACTGATAGACTAAAATTCCAATGCACTAATAATGTTGCTGAATATGAAGCTTTAATCCATGGGTTGTTAATGGCATGGAGGAAAAAAGTTAAGATATTACAAGTTTTTGGGGATTCTAAGTTGGTAGTCAGGCAAGTGAGGAAACAGTATTCATGTCGTGATAGGCAGATGTCTAACTATAGACATAGAGTGTGGGATCTTATTGAGGGATTCGATTCTTTCAACATCTAGTTCATTCCTTCAAGTAGGAACCAAGTTGCAGATTCTTTAGCACAAGTGGCTAGTACATTGCAACCTTTGGAACTTTCAAGATTGAAGAAGTTTACTGTGGAGCTCACTCCAGTACCTTTGGTACCTAACAACATTACCAATTTCTAGGTATTTGAAGATGATAAGCATATTCTTTATTTCATTACAAGTTGTGATGTGTTTTCTTCTCAAGTAATTGATGAGATAGAGCCTCAAGAGGCATAAATGGACTGGTAGGGCTGATCAACCTGAAGACAAACACTATACCAAGAGGTATGGTGCAGCTAGAATGAATTTTTGATTTGGATAAGATAAAGGACCATGAATAACAAGTAAAAAGGGAATCTCTCAGCAGCCAATGTGAAACTACAATATGGGGAGATAGGATGATGTAAAGAATGTTTTTATTGGTAAAGTATGTACTCCTGAAGAAAGGAGAGGGATTATTGATGCTATACATACATATCAAGATGTGATAGCCTAGAGCTATGAAGACTTAAAAACATACCATACTTCAATTATTACACACACCATTCCCTTGAAGTCAAATGTCAAACCATTCAAACAAAGACAAAGACCAATCAATGCTCTGTTAGAACCCATCATTCAAAAAGAAGTACAAAAGCTACTTTCAACATGAATTATATTTCTAGTGAGGCATTCAACCTAGGTTATGAATCTGGTTCCTGTGAGGAAAAAGAATGGAGAAATCAAACTATTTGTGGACTTTAGGAATCTTACTAGAGCATTAGAAAAAGATAATTATCTGGTTCCTTCACTGGATGAGATAGTTTAGATTATCAATGGATCCTAGATGATGTATTTTCTGGATGGGTATTCAGGATACAACCAAGTCATGGTACAATATGAAGGTAGGCATAAAACTACCTTCACTATGAAATGCGGAACTTTTTTCTACAAAATAATTCCTTTTGGGTTGATCAATGTTGAAGCTACATTCCAAAGGGCTATGGATATTGCTTTTAAGGACATAATTGGTAAGTGCATCACTATTTATATGGATTATTTGATAGTCTTCTCTAAGAGGCAAGGTAATCATATAGCAGATTTATGCAAAGTATTCCAAAGGTGCCAAGAATTTGGCATCTCACTTAACCCAAAGAAGTTTTTGGGGTTACAGAAGGGAAATGGCTTAGGACATATTATTTCAAAATAGGGTATCACGATTGACCTGAATGAATAGAGGCTATCTTGAAGATTCAGCCTCTTGGAAGAAAAAAGGAAATGAAGTCATTCTTTGGGAAGATTAACTTCATCAGAAAGTTCATCACTAGATTTGTAGAGATAGTAAAGCCCTTGAACACTATGTTGAAACAAGAAGCCAACATGGAATGGAGTGCAGAAGCTAAGGAGGCATTTATAGAAATTAAGAAAGCTATTGTTGAGGCTCCAGTATTGGTGAGTCCAGATTATGCTAGACCTTTTTACATATATTCATTTGCTTCTGATCACTCTTGTGTTGGAAACTTAACTCAAAAGTTTGATCAAGGTGATGAGCATCCTATAGCCTTCATGAGTACCCCTTTAAAGGATGTAGAATTGAGATATCGCAATGTAGAAAAGTAGGCCTATGCTTTGGTCAGAGTAGTGAAAATGTGCAGACACTATTATGAGGAATAAGGTTTTTGCCATAGTGCTTGATCCTATGGTGAAGATGATGCTAATGCAGAATTAGCTATGTGAATGAAGAGATAAATGCGTAACTATGTTATAGGAATATGACATTGAGATTCAACCCATGAAATTAGTGAGAGGATAGGGACTAATGAAGACAATGGCTGAGATAGGTCCTGATCACACAACTCAGCATTATCATCTCCAGGAGGTATCTCCAGGTGACTGGCATGATGAAATCATTTATTATTTATTGAACTAGCGATGTCTTGATCACCTTAATAAAATTCAAAGGTGGGCCTTGCACCTAAAGAGTGGTAGGTTTATGATGAACGGGGGTGTCCTAAATAAGAAAAATCATGAGGGTGTGTATTTAATATTTTTGGGGAAGGAAGAAGCTACTAGTGTGATGATTGAATTCCATGAAAGATATGGCACAGGCCATGGTTCTGCATCATCCACTGCCAATCAGATCCTAAGGGTTGGCTATTGGCCTACCCTATTTAAGATTGTGCAAAAACATGTGAGGATTTTTCATGTATGACAGATGGAACAAGTAAGGAAAAATATGCAGCCCTACCACTTCATGCGGTCATAGAGGTGAAACCATTTGCACAGTGGGTAATGGACTTTATAGTTCCAATTAAACCACCTTCTTCTGTAGGCCACCGATATATTCTAACCATAACTGATTATTTTACTAGATGGACTGAGGCTCTTGCATGTAAGAAATGTACTTCTGATGTGGTAATCAATTTCCTTAATTCAAGTATTATTAATCATTTTGGTTGTCCATTGTGTTTAGTTTGTGATAATGGTCCTGCATTTGTATTGCTGAAAATTTGTAATTGGGCTTTTGATCATGGAATCATCATAAAATTTGCATCCAATTACTACCCTTAGGGTAATGGTCTAGCTGAGTCTTCCAAGAAGAACCTTTTGACAGTCATCCATAAGTTACTAGAGCAGAATCCTAAGGATTGACACACCCATCTTATATTTTCTCTCTAGGCAGATCGTACTAGACATAAGGCATCCATAGGAACCTCTCCTTATCACCTAGTGTATGGTTTGGAACTTGTATTTCCCATCCAATTGAAGATCCCTACCTTGCAGTTCATTAATGAGTACTATGACGAGGAGGATAAATGTGAAGCTCATTTGGTTGAGTTGTTACACCTTGAAGAGAAGAGAGATGAGGCCCTAGAAAAATTTGCCAAACACCAAGGCATAGTTAAAAGATGGTTTGACAAAAGAGCTAAGGTGAAAACCATTAGAATCTCTGACTTAGTTCTCTACTGGGATAAAGCCCATGACCATAAGGGAGAGCATGGTAAATTTCACAAACTCTAGTTTGGCCCTTATTAGATTTCAGAAATTTTGGGAGATAATGCTTTTTGCCTGAAAACCCTCACTGGTGAGGACATCCCACTGCTCATCAATGGGCAGTATTTGAAGCATTACTTCCAATCTTGAGTTGTTTGTAGCTCTCTCTTGTACATAGTTAGAGTAGGTTTTCTTTCTTATTTTCTTTTCTTGTCTGTTATTTTGATTTGGTTAGTGTAGGTTTATTTTATTTTGTTTTGATTTGTTTTGGTTAGCGTAGGTTTGCTTCAGTTGGTTTTTCTTTCCGCTTTATTTTTTCTTTCAGTTTTTGGCTTTCTTGGGGGTGGTTGCATCTGCATAACGGGCTACTCTCCTAGGGTTGTTCTAGAATTTTTTTTACAAACTCTAGTCAGTTTTTCAGAGTCAAGTGGTGAAATTCCTTTACCTAATGTCCCTTGTACTTAGAATTAGAGTCACTTATTTTGGTTCAACTTTGGAATATATTTGGGTCTCACATTTTCACATAAATTTTAAAGATTCTAGAATTGCATATGGTTCTTGTGTAATTTGGCCAGGTGAAAAATCTTATATTCTACTTCAGTGCCACTGTGTTCCTTATCCCTGAGTATGAGTTTCATGGCTTACAAGGTGAAAGGAAGGTTTATGAAAAATGTTAAAAGCAAAAGAAAGAGTGAAAAGAGAAGTTATGAAAATCAAAACAAATCTTCATTTTATCAAGGGTATCCTAGCATCTCTACCGGGGCTATAGATGCCTGGTTGGTAGTAGAGCTATGCTTGGGAGGGTCACAGTGATAACCTTGCTAGGGCTATGGATTCCTAACTGGCAACAAGGCTCTATCCAGGTTGCTTTTGAAGTTAGAACTTTTATGTAGCCCGATCAGACTTGCTCTAGTTCCTGTTGCACCTAATGAATGGGAAATGAATGCAAATACACACACTTGGGCCCTGGTATAGGAAAAGGTATTCTTGCTTGTTATTTCTGAGACTTTGTTCATAGGTTTCTTGATGTAAGGGTTGAAACTAGAGATTTTGGGTTCTTGATTCTAGTTTGTTCTTGAAATTCTCTGGAGCATTTCCTAGCAGCGTCGCCATTTGTTGTGCACCTTTTGCACACATGCCCCACTGAAATTAGGGACCCTCTTTCTCTCTCTTTTTTCATTCATTCTCGGTCTTTTGGCCCTTAGGTTTTTGAGGATTCGATTGCTTGGGAATGTGCTTGGATGTTTATATTGCTTGTGTGGATAGTCCCCCTATGATATATATTGAAAACCTTAATTTTTGGATTCATTCAGGCTTTTTCATTGCTCTCGGGAAAATCCACTCCTAGTGGAATTCATCAGTTTCCTTGAAAATCCGGTGATGATTGCTTTTCACTATGATCCAAAGATTTTCATCCTTCACGGAATTCCGTTGTGACTGGATTTCTCCGAAGATCCATTTCCTTGCCAAATTCCCAGTTTTTGGTTTGACCTATCTTATTGACTGCATTAATTCTTGATTGTATGATTTCTATGACACATATTAATTCATCTTTTTGCAAGTTTTGTGCCACTAAAGTTTTATTACTTGCTTTATATTAAAATGGAGTGCTTGATCCTAAGTGCTATTGCTAGATTATGCATTTGGAATTTGGGTCGATTGTTATAGTTGGCTTTCTTGCTAGCTTCTATTGTTTCAATTTTTCTTTATCCTCATGGTATGTACATGATGATTTCTTAATGAATGAATTGAATTACTTCATGGTTTATGTGTATGTGTTATGAGTCAGAGTGTTGATATGGTAGGGTTTGGCCATTGGTGCTTGGGTTTCTAGTTTTCATTTTTTGCCGCTTCATGTGGTTCATGTGGCCTTGCTTTTGATTGTTCAATGCATGTGCTTCTTTAGCATTCTAGGTGTGCTTGGGGTTTGAGTTCCTGCATGTTGGGATGTTGAATATCTTGAGGGTGGGGTTTTCCCATTTTATTTAAGTGTCGCTCCCAAGTGAGTTTTTGAAGTTGTCTTTTTATTTCATCATGAGGTGGCTTGCTTGTATTGGCCATAACAAACCTTCTGTAAACCTTTACAAACAAACAAGTTAAGTCCAAGCTTATCCTATGCACTCATGGCATAATTTTAGGGTTTTGTGCCTAGGGCATCACCAGTCCCTCTTGATTTACCTTAGGGTGAGTTTTCAAATTCAAGGATGATCTATGGGACGTTCAAATCAAGCTGGTTTCAGGCTCTAGATCCTCAAATTTGTGATTATTTGATCAATTTGAGTGAGGTCGAGAGAAAACGTGGATATTCGAGTTTTCAAAGTCTTCGTGGATTCCCTTATCTATCGGAATTCCCCAAATTTCCATTTTCTCTTTTTTTTCTCGAAATGTGCAGTGATCTAGGTTTTTTCCTACCTCACGGATTTCCTCCACCCCTGGATTTCCCTGGTTTTTCCGTCGCCTTGTCATTTTCTCAAAAATGGGCTTAAATTGTGAAAATTACATTAGCTTCACTGGAATCCATGCCTTCAGGATTTTTTCCAAAATTTCTTGGTTCCTTCATTTTCTTGAAATTTCTGAACTATTCCAATTCTTGCGGATTTCTATCCTTGGCGGATTTTCTTGAGATTTTATTGAAAATGGAGAATTGAGAGATTACATGAAATTTTACTTAATGATTATACATTTGATGATAAACTTGGACTGATTTTAAGATGTCTGATGTTTTTTCTTGGTTAATGCAATCTATTAAGTGATTACTAGATGCTTTTGTGCTTATTTTGCTAAAATACGCCTGGTTGGGAATTTCCTGAAATTCCTCTCTGGCCTAGATTTTGTGGGAGGGTTGAGATGGTTAATTTTTATTAGGTTTTAGAGAATTTTTCTTATCATGGGACTTGTATTAAAGATGAATTTGTCATTTGTGATTGATTAACTTGTTCTCCATGTGATCTTTATTATGGGTTCTTTGTTGAGTGCAGGCTAAGTCAGGTAAGGAAATTACAAGTGGAACCAAGGGTAAAGTGGTGGATCCAGGTATAAAGGGGTCTTCTATTTTTTAGGCAGAAAGAATCAGGATGGATATCAAAAGTATAATTCTAGAAAGAAAGTTGTCCTCCATCTAGTTGGGGTCACTAATACGAATGTTGGATTGTGGTATTATGAGGAGTTCAAGACAAGGATGGCATCATAGGACCTTCCTCTACTAGCCAAGAGGACATTGGAATCAGGATTGGCACATGTTGCTAGATTTCCTCCTATAGTGCAATGTTATGAACTGGTGCCTGAATGTGCATGACACTATGACAGAGGTACACAAAGGATAGTTGGTCCCAAAGGCAGAATTGTGGAAAATTTAAATTATGTGTATATAGCCTAGACCTTTGAAATTCTTGACAGGTGTAATGTGGTGGCCCTTGAAATGGATGTGGCAAAGAAGTTCTACGGGGAAGATACCATCAAATCCAAACAGGTCATTAATTCCTAGTTGGAAAAACCTAAGTCCCACTTCTCCAAGTTGCCCAAGCAGTTGGTTAGAGTTAAATTTAGGAAGGAATACTATGATGTTATCACCCTTCTCAATAGGGCGGTAGGGTTGAAGAGTGGAGGAATGTTTGAGAATTGGATGCTTCATGTTATTTCTAGGATGGAACAGGGTATAGAATACAACTGGGTAGGCATATTAAGTGCCATGATTCATGAAAAAATGTGTACTATCCTGTAGACTAAGAGTTTCACAATGACTTCTTACATGTTCTATGCTTTAGCTAGGTTCCACCCATACAACAGACTGAGCAAAAAAGGTGTGTTTGCACAAGATATAATTTATGAAGTTTACCCATAGCTACACCTGGGTAACTTGAGCTATAGAAGGGTGAATGATGCATTCACCATGTACATCACTAGATTGCTCCAAGGTGCAGTGCATTTCTGGATCTTAGACAATGCCAAGGAGTTAATAATGAGGTTTGGAGCTTGGTTTATCTAGTTCCCCACTTTCTCATACATAAGAATTGATGCTTGTTAGAGGGCTCCATACATACTCCCTAGGTACCCTATAGATCATGTTGTACTCTTGGAGGTCACAAGATAGATATGTGACTTTGATGTAATTGTGAAGAAGGAAAAGCACAAGACAAGATTTGGTAGTGAATTTCCTTTGAGGATAGGTAGTGATCAAGCCTTCCCTTCTATTAACTTAGCCCATGCTTCTGAAGAGGAGATGAGTACCCTGGGTCTTCCTTTCCACTCCAAGAGGTCCAGGTTTGACATAATAGGTGAAGCACAAAAGAAGGCTAGTAGATAATACAGTCACAAGAATGACATAGAGCAATATTGGGCCAACATCAGTGACGATTTTGAGGTTAGAAAGAAGAAGTTATCTAGGTTACTAGTCATCTTGCTACGTTTATACAACATAAGGGTTGTTCCTAATCAGGTCGAGGAGGATGGAAATTTGGTTCAAAACTTTGAGGCTGTGAAGGATAAGCCAGTTGGAGAAGTTGATTGGTTGGAAGAAGAGAAGACAGAGCTGCTATAATTCATAGCTCCAGTAATCAAGTATACCAAGCTATGGCTCAAACACAAGATGTTGGAGTTGGAGAGTGAGGGTGTGAAATGTACCAATGATCTTATGAGAGACTTGAGTAGGACCCCAAAGGTAGAACCAAGGTGGGCTCTCCTTTCAAGATCAAACTTCAAGATGTTTAGGTGGAGGAGGTAGGAGAAGAAGAGAAGCAAATAAATCCTATAGCTAAGAAAAGGAACCATGTCTCGAGGAGAAAGAAGGTTGAAAGAGCTGAAGGAGAAAAGGAAGAGGCCAATGTCGCTTTGCCTAAAGGGAGGAGGATTGTGAGGTTGTCACAAAAGGAGAAGGGGACTTCTAAAGCAGATGAACAGGGTGACCTACTTATGGTAGAGGTAGAAAGCTCAGGGGAAAAGACACAAGTATATACTAGGGGATCAAGGACTCCTTCTCCCAAGGATGTTGCACTGAAAGGAAATGTTCCCATGACTGCTCCTATCACCGAGCATGAAAACATCCTTCCTCTTCATGAGATTGGAAATGTTCCAGGAAAACCAAAAGATGTTGAAGATCCCCAAGACCATGGAGAGGAAGAATTCCAAGAGGGTGATCTCTAAAATGTTGAGGCAAAAATAGATAAGGTTATTTTGTCTCCTCTCATGGCTTGTGAGGATTCACCTATAAGAGGTGAAGAGGATAGACCTCTTCTAAGAGAAGAAAATCCAGCTAGGACTCATTCACCAGTGCAAGAGAGGGAGGAGAAAAGTAAGGAAAAAGAAGATTTAGTTAGGAAGATTCCCGAGGAGCCAAGTATGGATGAAAATGTGCCCAAAGTTCAATAGGAAGAAGATGGATAAAAAAAATTACAATTAGAATCTACTATTCTGGGCTGGTTAGATAAAGAATTGAAGAATAACTAAATAGTGGTGGATGATAATCCTCCTAATTGGGATGAACTACTAGAAAACATTGGAAAGGGGAAGACAAAGAAGAAAGCCAAAATCATTTCTAGGATTGAGAAAGATGATGTGAACAACAAGGTAGTCCACATTGCTACTCCTACTCCTGACAAGGATAAGGATGATGTGACTGGAAAGGATTATAGTGTGCAAACTATCAACTTGGGGCATGCTTCCATGGAGCAAGACATTGAATAATATGCAGGATCTAGTGTTGTAATCCTTGGTAGATTGAGGAAGGAGGTGCAGACTAAATCAGAGTTGGAGAAAAAAAATGATAAACTTAAGAGATATTTGGAAGAGTTGTTGAAACCCTTGCAAGCCATTAGTTTTTCCTCATCTGTTGCAGGTTTCCTACCTCAAGAAATAATATCAGAGTTTGGAAGAATAAAGAACACCACACATACTACAACCTGCTATTTACAGGGGGTGCAAACCAAGGGAGATGATGCTATCAGAGATATCCTTTTGACTAGAGGAGATGCAATGAGATCCTTAGATTGCCTAAGGAATGTGCTGGCTGAAGATAAGGAAGATGTAGATATCCTGTTGTAGAAGACAATGACCATCATGGAATGTAGTGAAGATAAATTGATAAATAATGGAATTATTCCTTCCTAAAGAATTGTAGCCTTGGGAATGGTTTGAAATTTTATAGAGAAGGCAAAAGGCTTTGAAGAATATGTATAAACAAGGAAGGTAGATTGATGACACTTTGACTAAAATCTACAATAAGTGTATTTCCTTTTTTGAGGTGATGACAAGGAGTAATAAATTTGCGCCAAAGAATCTTAGCCTGGAGCAGTTTACAAAATGGTGGCAATATGTGTATTCTCCAGTCAATGAGGGCCCTATCACTAAACATCAGTTGGATGATGGTACAACTTACATTGCAATTATTGAAAGATATCAAACAAATAAGGTAGATTGGGATAAAGTGGTGAAGCAATCAATAGATGATATCAAGTCCCTTGAGAGGAGGGATAGGGTTTTACCTATGCCACCTATTTCTGACTTGAACAAGGTATTTTTGATGGTGCGGGATAATGTGGAGTGTGCTAAGGACAAAGGGGGAAGTAGTTAATGAAATGCTACATCAGAATTTGTGTTTCCCCATTATTTTCCCTCTTCCTTTGCATCCATTCAACCGAGCTTTATTGGAGACCCCAGACCAACTTGGATGAAATTGATGCATATTGCACATTTCATATTTTTTGAATTTCTCTTGGCTGACCTATTATGTGGCTATTTATTATTCTAAACCCTACTTGGGCTGACATATCTTGGGGGTTTTCTATAAGTTTGGCATTATGCCTCATTTGTAATGAGTTAGTTAGTTAGACATTTACATTGGCTCGAATTGTGATAAAAGCAAGAATTATAGTTAGAATTTAGTTTATCTTTTCAAGAATGTGTTGTAATAGAAGACTGGAATTGCTGCCACTTTGGATGATCTTTTACAAGTAAAGACATTGTGATTTCGTGCCTTTCTTTTTCTCAGTTTCTATCTAGCTTGGCTCTTGATATTCTATCTTTGAAATTGCTTAATTTATTTGATGTTAGATGGTTTGATAATTTTTAGGGTTTTATTCTTGAAGTGTTTGCAACAATCTCTACTCCATACTTTTTGCAGTTAGTTGATTGTTAGTTGCTTTGAAAATTTAGCCTGGACATAAAACCGTGCTTAGTTCAATTATGAATGCTTGTACATTTCAATTACAATAGGTTTTTCTTGAATGAATATTCCTAGTCTGAAAATATTTAACACCTTAGATGATTGCACTATTTTTGTAGGATTGCAGATTCATCATGGTTGAACAGGAATCAGTTTATGAGGGATTGGTCCATTCCGAGTATTTCATATTTTTCATTTTTAATCTTAGGGTTAGAATTCATCTTAGAATTATCTCTAAAACCCTTATCGTTTGTTATTTCTTTTATTATCTAGGTTAGTTTTAGGCTCTAAAGTGTGAATATATTGCTAGATCTGATAAATCTAAGTCCATTATTTTCTTGTAGTAAGGTCCCTTTGTGATTACCAACATTTTCACATTATCTCTGAGTTGTTTTATTTGTATCATCTAGACCTGACATTAGAGACCTTGGGGTTATCTCTTTGTTCATAGAGATTTACCTTTCAAGAGAGATAGGATATCATATTCTATCTGAGTTGTTGTTGTGCAGAAAACACCATCAACAGGGTTATGTTTGAAGAGCCTGGAGTAATGAACTCCCCTTGGTGATCATGGGTTGGTTTGCAACATGAGATGAGGTTGGATTTGGGATGGGTTGGATGATGCTTTTGGAGGATGGTGTTAATGATACCAAGGGCATAATCCTGAGAGGTTGTTCCACAATAGTCCTTACATCATAATAAAAAGGGATTTTAGCCCCTTCCTTTGCTAATACTAGCATGTATTCTAAAGGATTAAGTCTCATCATCGTATTGACAATCTTATGGTTCTTAGGATTTTGGAGAATCTCCATGATTTCATTTTAAGTCATTCCTAGGGGATTGTAGGTGATATCCTCCACTTGTAAACCTCCCTCTTGAGTATCTTGTGGTTGTTGAGGAAGATTAAATGGGGGATTTTTAGAACTGATGGGGTTAAATTCCCGCGTGGTTTGACTTAAGTCACTTGAAGTGGATGTCCCTTTTTTTTTCTCCATGTTTCTCTTGTGTTGAGATCTAGTTTGGACCATAAAATAAGTATCAACTTTCAATAATATAAAAGAAAAATCCTTTAATTCCTTAGATTGGTCTAAAATTTAGGTACAAAGAAGAAAATCTAAGTTTGTTTAAGGATACAATGATGATGATGGGATAATCTTAAGAACCTTGGAAGGATACTAGACTTTAGGACATTTGGATTTTTTATTTTTTATTTGGATTTATTTGGATTCAATTGTCTTTTATCTTGCTTAGATTTGGCTCTTTTTACCACATCCACACTTTCTTTCTTAGATTTTCAAACTAAATATCGATGTCTCAATTTCTTTTCATCCCAAAAGGTCCATTATATGGAAATCAAGAGAATCAAGGAAATAGTTTCCTATGTTGACTTTGGGAGGAACAAATTTAGAGGTGGATCCAAATGTTTAGAAGCCTTGTATGGATAAGAACCCCTAGCGACAAGCAGTAACACATGGATTCCTCAAAGTTTCTTACTCTTCCTAAAGGGTTTGAGATTCTGGTAACTTGTTGAGTGTTTGTATTCCAATGTTTTAGGTCCAAGAAAAGTGTTTTGATTTCAAGATAGTGCACAATCCTAGGATGGAAAATAAAATATTTATTGAATTCCCACTTGGATTTCTCTAGCTGTAATTTTTCAAAGAGGATGATTAGAAGCTTGACCACACTAGTTCCCCTCCATGAAACACATTTCTCGAGTCAACCAAGCTTCAATTTCTCATGAATCTTCCATGAAAAACTCTTCATATCTACTAGGAATCACAAGTACATGGGTTGACTTGGGAGGTCCGACCTCCTGCCACCAACAAATATTAAGGATTTTTGGCCTCTAAAAAAAGGTTTATAGTAAGGGCATCTAGTTCAAGGGATACAATGATAAACTCCCTAAAGAGGTCTCCCAACCCTTAGAATAATGGCTTTACGCATCATAAAGACATTGGGGGAGAGATATCATGTACCACTTCCTATTGATTTCAAACTTTCCTTGCAATCACAAATTTATATAGTGGTTTGGAAGATCTTGTCTTATGCTCATTACCACTTGGTTCATTCCATTGGGGTGATTAATTTTTCCCACCAAGGTATGCCCTTTAAAGATGAACAATAGAAAGTAATTACATATGTAGTTTGATCAATATTTGTTTGTGTGAACAAATAGAGAACACACGTGATGCCTTTTCTCACAATAGCAAGATTTGTTCAATTTTTGAAAACCCAAATTTGAAATGTGGAGGCAATATTTTAGATGACCTAATGCCACTAAAATGATTTTGATTCTCAAGATCACCATGAAGCACAAGAGAAGTGCATATGCATTTAAATGAAAATATTTTGTAGAAAAGATTACAAAACAAGAAAAAGACAAGTTCTTTTTAGTCCTCCAAAGAAATAAATGAATTCTTTTTACAACACCAAATTTGAGTGTGAAAGTTGATTGGTAATTTTTAGACCAAATTGAAATTCTAGTAGATTTATAATGTTCTTTTTAACCCTTTGAGAAAAAAGAAAGATTTTGATTGTTCTTTTTAAAACCCAAACGAAATGTATTGGAGTCCTAAATGAAAAGATAGAAATATTTCCAAAGATTGGGTTATAGGTGTTCCCAAAGTGTTAAAAAAAACTTATTAGAATCATGAAAAATAAAGTGCCATAAGAAGCCTTCCTCCTTGTTTCCTCTTCCTCTTTGTTACCTAAACCTGTAAAAGTTGATCAGCCTACAAAAAATAGAACCAGAAATAGATCAAAAGCCAAAGGTGATCAATATAAAAAAGAACATGTTAAAATAAAATTGAAAACTGAATTTTACCTAGACCCAATGTCACTTTCCATGAAGGCATCACTATTTGGAGTTTCAAGTGTCACTCTGGTGAAACCAACATCACTCTGTGGAAAAATAGAGACTCCTATTGTGTCACTATTTCACTTGACGTCTCTCTTTGGAGTTTGATAGATCCATCCTTGGGAAAATAACTATAGCATCGCCCTTTGGATATAGAGGCAACATTGCTATATAGCGATGCTTAAATGATTGCATTCTTGTTTTTCTTTCAAGCGTCACTATGTCCTGAGCAAAATACAAAACATAAAAAATAGCAGAATTGGTGAAAAAGACGTGTTAATTTTTAGAAATTCACCCTGCTTCTAGTGCCAAAATATGAATGCTCCTCCTATACCTGATCAAACATAAAAAAAAAAGTGATCATTAATTAAGAAACAAGCATTCCCTATGAAATTCATTTGAACACAAGAACATGAAAACAAAGTAAAATATCAAATACAATACTAATGAAATACTATTCTAAATGCTCAAACCAACATCCCATTGGGGGATTAGTGCTCCTTTGATGTGGAAAGAAGCCCTTTCCTAACCCCTTGATAAGCTTGATGATGAATCTAATGAACATGTATGAAATTTCCTATAATCTAGCTAAAATGGATGAGAAAAATGAAATTCTATGAACTTAAATGAATATAGTAATTGTACTCTTAGTTGATGGATCCATATTGTGATAATGATTCGTGTATTTATAGAAGCCAAGTATCGAAGAATAAAGAATGGGGAGGATGTGGGATTAAAATTTGAACCAATGGCATGATGAAATTTGCCAACATGCTAATGAATCTTGGAGGAGATTTGTGAGCACATGTGTGAGCACATTTTGGGAGAAGGGATGTGTAAGAATAATAAATGTCAAGGTGGCTTGTGTAACAAAATGTGTAAGATTCCATTTAAATCCAAGGTGTCTTGTGTAAGAGGAGGTATAATACCCATTTAAACCCAAGGTGGCTTGTGTAAGAAGAGGACATGTAAGAGATATTAATTCCAAGGTGGCTCAAGAAAGAGGACAAAGTCCCTTGGAGGGAAAGTTCAAAAGGGTTGAATATTCCAAGAATGTGCCACCTTTTTTGAATGAAAATAAGGTAATTATTAAATTAAATAAACTGATTTACATGTGCAAATTGACCAAGGTTGACCTACCTTAGGGTGGATTTAAAATATAGAGGAATGGGGGATTAGTGTTAGGAGGTGATTAATTTAGGATTAGTTAGCTTTGATGAAATTAGTTGATTTGTGGCATTTGATTGAAATGTTTGGGTTTATTTAAATCAATGGAGAGGATATTGGAACATTAGTATTTTAATTAAATAAAATTGATTTATTTAATTAAAGGAGGAACATAAGGATTTTGATTAAATAAAATTGATTTATTTAATTAAAGGAGGAACATTAGGAGATGGCGAAATAATCTGATAAATTGTATTATCTGATTTAAGGAGGAAATTCAATTAATTAAATAAAGATTATTTAATTAATTGGTTAGTGTGGAAATGATTAAGGAAGAATCAATATTAGTAAATCAGGATCAAATGCATGATATTGATCGAGATATTTTGAGTGTCTACAGGATGATCTGGTGGATTGCTTGAGTGGAGATAAATACTTCACAAAAATTGATTTGAAGAGTGGCTATCATTAGATAAGGATAAGTGAAGGAGATGAGTGGAAGATAACCTTCAAGAAAAAATATGGATTGTATGAAAATTTGGTGATGCCTTTTGGACTGAAAAATGCTCCAAGTACTTTCATGATGCTAATGAATGAATTTTTGAAATCATATTTTGGTAAGTTTGTAATTATGTATTTGGATGATATTTTGATTTTTAGTAAGACAAAAGAAGAGAACCTGTAGCATATTCAATTAGTTTTGTAAAGATTAAGATAAGAAAATGTGTTAGTTAATTTGAAAATTTGTAGTTTTATGAAAGAAGAACTAGTGTATTTGGGTTTTGTGGTGTCTAGTAGTGGTCTAAAAATGGACCCAAAGAAAATGAAAGCAGTCGTTAATTAGCCTTCACCAAGGGGTATGTTTGAAGCTAGGATTTTCCATGGCTTGGTGAGCTTCTATAGAATGTTCATAAGGAATTTCAATAGTATTTGTGCCCCAAAAACATAAACAATGAAGGGTAATAGAAGAGATTTTGTCTGGATAGCAGCAGCAGAAAGGAGTTTTAATATTTTGAAAGAAAAGGTGATGAAGCAACCTATATTAGTACTTCCAGATTTTGGAAAGGTTTTTTAGGTTGATTGTGATGTAAGTGGGATGACAATAGTGGGTATTTTGAGTCAGAAGGATGGACCCATATCATATTTTAGTGAGAAGCTCAATGAGGCTAAAAGGAAATATTATGTGTATGATCAAGAATTTTAAGTAATTTTATAGGCGCTTAAGAGATGGAGGAATTATTTACTACCTAAAGAGTTTATCTTATACACTAATCATCAAGCTTTGTAGTTCATCCATAGCCAAGGTAAGTTTAATCAAAGACATGTGAAATGGGTTGAGTTTCTTATAAGTTATTCAATTGTTTTGAAGCATAGAAGTGGGAAATCAAATCTAGGATTGTTGATGCCTTGAATAGATGTTTTTTTGTTAAATGAAATGAGAATGAGTTTTGTTGGGTTTGATTATATGGGAGAATTGTATGAAAAGGATGTTGATTTCAAGGAAGCTTGGGAAGATTGTAAGAACCTAATGGGGGTAGACAAAAATCCATGGTTGGAGTATTTTATTGAGAACTTATTGTTCAAAGGGAAGAGGTTGTGTATACCTTGAGGTTCCATGCAGGAGAATTTGTTGAGAAAAAATAATAGTGGAGGTCTGAGTGGACATTTTGGAGTGGATAAGATGTTGGCACAATTGAGGAAAGAGTGAAAATATGAAGAGGATAGTGTAGGGTTGTAGAATTTTCCAACATTCTAAAGGAGTTAGGTACAATACCTGATTGTATCAACCACTACCTATACTAGAAAGGCCATGGGAATGCACAATTAACATGTTTTTTTTTTTTGGATTTCCACAAACATAGAAAGGTAATCATTCCATTTATGTTGTGGTGGATAGGTTTTCAAAAATGGTTCATTTTATTCCTTGTCAAAATTCTAGTGATTCTTCACATGTAGCTAAAAAAAATTTCAAAGAGGTAGTTCGGTTGCATGGTTTTCCAAAGAGTCTTGTCTTAGATAGGGACAATAAGTTTGTTGGTAATTTATAGCATACTTTGTGGAAGAAAACAAGAACACATTTTGGGTTTAGTTCAACCTACCATTCATAGACTGATGGTCAGACTGAAGTGCTAAACAAGAATTTAGGTAATCTATTGAGAATTCTATAGGTGATAAGCCTAGTCAATGGGATTTGGTGTTGCCACAAGTAGAGTTTTCCTACAAAAATCCCCTTTAAAAAGTGTAGGAAAATGTCCATTTTAGAATATGTATGGATATGGCTCAAGGGAAGTAGATGAATTGAGAGACAGTGTATAATTGAGGAGAAGGAGTGTTACAAAATATTTTGTTGTGTATATTTAGGAGTTGTGTAAGGAGGTGAAAGAGAGTTTGGAGATAAGTGCCAAGAAGTATCTGAATCTTGATGTACATTGAAGAGTACAAGAATTCAAGGTTGGTGATCTAGTAATGGAACAATTGAGAAAGGAAAGGCTCCCATAGGGAACATATAATAAATTGAAGTGGAAGAAGATAGGTCCCTATAGAATCTTAAGGAAGTTTTCATCAAATACATATGGGAGTAAACTTCCAAATGGAGTTGATATTTCCTCAATATTCAATGTTGGGGATCTATATGAGTATCATGCAGAGGAAGGTGTTGGTTCCTCACACTCATAGGATGCACCAAATTGTTCACTTCAGTTGCATGAGAAGAAAATAGAAGAGGTGGATTAGATAGTTGATTCACGCATTGCAAAGAAGACTAGGAGGAAGGAGTACTGGGAATATTTGGTTTGATGGAGGGACCATGTTGCTAATGAAGCTTCATGGATTAGTGTAGTAGACTTGGTGAAGTTTGGGATTCCTATCTTGAATCAACAATAATCTTCCTGAGTTGTGTGCTCATGCAACATTTCATTTACCTAGAGTGTCTGATGGAGGAGCATCCCAGACATATGGGTAATCTTCATCACCCAATTTTTTTTATCATTTTCTTTTGTAGGAAGTTGCATTTTAGTTTGGGAGGTGTCTTTATCGCACTCTCATATGTTTACATTCAATTAATATTTAAAATATTACCACTACCTCATGATCGAACATCTTGAGGCTCGTTGTATTGTTGGAAAATTCATATTTCATCTTTTACCGCTACCGCACAGTGGAACACTTAGAGGCTCATGGTAGTGTAGGGAAATTATTAAACTACTACCTCATGATAGAGTAGGTGACAACATGTAGTAATTCAGGGATTGAACTACAACCTTTTGATCATTGTTATGACTAGTTGCGGTATTATGGGATGGTTGTCGGTAGTTGAAAATTCTACCCCACAACCATTATGGAAAGGGTATGGCAGGTTTGTGCGATGCTTGGAAAACGTAGATCTATGGTTAAATCGAGGGTGTTAATTCAAACTAGATACTAGAAGAGCAACGGTGGAATAAATTTTAATTTGGTGTGAATTGCAAGGGAGGTTGAAAGTTGGAAGGTCGAAGGTTGGAGGAAAAATGGAAAAATGTAGAAAAAAGGGTTCATGTAGAACAAGAGGTTGGTGAAGAAATTGTTGAGACTGAATTGGTAATGTATGAATTGTGTGGCTGATTCTTGTAAGGGGGCATAAATACATGTAAATGTAATGTGTTGATGAATTGTAATAAAAAACCGTGAATGCAATAATAATTTTATTTTGTGATACTTGTCATTTTAATTTCCTCTTGTTTTGAGTAATTGATGCAAGATCGGTTAGCCTAATAAGGCCCAACTTTCTTAACATACATCAAAGAGGGTGCACACTAAAAATCATAATGTGAATATAGTAAAATTACTTTTTTCTCTCCCTTTTTCATATTTCTATATGTATTATCTTACTCATCTTTGAATTTCATTAAATAAAGTTTAGCTTAATAGAGGATAATCTAGTTAAATCTACATTAAAAAAAGAAATGGTGGTGAGCCTCTATGTTGTCGCATAAAAGAAACCTTAGTTTTAGGGTTACAACTCTATAGATTAAAATAGATAATCATAACTTGAATTTTTTTTCTAACAAAGAGATTCCTTTCCTTATCCAAACAACAAAAATGGTTAACTAAAATGTACGAAATGTTAATAAGTATTTTGACATGAATTGTAAGGAAAATGTTGTATATACTTTCTCATGTCAATATGAAGAGAAACACATAATATTTTTTGTTTCAATCTTACTACTTGATTACAATGATGAAATTTAACAAGAATGATCTATTAAATTTATAGTTCAATGTATCATATGGTAATTTGGATACGAAAAATAATTTATTTCATTTGAATAAGTAGGGAAAGGTTTCACCTATTGAGACTATATTTATTTAATTCCCAAATATTAGCTTAAGTCTCAATTACTCCATGAATTTCACTCCTCACCTGCTATAATCAATCCAAAATTTTCTGAGAGTGAACTAGGATTTCTTTTCATATGAACTTAAGAAATATGTCAAGGAATTTGTAGTTGAATGTAATGTGTATGAATAGAATAAAGGATAAAATATATAAGTCATGATATTATTCAATAAACTATGCCCATCTTTATGCCTTATCTCATTCTAGCACTACTAATATGGCTATAAAATAATTATTGGATTTTATCTTTAAACTATAGTATATGCCCCACTCTATTATTAATGACTATGACCATACTATTAATAATAATTGTATGCTTATCATCCAAATTTGAATATTATTTTATCCTACCATTCTAATAATATTGACTAAATAGAGATTGCTAACAACTTATGTGATACTTGCTTTGTTTTATGTCTAAGTAATGGGTGATCCCACAAAGCTGGTTTAAAATTTCTGAGAGGAACTGATTTTTGCTGATATCACATATTTTTAGAAAATATAATGATTTAAGCCTTTAAAAGTTCCATTTTAAGGATTCCAATTGAAGATGGTTTTATCAAACCACCTTAGATCAAACCCCCTTGGATAGAACTTCGCTAGTTTTAAACCATACCTATAAATGAGTCTCCTTTACACCTATCAAAATGCTGATAAAAAATCACTTTTGATTTACCTTTTGGGGGATCAAATAAATTCATTTAAAATTTATTTCAAATTATTATGGTAGTCCTCAAAATGAGTTATCCCATGAATATAATTTTAATATGTTTTGGTTTTATTATGTATGTGTTTTTTAGTTTTATTAAACATAGGTTTTTCACCAAAAATCAAGCTCTATGTTTTCCACATGTGGAAAAATAGAAAATTATCAAACTAAAATGTTAAAAAATATGTTTGTGCTGGGTATTGATGTCCTTGATCCATTAAAAATAAATAAATTGAATTTCGATACATACAAAAAAAAGTTATGTTGTATACAGTTTGCCTATGTTTGAATTGCAATTGGTTTGACTTTGAAACTTGATTAAGGAAAAAATATTCAATAAAAAAATATGAGACCAAATTAAAGTGCTAGATATCATAGTTACAAATCTAAATTCGACAAAATTAGAATTTTATCCTTCATACAAAAAAATTTATGTTGTATACGGTGAGCGTCACTTTTTAAAAATGTTGTTTTCTGAAAAAACTAGTTTTTGTGGGAGATGGAAAAAGAAGTGCAATCTGATTCCAAAAAAAATGAAAATAATATTTGTAGAATCTATAGACAAAATGTGACGAAACTCTAGTTTGCATCATCTTCAAATTCCTCACGGTTTAGCTGCTATAGGTGCCTGAATGTGAAGATTTAGTTAAAAATAATAATTTCAGTGTCCAGTTTCGCCAAAAATTGTAAACCACTATTGTGGGATCACCCTAATAAGGATAATAAGCAAGAATACTTATCTTCATTTGAGTGGTAGTAAAATAGACTTACCACAAGTCTTCCAATATGATACACTTTAAGGCCCTCTATGCTACTTCCTAACCTTAGAAACTTGTATTCCAGGTTCTCCAAATGTTGTAATTGTTGATAGTACTCTATCCAAGTATGAGAAAATTCCTATCTCTTCAAGGCGAATCTAGTGTTACTAAAAGATCACATAAAATAGTAGGTTAATTACCATAGGATGAAAATTTTATTTATAATTTTTTATTAACATTTTTTATATCCATTAAAAAATATTATAAGCTAGATTCAAAATTTTATGGCACTTTCTATGTGATCTAACAAATTAGTGATGTGTAGTAAAATTTGGAACCCAAATATTTAATAATACATACCTACATTCCTACATCCCTTTCCTCAAGAAAGTGTTTGAGATCATTTACTAATTCTCAATTGACCTACGTACATTTGATGAGGAGAGTTCCAATTCTTATAATTGGAGGTTATACTAGACAAATGCACTTAAAAAATTCACACTTATTTTATTGATGATATTTTAATATATTGGAAATGTCTACACATTGTTTTTGAAAAGTTAAGCAAAATTTTTAGGGTACTATACCCTTCACAATGAGCCACTAAGGCCAAAAAGGAACAAGACTAAATAACAAAAATAAAGGAAAAAAAACACAAAAACAACCCAAATGTAGCACAACAACCACAGAGCAACAACCGACAGATAGGCACAGGGAGCAGCTAACTGGCATTGTCCTAGTTTTTAATCAGGAGGTCCACCACCTCATCACCCACCCATTCTTTGATTTCCTAGTTGTTCTTCCCCTCCAGCTCCTCCTTTATAGCATTAGATAGGGTGCTCATGACAAAGTGACCTAACTTCATGGTGAAGTAGGTTAACCCCCGAAACCTTTTGTCAAGAGTGTCCATTCTCTTAACCACATCGCACGAATCCACCCCAACGTCCATAGTCCCCTAAACCTCTCCAGGCTCATCCACCAAGGGATGCAAAGAGTGAGAGACAAAGCCATTAATAGGAAGCTTATTATCCACTGGAATAACCTAGGGCCTCTCCACATTTTCTTCTTCCTCATCTTCAGATTCTTCTTCCTTGTAACCTTTGCTATCAGACTGCTCCTCCTCAGAGTCTTCAATAATTAGCCTCTTCTTATTGTTCTTGGCCAGCCTCTTGGATCTCCTCTAGTCATCTTCATGGTCCCTACAACCATATCCCCTCTGGAATCTTTCCCAACAACATTCTTGCCCTTGCCATCCTTAGTAGTCGAGGCCAACATGCATTTCTCCTTACCTTTTTTAGTGGAAGTGGCCTAATAGGCCGAGTCAGCTTGAGTGGCTTTTAGTTCATAGAGTCCTTCCACTGCACTAGAATAAGCCTTTCCCATCCCACCCTTAATATTTTTGGTGGAAATTTTGGCTTTAGGATTCCCCACAATGCCCGAATTGGACTTCCGAGGAGGGTTCTTAGACTCGGCCAAGGAAATATGCACAGTTGAAAGGGGTTCAATGTTCTAAATGTGGACCATCATGATGGCTTTGGGTGGATAGAGGGAAAGATGAAAGTGATATAGTCTCAAGATAAGCCCCTGATGGAGTGGGAGTGGTGGGAGATCACAACGGTTATGGCTGGCAGACTCTTTACACTTGTCGACAGAGCTTTCAAGGTCCATTAAAAGAAAAAATGGGAAACTGAGCAACATCTTTTGTCTAAAGTGATTTAATAGAGGGAAATGGTAAAAGAAATAGGTTTTAAATCTACCTTCCAATGTAACATACTTCATTAGTGCCATGCACACCTGGTCTCAGGGCTTCGAAAGCGCATCCCTCTCAAACCCCACTTAGTTCCGCACTGGGGCCTCCTAACCTCTTAAAAAGTCTTTTAAGCTTCAATGGTCTAGTTTCTTAGTGTGTTTGGGGTATTTTTTCTTAGAACACAGCAAACCTGTAGCCTACGCTATAACTTACTCACTGATTTTGAACGATATACCACCAATGGAGACCCGACTGTCCTTCCATGAATTGGAAAATTGACCCGATAAGATAGGATCATGGCCAACCAAGCACTCCATAAGCAGAGCAATGCCACCCTCCACACAAATGTGCCAGACCAAAGGGTTGTTCTGAAACTCCTCATAGTTTTCAGGTTCAGTCCTAGCCCGCTCACCACCCATACTACCAACCTGCACAGAAAACTCAAAAAATTGCATAAAATATAAGGCAAGAATACAGTGGAGGATAATTAAACCTGCGTACAGGTCACACATGTAGAGGGGAAAATCACCACAGGGTGATTTGATACAAAATATAATGAATTTATGATTATGGCCAAGAAGGCAAGAATTGGCAGACATGTAGGGGATGCACAAAAAACCATGCGGAAAGGCTGAATAAGTAAAATTAGCAAGCATCCAAATCGAGCCAAAAGAGTCCTACGCTAAACTAACCAGCCCAAAGCCCCTAGAAGGAGGCCATCTCCCATCATGAATAGTCAAATCATTATTAATACATTCATAACCCCAGATGCAAGGAGGAGATAAAATAAGAAATCCAACAATCTCCAAGGGAATAGATCACACAGTATGGCTCCACAAATATAATGAAGGCACGTCCTTCCACCTATCCATCATCAAGCCACCACAATTATACTTGTAACCATCTTTTAAGTCCCAAACCCGCCACCTCACCATAACCTTAGAACCTGACCCCATCCACCATGTCCAAAGGACAGACACGTGGATCGTCCTGTCCGTGCCCCACACACGTAGATCTTTTCCAGGAAAAATCCACCTATACTTCATTTCAATGTTGACACACATCCACCAGATTCCCAAAAAAATCCAATGGGCCCCCCAATCAGCTCCCGTCATTCTAAGATTAAAAATCATTGCAAACCATCGTAGTCTTGTTCCCGTGCAATTAATGCTTGAATATTTGGAGAAAGCCTTTCCTTTTTCCTCCAACATTTTGCCGAATCCCAGCCCGAGCCAACATTAGCCAAGGCATCTGCCACATGGTTGCCTTCTCTAAAGATATGAATAAGCTTTTTATTCCTAAATTTGGATAAAAGGAAGCTAATATCCAAAAAAATGTCCTTTGTATTCCAACCAATTAATCTGTCTTTATTCATAGCATTCATAACCAACTTGGAGTCTCCTTCAATGTGGAGATAAGCAATCTCAAGAAAAGCAACAATTTTGATGCCCATTAGCATCGCACGAGCCTTCGCCACTAAAGCTGACTGAAACCCAATACCTCCAGCAAATCCCGCCACTAGAGCTCCCATAGAATCTCTGATAACTCCACCAATACTTTTCCTACCTGGGTTGCCCTTAGCAGCCACATCAAAATTATCAAAAGAGTTAGCCTTTAAAACCTGGTGTCATTCCTTAGCCATTTTTATTTCATAATCCATCGGCCCCCTCTCCGAGAGTTTCCCATTAAAAAGAGAGATATTCTCTTCAATGAGCCTAAATCCAATGCCAAACACCTCCTTGGGATTCCTCTCAATATTCTTGAAAACCCTATTGTTCCTCTCCTTCCATAAACACCAACCTAAGATAGGGGGGACCTGCTTCCAAATTTCACCAGGCAGAGGGTGGAAAAATGGGCCATACCAACCCAGAATAAATGATAAAAGGTCCTTTTTCATATCCCAAGGGGCATCAAGTTTCTCAAAAGCCAGTCCCCAAACTTAAGTAGCATACGGGTAGTGTAATAAAAAGGTGACTAACAGTTTCCTCCCCATTCTTGCAAAGGAAACATCTATTGGGAAAACAAAAACCCTAAATCCTTAGATTGTCGAGGTTAGAATCTTGTTATGATAGGCTATCCACCAGAAAAAATAATTTTAGGGATCATGTGATGATTCCAAACCTTCTTCTAGGGTTCCACAACAAAAATTTTGTTAGTCAGCAGTCTGTAAGTTGTCCGCATAGAGAGATCCCTTTGTTTATCTAAGGTCTAAAAGAACTCATCCTCCCTATCATAGGAAGGAAACCTGGTGCTGGAGAGAATCACCTGAAGGAATCGAGCAAGACAATAAAGTCCATGGGAATAGGGGCAACAAAGGGTAAGATCCTTCCAAATCCTAGCTCTGGGAGGTCCAGAAACATAGTCAATGATATGCCAAAGAATCTTTGAGCCGCTCCCATCACCACTCCAAAGCTAGAGAAAGCCAAAGAGGAGTCAATTGGTCAAGTATCTACCCAGAACTTGATTTTCATCCCATTTCCCATTTTCCATTTAATCCCTTTCTTTAGCAGGCCTTGTCTGTTATAGATGCTCCTCCAAACAAGAGAGCCCTGGGGGTGAGGTTCTGAAAGACAATCAATCAAGGGCTTGTTCTGGAGCTATTTGACATTCAAAATTTTACACCAGTCCTTAGTGTTTCTTAACTGGTCCCAACCAACTTTGGCCATCAGAGCCCTGTTAGAGTTGAAAACCTTCCTTATTCCAAGCCCACCACAATTTTTAGCCTAGCAGACCCTTTCCCATTTCACCAAAGCGAGTTTCCTTTTTTCCTCAATACCAGACCATAGGAAATTCCTTTGAATTCCTTCAAATTTATCAGCAATGTACTTAGGCATCTTAAAAATGGATAGAAAGTAAGTGGGGATACCTTGGATAGCCATAGTGAGCAGTTGGAGTTTCCCAGCATCGCTTAGCAAAGAGCCCTTCCACCCAACCAACTTCCTTTGAATCCTTTCCAAAACCAAATTCTAGAACTCTGTGGGTACCTCCTTTACTGCGAGGGGGAGCCCAGGATACACCAATGAGAGAGAATCACCAACACATCCCAGAAATGTAGTCACCCTATTTTTCAAATTAGGCATGCAATTAAGGAAATAAATCTTTCTTTTATTGTAATTGATTCTTTGACCAAAGCAAGAGGCATAGTTATTAAGACAAACTTTCCATTTCCTTGCTTCCACAATAGAGGCCTTCCCAAATAGCAAGGTGTCATCCACAAATTGTTGCACAACAATCGGATTTAGAGAGGAATCTGCTCTAACACCCGAAATGGAGCCCTCTGATAGTAGACCCATGAAATTCCTACTAAGCACATCAATAATCATAATGAAAAGATAGTGGGACAGAGGGTCTCCTTGTTTGAGCCCTCTACCAGAAGAGAAGAACCCACAGGGGGATCCATTAATCATAACTAAGAACTTGATAGTACTAACACATTCCATAATGAGTTTGATGACCGAACTGTTAAAGCCAAACTTAGCCAAGACCTTCGGGATGAAGTCCCACAACACTTTATCATAAGCTTTGGAAATTTCAAGCTTGAGAGCCATCCTGCATTGCTACATCGATCCATTGAGTAGAGTAGTTCATGGGTTGTCAAACTGGCATCAAGAATATGTCACCCAATGATAAACCCGTTTTGAGTGTGACTAATGATTTTTTCCAAGATAGGTTTGATGTAGTTAACAAGGATCTTAGAAAGGATCTTAGAAAAGGTATTACAAAGACTAATAGGTCAAAATTCAGTCATAGAAAGAGGCTCACTAATATTGGGGATAAGGGCAATGAAAGTTTGGTTCAATTGCTTGAGTATCCTACAAGATTTGAAGAAGTTCCTGGCCGCAAGCACAAGGTCCCTACCCACAGTATCCTAGAAAATCTAAAAAAAAGCAAGAGGAAAACTGGTAGGCCCCGAGGCTTTGAAAGCCCCCATGCTAAAGGTAGCTAGACACACTTCTTCCATGGAAACAGTCCTAAGGATTCCCAAATTATCTTCCTGAGAGATGGAGGCAAGGAGATGTTGGAGAATCGCACAGTCCAAAGCCAGGTTGGGCACCTCAGTCGAGGCTAAAAAAGCCTCCTAGAAATAGTTAACCACATAGATCCCAATTTGAGCTTGATTTGAAATCACCTCCCCAGTGGCATTTGTCAATTTGTCAATTTGATTCCTTTTCCTATGCTTGATGGAAGAAACATGAAAAAAGGTGTTCCTATCTCCTTCCTTCGGCCATTGGATCCTAGATTTTTGTTTCCAGAAGACCTCCTCATTTTTTAGGACCCATTCCCATTCCATTCTAGCTTCCCATTCCTGGATGTGAGTCCATTGACTGTCATCACCCTCATCCATATTTTTCTATAAGGTCCTTAACTTTCCTTCAAGCAGTTTTTTTCCTTTGAAACACATCCCCAAATACATTCTTGTTTCATCTATTTACCATTAGTTTAATATGTTTAAGTTTAAAGCAAATCCTAAACATAGGGGATCCTTGGACATGGATATTCCACCATTCAGCAATTTTTTTTTTGAAATCAGGATGAGCGTTCCACATTATTTCAAAGCGAAAAGGATAAGGAACAACAACAGGATCAATATTAGTGGTCAGCAGAAGAGGATTATGGTCAGAGACAGTCCTAGGCAAGGTTATAAGGTTGACATCTAAGAAATTAGTCCAATGAGGAGAGTAGACGAAGTAGTCAAGCTGGACCTAAATCAGGTCATGACCAACCTGCCTATTAGACCAAGTGTAATTCTGGTCCAAAAGCTCAATATCAACTAAACCTGAAGAATTCAAAATATTAGCCAAATCCGACATGCTGTCAGTGTAATCCATAAGGCCACCACTTTTCTCAGACAAAAATAGGGGAGATTTAAAATCTCCAACAACAAGCCAATGACCTCCCTTATTCAGATTAATCTTAACCACCATGTTATTCCACAAAATACTCATCGAGTTCCTCTGATTAGGAGCATATATATTAAACATAGACCAAGCTTCTCCAAGATAAGAGAACAAAACCCCTACACTATTTTTACAATGAAATATTTCAGAACCCTACAGACAAGATGGGTTCCAAAGCATAGCCAAACCCCTCAAAGCTCCCTCGACATCACTATAGACATAGGAAGCATTAGGCCAGAAAAAGTTAGAAATTTTATCAAAATTAACCATCAACATTTTGGTTTCTTGAAGAAGGTAAACATCAATCTTATGTTCCACTATATAGTCCTTCAGGGCATGTTTTTTGTGTGAGCTATTAAGCCCACGAACATTCCATGACATAATCCTCATTTTTGATCTTTTTTTAAAGACACATCCAATGTCCTCTACTTTCCTAGGGCAATCTCATTTGTCATTTCTCTCATTATAGTGTATCTCTAAGAAGGTATCCCTGGCTTAGAATCCCCTCCTACATTTTCCTTCTTCCTTCCTTTCTTCTTAGGCATAGTCCATCTCCCTTCATCCTCAACTTTCTCAAGATTTAAACTCCCCAAACTTTAAGTAGACTCTTCAATCATACTAGAGCTCTCTTCTTCCTATATTTCACCATCCTCAATCAAAGCCCCATAGGTCCCTAAAGCGACAGCCAAAACCAGAGGGTCAATAGCCGAAGCGCCAGGAATAGGAAACCCACTAGAGACCCCCATAAACAAGGGATCAAAAGCCGAAGAGCCAAGGTCCTGAGACAAAGATAGGGGTTTAGCAACCAACTCCAATGAGTCACTAGGGTTAGTTAAATCAGGAGGTGGACCGATAGGGGAGGGTGGGTGAGGAGGATTTTTAGGTGACTGATCAGCACCTGGGGAACAAACCCAGAGTCGCATGGCGGCCTCAGAATATTCTCAGATAGAGTAGTAGGATTTAACACATTGTCCTTAAACTCCTGACTCATAGTGAATTTGCAATCAGAGATAAGATGCCCTGCTTTGGCACACTTTTGATAGTATACCATAGCGTTTTCATAACACACAGGCTGAGTCCAACTGCCCAACTTAGAACACAACTTGATTGAGTTTGGTATAATTTTATCAACACAAATATTGACACAGAATCTCACAAAGACTAACCTTGATTTCGATTTTTCCATAGCATCTATGGTAACAAATTGACCCAGCAAATGCCCAATAGCTTTGAAGATGGCTTCGTCCCAAAACTCCAAAGGCAAGCCCGACAGCCTTACCCAAATGGGAGATGACTTATTTAGATCAGTAGTAGGGTCAAAACTAGGTTTTCATTTGCACAAAGCCAAACTATGCTTCCCAAAAACCCATGAACCCGATGATGGAGTAGCCACCAAGTCCTCCGCTGCAAGGAATCTAAACGGGAAAATACCACCAGCCATCATGCGAATCTCCACACTACGCTTAAGGTTCCACTTCATTGCAACCCATTTCTGAACCATATCCACCATTGGATGGTAAGAGAGAAATCTTCCCACAACAACATTCTCCATGGAGGAGACGATCCTGTCACTAATCGAATCAACAATGTCAAACATAGTACCAGAGGTTGATACAATCTCAGGTGAAGATGGAAACAAGGAGGAGAATTGTTTCCCATTAGAAATCACATCCTTCTAACCGATAGCTAGAGGGATCTTCATCGCCGGCACAGAAGATATGCCCGGAGACACCAAAGTCTTCAAAAATCCCGAAGGTGAAAGCACTAACCTCACAGGGGTGGTACCCGTCAGACACGGGCCCAAAGGAGGGGAGAACAGGTTAGGAGGGGGCAGAGGGGGACCATTGGATACCCCTAAGACAACGTCCACTAGTGTTAATGCCATATAGGAAAGTGTCATATTTATTTCCATTTTTTCTCATTTCAATATTTCAAGAACTTTTTATTTAATGGGGAGTGAATAATTTGAACCTCATTTTCCTATATAGGGTTTAGTGTTAGTTGGTGATGTAGGAGAATCCTATGTGAAAAGACAATCTTCCATCAACCAAACAAATACAATTCTTTCTTGTTTATCTTAATTTTATTGTTTTCTAGTTGACTGAGTAAAATTTAATATTTGGATAAAAAAATTAGTTTTACTAATGGTAACCTGAAGTCCATTTATAGTTACATTGTTGGAAATTTTTTAGATTTTATTATTTCATTCCAAAAAATATGTGGGGGGGTTTAAATTATTAGGAGGCCTCCAAGAACCATTAGGTGGTAACAAGTGTCCTAAAATGTATTTTAAATTAAAATATTTATTTTATGTAACTTGGAAATTTAAAATAATGGGTCACATGTGCGAGAATTATGGTGACAAAAAAGAGGATTCAGCCATTCATTATTGTGAAAAAATTTATATATTTCCATTTTTTTGAGGAAAATTGGATTTGGAATAGATGGGAAGTTAGAAGGATAGAAAGAAGAAAAAGAGAAGTGTTGGAAAAAAACAACCAAGAAGGCATGATGAAGAGAACAAGTTTCAAGTTTTATTGATTTTTTTTAGTCATGAGAAACTGAAAATTGAGTATATGAAGTTATTCCATCAATAATTTTATTAGTTTTCAAGGTTTAGAGCCATATATTGCAATGAAGTTGAGATTATTTTGATAATTGTCCTGATCTAGTTGATGGTAATCATATGGATGAAGATTTAAAATAATTCCAGCTATAAAATGAGGTCTTGAGATATTTAAATGACTATAATTTATATTTTAATCATTAATTGGATGGTTTAATAGAAAGGGTTTCATTTGAAATTAGCTTGTGTAGTTAATTCCATTAATTTTTTTTTTAAGATTAAGTTTTGAGGGAAGTTCCCTACATATAATTTGATTAGTTTTATATTATTAAGCTAAGTATATGGTGAGGAGGAGTTACCTATGGATTTATTTATATTATATTAGGAGTTCCTTAGTTTGTAAGAAAATTGCTAAGCATTCATATGGAAGATATGTGCCTATTTTTCTAGTTGTAATAGATATTGTGTCATGTGAATAGTGTAAATAAGTGAATAATCAACACATAACCAATGAAACGTATTATATTAGAGAATTGAAATCACAAAATTAATTGAATTAAAAAATCAACCAATCCCTAAAGTCGTTCCATTGTTTCCTATCTCTAAGGATTCATTGAATCATAAGGGCTCTTAGATTTTTCTTGCACTATGACTTTTGGAATGACCACCTAGAGAATGGATGTTCTAAAATGCAAGCATCTTGGTTCCTACATGATTTGATAAAGTATGTGATACGCTAAAAGTGATAATGGTGATATGATAATGGAGATGACGCCAAAGTCTATGATGCAAATTTTTTGTATAAAAATACTATTATAATGGAAATGCAGCTAGGAACTAAGCCATTTTTGTAAATTAGTATGCTTCTACTATGCTAAATATTGAAGGCTCTAAATGCTCTAATACTCAGAGATAATTTCTGCAGAGTAAGTATGCTCAAATATGGGATCCCAAATGTTGGAGAATGAGGATGTATTTATAAGATTTCCAAGGCATATTGTGATGTGGCAAGATTCAACTATCAAGATTTTAGTTGGAAAGATGAATGGTGAGGATGAAGAAGTTAGAGGGAATCATGGAGAGTGTTCCCTTTAAAAGAACACTTTGTCAAGTGTTTAGAAGAATAAATGAGATGAAGAAGCTAAGTGTCCAAGGTTGTTTCAAAATTGCTTGAGGATAATTCTAGTTAAAAATTATAATTATTTAAATTCATGAGACACTTGATGATGTGGATGATGAGGTTGAAGGAGATTAAAGAATTATGTAGAAATGTGACAAAATTGAATTTTAATGAAAGGGAATTAATCAAATAATTTTTTTTGTTAAATTTGTTTATTTAATTAAATCATGAAGAAAAATGATTTTAGAAAGAATTTAAGAAGGTGAACTATATAAATAAATTTTCCAATTTATTTATAAGTAGATTAATTAAGAGGGTTTAGTAATTAAATACCTTGTATTTAATTAATCGATTATCTTGACCAATTTTAGGTGTATACATTTTTCCCCTCTTTCAAGTGATCTGTGTTTGCACATTGCTTCAAAGAAAAATTTGCTGGTGATGTTGAAAAAAATGTTTTCAATGACAAAAACATTTGATGCCCCAGATGTTGAATTTTCGAACTTGATGATGCATATATCCCCCCTTAGAAGATAAAACAGTGAATTTTTGATTTTTTGGCATTTTTAATGATTTTTATGATTTTGAAATTTTTAGCACGTTTCAACGATTTATCTCCTAAAAATAATTGATGAATTAAGCCTCTTTGAAATAAACTAAAACAAATCAGTCCCATAAAAAAATCCCACTTAATCACCCTTTAAAAGGTAAAAAGGAGTGAAAAGGAAATCATTTGTGCATTTGGAAGTTTGAAAATTTGAGAGAGTGAGTGATTTTAAACAACTTTGAGCAAGATACTGATTTCAATTCAAACACATCGATTTGAGCACCTGCAATATCATAACCAACTAGCAGTGTAGTGACCTCAGGTACGTACCCAAAAAACCTCCTCTTGATTTTTGCATTTCATTTTTCCCTCTTTTATCCATGTTTAAATTCTACTTTTAGTGGTTTAGTGCATAGAAGCCCTGATGTAGCGCATCGGTCTAATGTTCTTGCGCATACAGTAGATTAGCACATAGGGTTGGTTTTGTAGTGCATTTGGTAAATGATATAGCACATTTGGATTTTTGTGCATCGGTGGCTAGGTGTAGCACATTGATGCTAGGTTTTAGCATATTTGGTCATTTAGCACTTTGATGTCATAGGTTAGCGCATCAGTGAAAATTTTTAGAACATTTAGTAATTAGTGCATAGAGACCCTAAAATGGTGCATCCAATAGATTTGATGGCACATCCAAACTTTTGGTGCACAAGGACTCTATTCTAGTGCATACATGAAACTATCTAGCACATCCATGTTTTTAACCCTTTGAGAAATTGTTTTAGCGCATCCATGCTAGATTGATGAATTTTTCATTACACTCCCTACTTTTGATGATTTTTTATTGCGTCAACCTTTGATTTTATGTTGTTTGATGATATTGATAGATTGGAAGATGATTTATCTCATGATAACTGAGATTCAATGATAGGATTATGATGATTGACCTCATGATAGGTGATGATCAATGATAGATTGTTGATGGTTGACCTCATGATAGCTGAGGATCAATGATAAATGCTCATGAGATTTGATCAAAGTCTCATCAAAGCTAATTAGATTGATAGGTTGAATGATGTTTGATTGATTGAAAAGATATCTAATTTTTTATATGTTATGATGATAGAAGCCTTCTTTTGTCCTGATGTTGCGAGAGCGTTTCTTGAGGACCTAAGATTTGATACCACAATTAAATCAGGCTGATCTACATGTGATTGGATGGTGTGGGTTGACTTCATTGTGTGATATTCCCTAGGTTAGAATTAATCATGGACTCTTGACAACTTTGGCAGAGAGGTGGCACAACAACCACAACACCTTCCACTTACCCACCAGTGAGATGATAGTCACACCAAAGGATGTCTATTGGATTTTGTGTATTCTCATTGTTGGAGATTTGGTATTTTATGATGTCACTAATCAGGGAGGGACTGATTCCTTGAGGAGAGTCTTTGAGGATGATCAGATTTATGATTATGGCATCCCATGGTGGGATATGGTTGATGCCTATTCCACATTGTTGTGTGTGCTTGCTACATTCATTGGTGGACTCTTATTCCCCGAGCATAGGTCAAAGGTACTCTCAATTGGATGGGGTTGAATATTAGAGAGCCTAATCCCACCATAGACTCGATATGTCAGGGGATCCTACATGCTTGCTTATTTATACCATGATCTTCACCAGGTTGTTTACCTCATGGAATCCAATATATCAGCTGGAGTCACATTATTAGAGATATGGGCATGTGAGCACATAGTTTTCAAAAGAAAATTTCTAGAGAGACATTGACTAGTTGGGAGGCCATATGTTTATGGATATATGGGTCCACTTGTCCAACATAAGCTCAAAAAACTGGAGTACTGGAGGAGAGTATTTGATTATCTAGATACTTTTATATGGAGACCCTACATAGGCTGTGAGCAATAGCCAAAGGATGACACAGAGATGCCTTATGTATGCACAACTAGATACCTAATTGGGAGGACACCTTTTATCATTGAGAAATTCCATCTAGGGAGAGTACATCAAAAATATGACAGTGTACAAGGCATGCCCTAGGAAGTGGCTCAGTATGCATGTAGACGACAAGACATTTTGTAGTGGGGGCATGTGTTATCGTATGATGCTACCTACTAGGAGTACTTTGGTTTATAGCCAGTGATATGGGACTATTACCCAAAGATTATAGAGGGTGCTTGCTTAGAGGATTATGCATAGTATTTCTTTACCCATTCTTTTCCATGGATATCAAGCCTAGATGAGCCTATGTCATTATTAGATGATGATGAGAGGGAACCACCACATGAACCTAGGAAAAGGAGAGGCGAAAGAGATGATGAGGAAGAGGAGGGAGAGAGTAGTGATGGGGGATATGGGGATGGAGATGGGGATGGTGGAGATGACAGTGGAGATGATGGTGGAGGTGCAAGTGGTAGACTAGCATTTGATGTGATAGATTTTATAGTACCTCAAAGGAGGAGATCTCTAGTGGCTGCAACACAATAGCATGTATAGATTGGGTTTCCCTCCTAGTAGCAAAAAACACAAATAGCTGCTATACAGGTTTAGGTTAAGATAATGCTTGGTCAACTGGCATAGGTGCAGGCTTTGTTGGCATAGGCATAGGCACAAATAGCCACATTGATAGCTAAGAGAGATGCGACTAGAAAGTAGAGTGAGCAGGAAGTGGCCTTAGCTGATAGATTGTTGAGAGTGGCAGAGGGGACCATTACAGGTGATATGATGAGAGAGGTCACATGGGTTGGTAGAGAGGTTGAGTATTACAAAGTTTGATACCATATAGTTGTGCCTGTAGAGTAGAGAGTTAGCTATGCCCAGTCTAGATCAAGATGCAACCACTCTCAGACCACAAGCATGGTTGTGACACAACCACCATGTAGAGATCCAGGCCCGAACCCAAGTATAGGTGCAACAGGTGTAGGTATATCAGGTGGTGCTGTAGGAGGCTTAGCAAGGCTAGCGAGGTTTGGGGGGAGCACCTCATAGCTTTATGATCATATCTGATGTATTTGAGACATTTGATGTATACACCAACATTATGATATATTGCCACAGTTTTTATGATGTACCTCTTCATATGTTGATATCATTTGTAAACTTGACATTATATATGAGATACAGGGATAATGGTTGATCTATATGATGTTCATGAGCATTTTTATTATGATAAATGTCTATGATGGGTGCATTTTATTTCTATGTTATGATGCTTACTTGATGTTTATGCTTTCATTATTATGCAATGATGATATGCTAATGCATAGATTATGATGCTAAATTTTTTATGGATGTTGTCTTATGATATGGGATGGATCCGATTGAAATGTAATGTAACTTATTTTTGCATTTCCTTGATGCATATATAGGATGCTACTATACTACATGAGATGAATTTAATTATGAAAATGTGATGTAATGCATTTATTTTTGTATTTTCTAATGCAAATAATATGATTCCATGTATGAATCGATGTATGATATGAAAATGATTATGCAAATACATGAGAATGATATGTTTTTGTTAATGTTAAGTATACTCAATCCATTTAATGATCGAGCTAACATCATTTGAAAATTGTTCCAACCTTGGAAAATCATGAAATACAGATGGAAAATTAATATCATGGATGTAATCTAATCTACCATGCAGGTCTAAAATGCAAGGTTGTCATTCTATTTAGCTGATTTTTCATGCTTTTTATCATCATTGAGACTTTATTATGTGGAAAGATAGTACAAACATTGATGGTATAAATAGACCATGATGACCTGAGTACAACTTCCATAGAACTTTCATTGAGTTTGATAGTGCAAGATAACACAAGAATCTAGGTATAATTGGACCGAGATGACATGAGCATAACTTGAATAAACAAACAAGAGTTAATCATTTTCCCATGCAAATTCAGAATGTCATCAATGATACTTTGTACATCATGTCCCGCAAGAATTTTCACAGTAGTAATGATTGACTCACAAACATCAGACAAAGAAAAGACCATTCTCCTTCCTAGCCCCTCTAGTTCAGGACATCATCGAGGTACTCTAGAGAAATGATAATAAAAATCAAAATACGATAGTTGAACATATGTGTCAAAGTGATCAAACCATGATTTAGAAGATGATCATCCAAGGAGATTTTATTTGTTTGTATTGATGTTGATTTGGATGGTTGATTGATTTTGATTGATGTTTAGTTTTGATGTTTAAGATGATTGTTGTTTTTGTCGGGTTGTGTTGTTGTTGTTTTCCTGTTGTTTTAAGCTCAAAGCAGTTTGCCCCCTAGTGAGTTTAGGATTTTAACCCCATTGAGAAACAAACTGAATTATTATGGATATGTACATTGATAACCAAGCCAACATGGGACATGACTACAACAACCAGATATGTACATGAAGCTCATTTTATGATAGGAATGTATGTGTGACAATAGCAAAAGTGGACGACCAACACTCGTTCCAACAACTAGAGAAGCCAACTCATCACAAATACCGTCTGTTTTCCAAGTTTTCACTACTTGTTTTTATTGCACTTTTTCAAATTTATGATTTTTTTTTCTGTTACCAAGATGCTTGTTTGCCAGGTTTTCATCAAGGTAACAATTTTTTTTTTTTTTTTTGTATATTTTCCCTTTTGATATTTTTGCTATTTTTGATCTTTTTATTTATTTTTGCTATCAGCAAGGTGCCTATTTGCCAAGTTTTCACCAGGGTAAGCATTTTCTTAGGACATTTTCTTTTCTTTTTTTGTATTTCTCTAGGACTTTGTGTGATTTTTTTGTATTTCTTTAGGACTTTTTCTGATTTTTTTTGTATTTTTTTAGGACTTTTTCTGATTTTTTTTTAATTTCTTCAGGACTTTTTCTAATTTTTTTTAAAATTTCTTTAGGACTTTTCTGATTTTTTTGTATTTCTTCAAGACTTTTTAACATCCACTAGATGATTTAAGTATAGAACTTCTTGAGATGCAAACTATTCATTTATTCCTCAAATAGATCCCCTTCAGGTGTGGATAGCTGACATGCTCCTAATCCATAGACAGATACAATGAGAAAGGGTCGTAGCCAATTCAGTTCAAAATTTCCCTTCTTTTCTCTGTCTTGTTGATTGCATAGATTTTCCTTTAGTAACAAATCACTGACTTGAAATTTTCTTGGTTTGACCTTGTGATTATAACTTTGTGACATTCTTTGTTGTTATGCTTTCAGGTGATCAAGTACAAGCTAACGACGTTCATTCAATAGTTCCAACTCTTGTAATCTAGATACCTGGTAGTCTTCATCTTACATGATGCCTTTTAATGACACTCAAAGTTAACGTAATTCAACCTCTATGGGAAAATTAGTCTCTGATCCGTAGACGAGAGCATATGGTGTGTCTCTTGTTAGGGTGCGGATACTAGTGTGGTATGCCCACAAAGAAGGGTTCAATTGAACGTGCTAGTAACATCCAACATCATTGACATTTTTTTTTAAGATATTTAGAATGGTTTTGTTTGAGGCCTCTTCTTGGTCATTCCCTTGAGGGTAGTATGGTGTAGAAAACTGATGTTGAATATGAAACCTTTCACAAAGTTCTTGGATGTCCTGGTTCTTGAAAGGTCTACCATTGTTGGTAACAATGGATTGAGGAATGACATACCTACAAATGATGTAATTTAGAATGAAGGATGCGCTATGCTTACCTGTGATGGTAGTTAAAGGAACAAATTCAAACCACTTTGTGAAGTACCCGATGGCCATGATTATGAATTTGTACCATTGGAAGAAGATGGATGGATTTTCCCCACAAGGTCAAGTCCCCACTAACAAAAGGGTTGGGTTCATGCAAATGGTTGGAGCTCTTGTGTCGATGCATATATGAGGCTACCATGGATCTGATATTTCTTGCATCTCTTGACAAACTAGAAAGACTCTTTCTCCATATTAGACCAATAATACCACAAATGTAGGAGTTTGTTTGCTAGGGTAAGACAACTTGAATGTGTTCCATAGATGCCCTCATGAACTTCTTATAAGGTTTTATTTCAAACTCATCGCATTCCAGACATCGAAGGAGAGTTCCATCAAGACCTCATCAATAAAGTACATCCATGATAAGGGTGTGTCAGGTGGCTTGACAAATTAAGTTTCATTTTTTGTTATGTGATAGGTCGGGTGGGAGGGTGTTATCTCTTAGGTAGGTGTAGATCTTCCCATAGATTAAGGTATCAATGTCAAGTAAATGGAAAATGACTTGGGACTCAAGATCATCATAGGCAAGGGTAAACAATTTTTCCACCATGAACTCATAACAAATCCTTTTATACATAATTTATAACAAAGAAGAAATAGTGGCCATAGCATCAACAACTTTGCTGTATGTTCTTGGGATTTGTTCAAATTTGATTGTAACAAATTATTTCTTAAAGTCATCAATCATCCTTTTATAGGGAATTAGTTTTTCTTGCTTTGTCTGATAGTCATCATTGACTTGATTTATGACCAATTGAGAATCTCCACAGACTTACAACTCTCTGATTTTCCACTTTATAAATATCTTGATGTCAATGATAGCTTCTTCACACTCTACCATGTTGTTAATGCAAGGGAACATTAGACTATATTATTTTGGAATAGTATGCCATTGGGGGTGTCAAATAAAATTCCTGCTCTTGATCCTTGTTGAGTGTATGATCCATCTAAGTACAATATCCACTGTTTTGTTGTTATGGTAAGGACATCAGTATCTAGAAACTCAATGTGTAGAGGATGATCATCATGCAATGGTACTTCAGCTAGTTGATCAATGATGGCTTGTACCTTGATGGATTTCCTATTGATATAATGCATTTCAAACTCTCTCAGTATCATTACCCACTTTTCCATTCTTCCTGTTAGATTTTCCTTGTTGAGTAGATATTTCAATGGATCAATTTTGGTTATGAACTTGGTGGTATGAGTTTGAATATAATGTCGCAATTGTTGAGGGGAAAACACTACTACCAGAAAAGCATTTTCAATGGATGTGTAATTAATTTCATAAACATTTAATGTTCTACTTATATATTAGATTTCCCATTCTTTTCCTGTTGAATCCTCTTATGTTAGGAAAGCTCCCAATGATGCCTCAGTTGTTACTATATATAGTAAGATTGGTTTTCCTTTTGTTGGTGGTATTGAGATGAGTGGAATTATTATATATTGTTTAAATTGGTTAAAAGTGGCTTCACATTTCTCATCTCATCTATAGGAAACATTTTTATGTAGCAAGTGAGTGAAAGGATGGGTCTTGTTTTCTTGTTGTGAGATGAATCTTTAGATAGACTAAAAGCTTCCTTGGAGTGATCTTAGCTGACCAATTTTTTGGGGAGACATCATCTCCATGATTGCCTTAGATTTCATGGGATCCACATCAATTCCCTTTTCTAAAACTATGTATCCTAAGAGTTTTGCATATGTCACGCCAAATACGAATGTTTTTGGGTTCAGTCATACATTGAATTTTTCCAAACTGATGAATATTTTGTCTAGGATCTCTAGGTGTCCTTCTCTAGTGTATTATTTGGCTAATAGATCATCTACATAGTCCTCCATGAATGTGTGCATCATATCATGGAAAAAAATTTCATGGCTCGCTGATAAGTAGCTCCCACATTCTTTAGTTCAAAGGGCATGTGAAGGTTGTTTTATCCTAATCCTTACATGCGATTTTGATTTGGTTATATCCTAAAAATCCATCCATAAGTGACAACATGGAATGTATAGCTGTTAGGTCCATGATGATTTCTATGTTGGGTAGAGGAAAACCATCCTTCAAGAAAGCTTTATTGAGATCTCTGAAATCTTTGCAAATCTAGATACTATTGTTAGGTTTTGAAACTGGTACAATATTGGAGATCCACTTGGCATAATCAATAGGTCTGATGAACCCTACATCCAATAACTTCTTCAGTTCCACCTTCACTAAGAAGGAAATATGTGGATGCATTTTCCTTAACTTTTTCTTTATTGGTTTTACCCCTGCTGGTAAGGATAAATGATGCATGTTTAAATCTAGATCAATCCCTAGCATGTCTATATAGGACCAAGCAAATTTTATTTTTCACTCTTCAAATAATTTGGTGAAGCTCATTTTTTCTTGTTTGTCAAGTATGCTACTAAAAGTAGAGTCTTCAATGTTTCTATTGTGCCAATGTTGATGGATTGAGTGGGCTCAACCAATAATTTTGATATATCTTGAAAATGTTTAGGGCGAGTGTCAAATCTCTCATCCTTCGGCACCTCAGAGAGGTTTTCACCATTGGATGTCCTCTTTATTTTTACTTTTTTTCTGATCTAATACTGTCATAGAATGGTTTTCACCATTAGATCAATTTTCTTTATTATTCATTTTACAGTTGAGATATTTGACACTCACCTAATTGGAATCTTCGTTCTGAAATTCAATGGTGAAATTTTTTTCGAGGTTTTTAGCACAGAGGAAGTTGAAAATGGCATCATCATTTCAAAAGGTAGGGATGTCAAGAGGCTCATTTTGGTCCCTGTCGATAAGTTTGAGATGTACAAGAGGTAGGGAATCATTGGATTGGTTTAAGTCAAAGGAAGTGAGGGTATTAATGGAAAAATATTTGATCAATCTGATAGCAATGTCAAGGTCTATGATGTAACTCTCCTCTGAATGATCTATCTCGCTAGGTGCCTAATTTTCCTCGCTTGAGCCATCGATAGGTTGTGATCCAGATTCAAGTGGTCTTAACACTGAATTTTGTCCTTCCTCATGTATGGGTACATACTTTTTTATTACATAAATTCCCTTGTCATGACAAGACTCTTCAGACAATGAATCCCACTCATATTCATTAGAGTTAGTTTCATAGTCATTACTAGCTTGTAATTGTAGGATTTGTTCAACAACCTTCTCGGTGGCTTCTTATTTTATTTCATCTTTATATCCCAGTCATGTCTTGTATTTTGGATTGGTGAAGATGGGTTGAATTGGTTCCACGATGCATTTTTTTTTCTTATCAATAGGTCCTTGTCCTTTGTATCCCATTTTCTCCAAGATTGAAAATCTTTTTCCATAGTGTTTTATTTGTACACTAGTTGTTGCTGCTTATGTTTGGACTTCATCCTTGTAAAGCTAGTTTAAAAAATCTTTGTCTTCTCCTTCATCAACTATAGTGCCTACTTTCGCAAATCAACCATCAAAAAGTGTGATAGATTGTGAGGACTATTGTGTTGAGGTTGATGGTTGACCATAGGACTTTAGGGAAGATAATTGTGAGAGACACAAGGATTTCTCAATAGAATATTCACCCATGCCTTTATCTTTAACTTGGACCATTTTCCCAATTTTTTTGGACAAAGAATTGAGTTGGGCTTCATAATTGGCGAAGATAGAAGGGGTAGCTTCTTCCCTTTTATCAAGTTGTTTAGATGGGGAACTTGGTTTAATTTCCTTATTTGAGGATGTGGCAAGTCATTTTGACAAGGAATTTGACTTGCTTGAATTACTTGGGGCGGTGAACATGTGGAAGCAAGAGATTCTTTCTTATGGGGCACAAAAACATCCTGGACCGACTTGAGGGTGTTGCAATATTGAAGACTATTGGAATTAGCTGAAATGGTGATCTCTTGCCCATTGCAAGGGAATTTCATAAATTGATGGTAAGTTGAGGGGACTACTTGCATCTCATGGATCCAAGGATGATCCAAGAGTATATTGTATGTCAAGTCTTTGTCCAAAATATGGCAAAATACATCTTTTTGAATCGGCCCCACCTAAGTTGGCAACACAATTAGTCCCTATGAAGATCTTTCCACATCATCATAGGATTTGATGGTGATATTTTTTCTTGAATATATTGCATTCTTTGAGAATCCCAATGCATGAACGAGCTTAAAATTACATAAATTGAGATCGGCTCCTCCATCTATTAGAACACACTTGACTCGACTTTTTTGTATTAAGACTTCAATGTGGAGTGTTGCGTTGGGGGGATGAGTGATGTATGCATCATCATTTTTCGAGAATGATAGGAAATGAGGTGCAATCAAATACCCCACCATGGCTTGGAATGTAAAAACTTCCAAATCCATTGGTACAGTTGAATCCACTAGGGCCTTTTCCAAAATTTCCTTGTGGGCAGGTGAAATCTTGAGAAATTCCAATATAGATATTTGCACTGGGATCTTTTGTAGTTGATCAATAATGTTGTATTGATGTGATAGAGCAGAGGGTATTTTGGATGTGCTTCCTTTTAACACATATTTGGATTGTGCTCTCATGGTCATATTTATGAGTATGCTATATTGTTTCCCTTTGATTTAAATGACGTTGATTTTGTTGTCTGTTGCAGCCATGTGTTGTCTTGTATTATGGACTTGATTTGATGTGATGTTTGTGTCATCAATCTATTTTTTAGTTATGGTGGTGTCTTGTCCATGTTGAATTGGAACATCATCAAGTGGATTGTTGGTGGCAATAATGTCTTGTGTGTCATTGATTTTAATGTCATTTGTCTGATCTTAAACTAATGAAATATGAAGGATGAGAGTATCATGAACATATTATACACTTTTCCCTTTTATGTTCATTGTAGAGGATTCCCCTTTTTCATAATTTGGTAAGGTATTATTGAATGGACCATGATCAGTGTTTGTTTGGGGTTCTTTTATTTGTATGATATTCTATTCTATCAAGTATCACACCTTGTGATTTAATTTCATATAGTTATTTGTTTGATGGCCTTTTCACTAATGAAATTCACAGTAATAGGAATCAAGCCACAATGATGATTTCAATTTTGGCTAAAAATCGTAGGTGTCAGGTAAGGTGATAAGAGTTTTTGCAAGAAGTTCTTTCAATGAGGATTCAAGTGACTGACCCAAAGGTGTGAATTTCTTATGATTTAAGGGAGTTTGATATGATGATGGTCGATATGGAGCATTGTTCTGGTTACTATTTTGGGTGTTTTTTTGGTTGTTGGTCAAATTATTGGTTTGATTAGTCTTCGTGGCGGTAGCTGTCAAGTTAAATACTGGTTAAATTGCATTTTTTGTTTCAGTTGTAGCATCATGATTACTATCATTTTTGTTTCTTTTCCAAAACTTTGGCTTATCATTGTTGTGGTAATTATTAGAGGATTTTGTTGAGTTGTTTTCATTATAAATTTTCAAGACTCCTCTCTTGACCAAGGCTTGTTTGATTTTGATTCCATTTTCAATAATTCTCTGAAAGATAGGTGAGCATTGTAATTAAAGTCTATAGCTCATCTCATCATTTAAATTATTAATGAAAATTTCCATCTTTTCTTTTTTGGGTATGGGATGAGCATATCTTGCTAACAATCTTCTCCATCTTTGTAAAAATATGAGGAATGATTCACCTTTTTTCTATTTAGTATTAAAAAGGTCCTTCATGGTAATTTTGTATTGTATGTTGTAAGAGTATTGGGTGATAAATTTTTTAACTAGCTCTTCAAAGGTCTTAATATGTGGTGCAAGTTTGGAGAACCATTCCATGCATTTTCCACCTAGGCTACGAGGAAATAATCTCATCAAATAAGTGTCTTTGTGTGCAAATTCAAGGCTCATGATTTCAAATTTCCTTACATGATCTATAGGGTCTATTTTTCCATTATATTTGTCATACTTTGGGAATTCACAATGTATGGGAAAAGGAATCATGTTTACACTTTGATCAAAATGATATGGGAAAATGTCCTGCATTAAGTAATGTTGTGTGGTTCCTCCTTTCATATCTCGGAGTTGTTGTTGCAGATTTTTTATTTGATGAGTTAATGTAGCTATTGGATCTATGTTTGGAAGATTAGTTTCCATGCTTTTAGGTGCTCTTTTCAGTTGATTGTCATCGGGAAATTTGACACCTTGTTTATCTAGCATTAAAAGGTATTTTTCTCCATATTTTTCAAAAATATTTTCTATGAACTTGTTAAAAATTTGGATCTTGTTGAGCTTGTTGGAGATTTTCTTTAGTTATTTCATCACCTCCAAATTTGTGGACATTATGGAAAGGATTTTCTTCTCATTTAACCTTGGTGTCTTGAAGTTCAAGTTCTTTTTCTTTGAGTTTCTACCTTTGTCATCTTGTTTGAATGGGTATACAAGTGATGAAGATTTTCTAAGCTTTTTATCATTATTTCAAAGGATGATGATGATGAATCTTGATAAAGGATGATGGATCCTGATGGTAAAAATTAGCTGCTAATCAAAGATAGATGTGATGATGAGGCACTTTTAGATGTTTTATCAAGGCTTAGGTAAAGGATTTCCACTTGTAAATGCAAGTTTCAACAAGTTTAAGACTTTGTGGTATATGAGGAATGATTATGTGTTGACATGAATCCTTAGTTCTAGCTCCAACTGATGAACAACTGATGAAATTATCTCTCTAGTTTTGGATAAATTAGATGCGCTACAAGACTACGTTGATATGCCAGACTATTCCCCAAAATGCACTAGAAAAAGCAATAAATGTACCACAACAGGGAATTAATGTGCTAAAAGTATAAGAAAATGTGTTATAAAGGGGACCAGATGCATTGGACAATGACTAAAATGTGCTATAACAGAGACTAAATGTGTTGGACAATGACTCGAATGTTCCAGAAAAAGTAGTAAATGTGCCCAAACAAGGAATGAATGCGCTAAAATGGAAAATGTTCTTTTTTTTGATAGTCTGATTGATTTTTCCTGATTTCTAGAGAGGAAAATGATTGTTTGAGTGGATGTTCTTCTGAATAATTGGTTGTATATTTTTTCGTGTGTGTGATTTTGTTTTGAATTTTTTTTTTAACATATATGTAAGACACATCAAACAAGTACAATTCCTATGGCTGTGTAGGACAATATTCATCGGATTTCCACTTGGATTTTACTCTAGTTGTGCTTACTTTTAGCAGATGATTGGAATCTTGACCAGACTAGCTCCCCCTTTCTCGGCACTCAATTCTCAGGCCAGCCAGGCTTCAGTTCTCATGAATCTCCCATGACAAACTTTTCATCTCTACTAAAAGTCACAACAATATGGGACAACTTCAAAGGTTAGACCTCTTGCACCGGCAAATAGAAATTGGATTCTGGCTTACTATAACAAAAAGGTTCTAGTATAGGCATTCCATTAGTGGGGGATCATCCATACAACAAGAGACCATTGCTACCCTTCTTGTCAGAATAACCCTCATGATACTTGAACTTTCCTCAAGTATCCACACTTATATACTGAGTGTAATTCTCTTGGCTTTAGAGTGTTCCTAGTTGGATCGTTCCCTAGGGTGATTACTTTTTCCCACCAAACAGGCCCTCTAATGATAAAATTGTAATAAAAAGAAAAGAATGGGTCTAGATTTTTGGTCACTCAGTTAAGGGGGGAGAATATGCCTACCACTCCACAAGCACAACAAACATGTTTGTTAAATTTTCTCCTAATTAAACTAAGTGCCTAATTTAATTAAAAAGAAGACACAAAAAGCTCCAACCCCTACAAAAACACCATCATTAATTTCAAATGGTTGGTCTTTGACAATGTTTTAATGGTTGTAGGAAAGTATTTGATAACATTTAAAATACCTGCAAAATAGAAAACATTGGTTAATCCTCATAATTTTAATTTTTTTCGAAATAAACTAGATGTGCCATAACAGAGACTCAATGCTCTAGAATATCACATATATGTGCTATAAAAACTATTGTATGCACTAGAATAGTTTATGGATGCGCTAAAAGAAATATTTAATGTGCTAAAAAAAACCCCTATATGCGCCAAAAGATAATCCAGATGCACTAAATTAAAGGCTCGATGTGCCAAAATAGGGCCTAGATGTGCTAGAGGCTATTTCGTATGCACCAACAGAACTCATGGTTGCTCTAAAAGATTTCACATTAAAACTTGCATACACACTTTCTAGAAAATATTAAAAACACAGGCTAGGCCCCACAGTGGGTGCCAAAATGTGTCATGTGAATAGTGTAAATAACTGAATAATCAAAACAGAACCAATGAAACATATTATATTAGAGAATTGAAATAAAAAAATCAATCAAATTCAAAACACAATCAGTCCCTAAATTCATTCCATTGTTTCCTATCTCTAAGGATTCCTTGAATCATAAGGGCTCTTAGATTTTTCTTGCACTATGACTTTCAGAATGACCACCTAGAGAATGGATGTTGAAAAATGGAAGAATCTTAGTTCCTACATGATTTGATAAACTATGTGATATGCTGCAAGTGATAATGGTGATATGATAACGAAGATGATGCCAAATGTTATGATGTAAATGTTGTATAAAACTACTAAGATATAGAAATGAAACTAAGAACCAAGCCATGTTTCTAAATTAGTATGCTTCTACTATGCTAAATGTTGAATGCTCTAAATTCTCTAATACTCAAAGATAATTTCTGCAAAGCAAGTATGCTCAAATATGGGATCCCAAATGCTAGAGAATGAGGTTGTATTTATTGCTTCTACTATGCTAAATGTTCAATGCTCTAAATTCTCTAATACTCAAAGATAATTTCTGCAAAGCAAGTATGCTCAAATATGGGATCCCAAATGCTAGAGAATGAGGTTGTATTTATAAGATTTCCAAGGCATATTGTGATGTGGCAGGATTTAACAGTCAAGGTTTCAGCTGAAAAGATGAATGGTGGAGGATGAAGAAGTTAGAAGGAATCATAGAGAGTTTTACCTTTAAAAGAGTTCTTTGCCAAGTGTTTACAAGAATAAATGAGATGGAGAAGCCAAGTGTCAAAGGTTATTTCAAAATTGGTTCAGGATAATTCCATTTAAAAATTAGAATTATTTAAAGTCATGAGACACTTGATGATGTGGATGATGAGGTGGAAGGAGGTTACAGAATTATGTAGAAATGTGAAGAAATTGAATTTAGAAATTGAATTTTAATGAAAGAAAATTAATCAAATAAATTAAATTAGTTAGATTTGTGTATTTAATTAAATAATGAAGAAAAATGATTTTAGAAAGAATTTAAGAAAGTGAACTATATAAATAAATTTTCATAAGTAGATGAATTAAGAGAGTTCAATAATTAAATAGGTCTTGTACTTAATTAATCAATTATCTTGATTGATTTTATGTGTATATAGATATATTTTAAGAAATATAAATAATAGTTTATTTTTCAATATTCATTTTAATTATATACAAAAAAAGAGATAGATCTCTCACTAAAAACTATATAATATCTTTTCAAAGTTTTAATATAAAAGATAATTTTATTTTATTCTACTATCTATTTAGCTCCATTTTGTAATAGACACAACATAAACATTTTATTCTAGCCCACATATTACACATTTTTGAATAAAGTATGTGAATGGTGTATATTGGGAATGTAGGATAGATAATTATTCCGAGCTAGTAATTCAACTAGATGAATGGATCTAATGGAGATTGTTATATTTATTTATGTTGACCAATACCCACACCTTCAATTGGTTTTTTTTTTTTCACATTCATTGATGACTATACAAGAAAAACATGGGTGTATTTCCTTAAACATAAGCATGACTTATTCAAGAATTTTTACCAATTCAAATATATATTTATGAAACAAAGGAAAATATATTTAATTATAGACATGAAAAATTAACAATCACACATCTAATATTCCTTAGTGTTCATCTTTTAATTAAATGAATCAATTTTATTTAATTAAATCATAAACCAATTCTAAAATTCCCCTTTAATTAAATAAATCAGTCTTATTTAATTAACTTCTAAAGTTCTTCATTTAATTAAATAAATCAAATGTATTTAATTAAAATCACTAACATCATCTTCTTTTAAATAAACTAAATTGTTATTTAAACCAAATCTAAAATCATTTTCTTCTCATTTGATTTAAACAAATCCAAAAATATAAATCAAATGTCATGTCTACTAATCATCAACTTAATTAATGAAATCCTTGATTAATCCTAACTCTAATCTGTCCCATCCTCTAGCTTTTCCCACTTGCACAATAAATCATTTATTTTTATTTATTAAAACTCTATTTTCCTCACAAAGGATATTCCCAAGGAATATGCCCTCATTAACTCCATTTGTTTGACTTTTTTGTCCAAAGAAATTTCCCCCCCAAAAATCTCAACCCTATGCATTTAATGTTATGTTTAAATTTCAAATTTCAACTAATGGCATTTATGGGCACATTCATCAAAACTTTCATATCCTTGGCCCATTCCTATCTTGACAAGTGGAATGGATCTATTGGTTGAGGATTAGTCCCAAATTCCTCCACTTTGCCTCTTCTTCTCTCAATCTCACCTATAAATTCAATGGTTTTCTCCTTCATTTCCATTGACAATTTGAGCATTCTTACTATAGGCATTTGAGTTCATCTTGCATCTCTTTTTCTATCATTATCTTAAGGCTTAGAAAGGATTGGGAAAGGGATCCTTTACATATCAAGGGTGCACCAATCCACTATGGAATATGTATGATTCATGTTTTTGCATATTCTTTTGTTTAGCTTTTCTTGTTTTCATTAGTTGATTTGTTTAACATGATTCAATATTTCATAAGGATGTTGTATTTTCTTAGTTTTAATTGACTAACCATGCTAATTTATGGGAGAGATATAAGCTTTGGCAGATTTTAGCATCCACAATAATATCTAAGAATAGATAGAGGTGTAAAATATATCTTAAATGCCTTCCAAAATTTTAGTAAGGATCATGGAATACATTTGTTGTTATATTCCAAGTGAACACAGTAATATAATAGAATGGAATAAATAAATAATATAATAGAACTATAGACATGAGGAAGAGCATGATGAAGGCCATTTTTTAAACAAATATAGGGTAGACATTGTAACATATGCAGTATACATAGTAAATAAATTCCCAACAAAGAGTGTTAAGGATATCATTCTATATGAATCATGGTATGGAATAAAACATAGTGCCTCTCATATAAAAATATTTGTATGTGTGGTATATGCACATCTCCCAAATGAATTGAGAAATAAATTAGATAAAAAAAGAGAAAAAAAAATTACTTATAGAATATATTGAGGACTCAAAATATTATAAATTATATAAACCAATAACCATTAAAGTCATCATTAGTGTAGATATATAATTTGTAAAAGAAGCGTAGGATAAAATTTTGGACAAAAACTAGGCATTGCAACAATATTATCACAAGATGATAGATAATTATCGACTCCAAAAAGTATCACCTCCCTCGTATCTCCCTCCATGCCTCATAAAGCTCAGCAAAGTGTTCCTTAAGTGACACATACATCAAGTAAGACAATATTATCCTACTTTTAGATAAGAACTTAATCAAATAAAAAACAATAACTATTTTAAGGTATAATCAATGTGACACCTTTTATAACAAGAATTCTTGGTCTAGGACCATCAATCCAAATTATTTGGGATCTCTTTAAAGTTATATTTCAAATAAAACATTGGAAAGTCTATGAAGATAAAAGATAAGAAGTTTGAGAGATTTTTATGAGGAAATGGAGGTGAACACAAAATTTATTTTCTTTCACCCTTTTCCTTATTTCACATGTAGATCATCTATTTTATTTTGAAGAATTAATTGAGGAAAAAATTGGTATTAAGATATGAAAAAGGAGAATAATTATACAAAGAAGAATAATACATATAATTTAGTGGTTCATGTAGAAGAAAAATATGTTTTAGTCCAATAAAATATATCTAAAAGAAAAAGAATATTATAAAAGGATTTGTATAGAAGATAAAGCTATCACAATTGAAGAGGGATTTTAATTAAAAAAATATAGTTGACTAAAGTGAATGTTGTTTCTCTAGTAGCCCAACTAGACACAATAAGAAAAATACTAGCTATAGTAGTTCAAAGAAATTGGAAAGTATACCAAATAGTTTGAATGGTTTTCTAGAAGAATTATATGTGAGGCAACCATTATTATATGAGATCTTAGCCTACAGAGATAAGGTCTAAAAATTCATGAAAGCTCTCTATGGACTCAAGAAATCTCTTATGAGAATTTCATAGTGTAAATTGATTGCATCCACAACTTTGTAGGAACCCAAAAACTTAACCTGATTCGAGCTAGTAGGTGAAGAAGGGTGGTTGTGTTGTAGTAAGCAACTTTTACAATTTCTAATTTGTAGGTAACAATTTATTGATATGAGAACATAATTATACAAGTTGTAGGTCCCTGACCACACAATAACAATATAATATAATACTCCAAAATATTCACCCAAAAAGTAACCATTTTAGAGTATCAAATTCATGGAGTTAAAGAATTCACAATAACATATGAAATTCAAGAAGAAAACATTTTTAAGAATGGAATATTATATTTCATTTAACTTAGAAAAGGAAATAATTTACAAGCATCTATACACATCTAAAATGTTCTAGGACAAACCAAAGATTCTTCTATTTTCTCCTTTCCTCCTCTTGTCTAGTCATGTGCTCCTCTACTCCTTGCCTTCTTCTTTACTATTTTTATAATTTTATCATGCTACTCTTTTGACATCATCTCTCTATTCCTTTAATTTTTAATTCCTTTTTTTTAGGTATTTATCTTGTTGGTTCCCAAATCAACAGATGCAATGAGTCCTAATGAAATAATCACTTTCTCATATTCAAACTCAAAGGTGGATTTGGCCAATAGATAAGATTCAATCAAAGATACTGAAATATTCTACACTTTTGGCTCTGTTAAACCAAGAAGGGTAATCCCAATAGTATATTTACATATACTTTTGTGTGCCAAAGTATCAAATACACTATAAATAGATCATTATCCTCTAATTGTTTAAGAGACACAACACCCTAAAAAAAGTTATGACCTTCATGGTAGTGTCTAACTCAAACATGAGTTATATAATAAAATGAGCTCAACATACTAACAAACTGAGATTGATAGGTAAATTGATTAAGATTTGTAATCAGCTATTGAATTACCCACTAGATTGATACTACAATAAAAATCTTAGATCAATGCTTTATCCATTGGGTTGAAGTCAACTTCAATACCTGTGCAACCCGATTACAATTTAATACACAACATCATCTAAGCCTTGAAGATACTGTATTACAATATTTCAACATAACATCTCAACCACAACTTCTTATCAGAATCCTAGCACTCAACCTAACATAAACCAATAGATTCACTCAAGCATTTCATACATTCATTAACTGGATAAGAAAGAATAAAACTAAAAATCCACTCAAATTCAATGGAGACAAATAAAATAACTCTTTATTATGTTATTCATAACTTATAAAACTAGTACATAAGAGAGAAAATGGTTTTGAATTTTAACCATTCTGTATTAACTTGCCAGTATTGCTATTAGAAATATAAATATATTGATAAACTATAGCCTAAAACAAAACGTTGAAATGTTATATATTCCTATTACAGTATTCTCTGTGACTAATTACAAAACAACTAACTCCTCACAATGAATCAAAAACTTGCACTTAAGGAGAAAGAAAAACCTAAATTCTCATCAGAAGAAGACACAAGTTGGAAAACTCGGGATCATTGATGAATAAATTTCCACTACCTATAGATAAATCCCTAATCTATACTCTAATTCATGCTTCATGCACATGCTACTCTTGAAAATAAAAATATTGTCCAGCCTAAAAATTGTCATTCCTCTTTATTCTGTAGTTGAAAAAAATTATTTGGTTACAAACGTTTTCACCTCCTTATCAGTTTTCTACCCTGCAACGTGAAAATTGTGCTCTTCCATGAAAAATCTCTAAATATCCTCATTATTTTCTTTCCACAATTAAAAAAATAAATTTCCCGTGAAAGTCTTTGTATTTTTCTCTTTTTAACTTGGCTGTATTTTTCATCTTTACTCCCCAATAAACTTTTTAATGGAGGCTTTAATATAAAATTTACCCATGCACTATTCATCTTCACTTAATGTTTAAAATTTAATACCTAGCACCAAAAGTTTTTAACTTTTGTTTTACCCATGGAAGTATTTTATTAAAATATTTTCCCCCTTAAGTGAAAACATTTAATCACTTCATAGGACATATTTAAAAAGTTTTTTTTAGAAATTTTTTTTCAATTTTCACTTGGGCCCACCATGGCTTTCTCTGCAATCCCCGCATACCCATTTCTTCTTTTGACAATAGCCAAAACTTGCTCGGGCCAACAGGCAAGGCTTTATTTAAAACTTTAAAATAAATCTTCATACTACTCTTCCCTGCTTCGTCATGCCTTCAAGGTGACATCAACATTCTTTCTTGTGGGGTCATGGGTAACTATTCTTTCACTTCACATTGAAATTTTACATTTTAAAATGGGGAGATTTTAAAATATTACACTCAACAAATATTTTAAAAGTTAAAAAATTTAAAATGTATTTCTTGGCCCACCATTTCCTTTCCAGCTAATGCCTGCTTCCCCATTGATTTTTGGTGACATCAACAATAACTTGCATGGGTTGGCGGGCATACTCCATTTCATTCTCAATCTCCTGCTTCCCCACTTTTCTTGACTAGAATCATATCAGCCTCTCACGAGGTAAAAAGGATTAGTCCACATTTCCCCTTATCTATTTTTCGTTGACTCCAAACCTCCTCTATTTACTACAAGTTCTCGCATTCTTCAATTTCTATGGTGTATGCATTCAGTCATTGCTTGTTTAAGATTTTTAGCAGCATATGCATGCCTTTGAAGTTGAAGACCTCTACAATTTCGATGATCTTTCCTCCCATCAAAATTATGTTGAAATAGAATGAAAAAGGCAAATCAAAAGCAATGGGAAATGATTTTTTCGTGCTACTGTGAAAGTTGTGAAAGTCGTATTTGAGCCGATCAGAAGCAAGAATTAAAATTTCTTGTCCTCCAAAACATTTGAATATGCATTTTATGTTTTCCCTAAATGCAACTTTATATTTGCACAATATTTAAAATATTCAAAATATTTTAAATATGAATATTTGAAACATTATAAAAATTGTGACTTCTAATTATGTATGCAGTCCATTTGGAGAAAATTCACTACAAGAAAACCAAGATACCTAGAGCTGTGAAAATTTGTATAGGGGCATCATAAATTGTTTAGAGAAAACCAATTTTCTCAAATTTTGCATTGCCAAGATATTTCAGGTACCTCGTCTGTAAACTGGCCTATCAAATGCCTTTGCCTTGACTAAAATGCATTAAAATAATGAATCATATGATCTCCTTTTTAAATGAAAATGGAGCTGTAGACAGCTCAAGCCAAAAAAAAAATGGGTTGTCCTTAGATTTGCAAAATTTGAGACTGTTTGGAACAACATTTTTGGCCCTGTCGTGATTAGAAAATGATTAAATAGCCCATCAAAACTTATCCCGAGACCCTAAAATTGAGAAAACATGTAGAAATTTGAGCCAAGAATGAAGTGAAGCAAATAGATCAACAAAAAAAATCATGAGGTGAAAGATATTCAACATCAAAGTGGCCTACTTGGACTTTTCTGCAACTGTTCTTGTTTAAAACCAATTAAAACTCACCAAGTTGCCACTTTGAAAAATATCAAATCATCTTCTGAGGAACTACCACTGAACTCACTAGGTCATTTGGGTACAATGGATATGTGTGTAAAAGGGATATCCTTGAATCATCATTCTTCACTAGATATTAAGGGTCAAACTTGACCACCTTGAAAAGTTCTGAAAAAGCATGTGAAAATAGAGCAAACTACATTTGCTTTTGGCCTAGTAAAAATAGAAAAACTGATCATGAGGCTTTGAAATCAAACCAAGGAGTACATTAATGTAGGGAGAATGGAGTGAAACAATCTGTTTGACATGAAGATCATCTAGTTGCAAAATATCAATTTGAACAAGAGGCTAACTTGTAGGACTGACAATATGTAAACAACAAAAGGTGCCATAACCCTCCAACTTCGCTTTTCAAAATACTATTGAAACTCATCATGGGAATTTGAAAAATGGCATGCATGTTCACATATGTCACATAAATGTGTCCACCAAGGAGTTTGGCTTGAAAATCAACTAGCTGCAAATTGTGACCCTCCAAAGTAGGTCACTCAAGCAGATTTTGCAGGTGCACTTTTGAGTGTGCAAAGGCAAATTTTTCAATATGGGCCTTCAAAATCTGAAAATTTTGAAGTTGCCATTATATCCCTTAGTCTTATGGGATACTATAGATTCCTACCAAACTAAGTACCCAACTCCTATTGCTTAGGCCTTAGTCATTTGTGTGATTAGCAACTTAACCTTTGGGGGCTATAGACACCCCTGATTTGTATATACATAGAAGAGCTATCTTACAAGAACACTTATTAATTTTTATCTATTATCAATATTTTCAATTTTAGTCTAATTTTTTATCTATTATTAATATTTTCAATTCTCATATGTGTTTCAAAGATTATTCAAATAATTATGATGTGGACTAAACCATTTTTCTCGATTCAACCTTTAAAACCATGTAGAATTTTTAGAAACTTGTGCTTCATTTGTGAACTTGAAATAGTCATACCTTTTTAATAAAACCTCATATTTCAATGAATTTTATTTCTAATTATGTAATTTGAGCATCCAAAATTGTCACCCTTGACAATTTTACACTAGGTTTAGCTTCCCCCTATGTGCTTTTATCTAATTATGCATTAATTACCCATTTTATAAACATCTTAAAAAATAAAATATGGGAAATGAAATTATGCATTTAAATTTTTCCCCTCACCCTTTTGATCCCTAAAAAGTAGGAATCTAGTCTAGGGTGCGAACATATTTACATGGAAATTTTTATATGTTAGTGTTGGTAGTTTATTATTTGAATTTATAATTTAAGTTATTCACTATTGGTATTTTATTTTTGGGAAATTAGAAGAATTACTTATAAATACATGTTATTTTAAGAACTTTAATCATAAGAAAATTAGTAGCAATTATTATACTTCTAAAAAAATCAAGAGAAATCAAGAGAAGAATTATCAAGCTTATTGCATCATTTGATCATTCAAGCATCATGTCATATCTTGTGTATGTTTTATTCATATTTTACATGTATTTTGTTTGTGAGCACTAACACTTGTAGGCATTCAAATTAATTAAAGTAAAAAAAAAATGGATCCCTGAAGGTGATGAGTGTGACTTCAATTTATCAAGGAGATTAGATATGAGTGTTAACTTTTATCGAGTTTTAAATTCATGACTTGTTTATAATTAACCTCTATCCAACCAAGGATAAGCTCTCTTCTATATCATAATTTTCCATTGTGGAGGTAGAAATACGAACACGAAATTTAACTTAGGTAAGATCCTATATTTCATGATCCTTCCCCTATTTTTATGTCTATAGTTTATAAATATGAAGTGAATTGGAGGGATATTTAATGCTCTTTGTACATTCATGCACTAAAACCCTACAAGTTCTCAAGCCACTTAAATTGGATTTTCATATCAACAAATGAAGTTCAACTTCTGAGCCCAAAAGGATATAAGCTGCAAACTAGTGACCTTAGGATTGTACTTTAAAATATGATAAATGAGGACAAACTAAGGTGCAATTCTGTAACGTGTGAAAGTTTTTAAATCCAAACAACGTCTTGATTCCTTAAATAAATTCATTTATATTCCAAAGAAAGTAAAAAATCCAAAACATTCCAGAGATATCAACTTAAAGTATACAAATAGATTCATAATACATCCAGTTACATTCATAAACGTGTCATCTTACACGACATTTAAAAAATACAAAAGCATTTGTAACAAGAGTTTACAATTCGAGACTAAGGCATTTTGTCGCCTTAAGTTCTACAATATTCATATAAGACTTAGGCATTGTGTCACCTTAAGTTCTACAATAATTAATTCAAGAATAAAATAATACATATATGAAGAAATCATCCTTTGATATTCAATCCAAAACCATATCTTCAAACATCAAGACAAGAACAAGGTTCAGGCAATTTTTCTACCCAACCTCGAAGCTTAGGCTTCCCCCGAATTCTTTAGTCATTCAAAGAATAACCAACCCTACATGAATCACTTGGCATAAAGAAGTTGACAAGCAGGATGGAATCTGATGCATGCCTAGTATAACTAGTAATCCCACAAGAATTTTCATTTTTCTAATTCATTTAAGAAACAATAAAGTTCGATACTAGGATATGGTAGAGAGTAATAAATATTCCATCTGTTTCAATGGTCCTTAAGTTACTTGGCCAAGTAAAATGTCATGCACAACAAATAATAGCAATTTTGGAAAAGAAAAACTACACTCTCTAATAACCCATATTCGACACCCATCCTAGAAGGTAACTTCCCATACACATGTTATGTGCATTCAATTATCAAGCATGCATGGTTCCATTCAAAATCAAAAATAAAATTTCTCAAACACATGAAATGCACTTTCATTTTCAAGAAAGCATGGGTTCTAATACAATAATATAACAGTTTTAAATCACAGATAACATTATGTTCAAATTTAAAATAAAATAAAAGAAGGTGTTTCTCAAGTATGTAACTATGTACATATAAAACCAGAATAAATGAGCACACATTCTTTTGGTTCATTTACTCATAAAATTTGTCTACACTTCAAAATAATCCTTTTCTAATTTGTTTCAATTCGAAGCAATTATATTTTTAATTCTATTTCCTTTCTTTTCCATTTTTCATATTTCCCTTAAAATAATATCTTTTCAAAACATAAACACCTCATATTTACACTTTGATTTTGTAACAGTTTAATATCAATCCTAGAGAATTGTCAAATTTCACTCAAGTTTTTCACCATATTTAATACACAAAATTATTTAATCTTTTCATTTTGGATAATAATCAACAATTTAATTTAAATCAAAATCATTATCCTTCCTATTTGCATTATTTTGAGAAATTATTTGTCTGACAGTTTTAGTTTTTCTGAAGCTTTTTTCTAAATTTAAATAAATCTAAAACATTATGTTTTCTGAGTGCATCTTTTCAATTATGCAAAAACATAATTTACTAAAAAATAAAATCTATTGTTCCTTGATTTTTTAATTCTCAAGCTTGTTTAACAATTTTTTTTTTAAGTTATTATTTGTCTCCATAAAATTTCAGTCTGGTGTTTGATCTTTTTCCTAAATTTCATAAATCACAGTGACAAGTTTCTTTCCTGTTCAAAACTAAAATAAAAGAAAAATAGTGAAGAATTTAACTCAGTATTGTATTAGCTGTGAATTTGTTTTCATTATATCTACCTGGCAATTTCCTGACTCTAGAAATGAGTTTCTTTGCTTCCTCTGTCAAATATTTTCCTATTGTTGTTCCTTTGTTCTCCTATTCTCTTCCTCTCCCTAGCATATGATAAATAGAATGCCCAAATAATAGAAAAACAAAACTGAGTTTTATAGTTTTTTTCTAACTCTTCATGTTTGTCCCCCCCTTTCCTTCTGCCTGTGGGAGAGGGATAGTCCAGTCTCTTTTTAATTTCTAACTCTCTCCCTCTTCTAGCTGCGTGCCTTCCCAGTTCTCTTATATTCTTTTCTTTTATGTTCTGATTTTTTTTCTCTTATGTTCTAGTTGCGTCCTCTCTTCCTCAGTACTGGCGCATATGTCTAAGAAGATATAGCCTTCTTCATAACCTCTCCCCTACCTCTCCTTCCATGCCTTACCTCTTCTCCTCTCCACCTTGCTGCCTCCCTCCTATGTTCCCTGGCATGCCTCTTCTTCTCTCAGGTGTGCCTCTCTTCAGTCTTTCCTACTGGCTGGTGTGTACTCTCTTCATAGGTTAAGCAGGCTCCAAGAAGTGAATCAAAACTGATATATCTCCTTTAGTCCACATGTGGGGATCAAGGAAAATGAATATGAATCAAAACAACAAAAGCTCTCCCTCTTCTAGCCGCCCCTGGGAAAATACCAATATGAATCCAATAAAGGTAAATACCACCTGTGTTTTCTACCCCAACTCTTTAAACAAATGGATTTCTCTTCTTTGTGTATTCTTTAATTTGAATCTCTTTTTTTTTTTTTCATGCAAAATGGTAGAGTGGTAAACAAAGTTCAATCCACAATCTTAGCTCTGATCTCCAGAATAAATTGTGAAACTCCAAGTTTCAATTTATTTGATTGCATGCAAATTGATTGCAAGATTTTTTTTTTTCAATTTGTTAACTGTTTTTTTGAATTCAATTTCAGTTTTGAACGCATTTTTTTGTTTTCTCTTATCAATTCATTTCAATTAAAAAAGTATTTCATTTATTTCTAATTTCCATTTAAATAAACGAATTTAATATATAATTATTTAAGCATATATATTTCTACTCTTATTTTAAATCTATTTTTCCAATAATCATTTAATATACTCAAATTGAGGAATTATTGTCACACATAAGCAATCCTTCCATTTTGTAACAAACATATTCATTTTCACAATTACATTCAAGCAAAAGCATAGTCATAGTAATAATTAAAATTTAAACCATTTAATCATCATGAATATACATTATAATTAGCTAAGTGGTGTGTGAGATTCCATCATCCTTATTAACGTCTAATGGCTAAAATGACTCCACCTGAACAATGTTCTCGTCTTCATTCTCATTGACCTGTTCCTGCATTCACTTGCACTCGAGTTTCATTAGTAATGACAAACCCCAAGTTTCATAAAAATGCATTTCAAATCATTTCATTTGCATTTTCATTTCAATTTCAATTTTAAATAATCATCTAACATAATAATTAAAAATCTCATGATTAATAATTATATTTAAATAATTAATAAAATAAGTACATGACATCCTTCCCCTCTTGGAAGTGATATTCTCTCGATGTCTTATTAATCATTCAATAATCATAGCATCTCAATCAGTGAAACATACTATCTCAATTAGTAAAACATAGTATCTCAATCAGTAAACTATAATATCTCAATCATAATGAAATAATAACTAACAACATAGTTCTCAAACATAAGAATAAACAATCCATAGTAGGATCCATGCTATCAAAGTTCACAACATGTGAATCAAAAACCATAGTATCAAGTATCTCATGCAATAAGAAAATACTACTCTAAGAAAACAAATGAGAAAAAATAACGGTCCATCATCACAGAATCCTCCCATGTAGCACTATCCTCAATATACTGTTCCCACTCGACCTTGTATTGAGTACTATCCCTGTTAATGCTAGTCTATAAGCAACTAGATTCATGAATTCCAGTACATCAAAGGGTCCCACGAATCTCAGAGACAACTTTGATGATTTCCCAAAATATGTAAGATTTACAAAACATACATCCTATCAGAAATCTTGTCCTTTCTAGGCCTTGCTTCAAGTGTCCTTACTATCACCTAGGGAAATCTTGTATGCTTCACACATACTTACTCTCCCAAAGAGATTTATTCCATAAATACATCCAATATATAATAATAACTATACTTAGTGATCGAAATTCATTGGTCCATGAATTTATCCTTAGTATAACCCGAATGGAAGAGCAATGTCGATGTATTGTACACTACATCATGGGTCCAATCTTTTTCATTTGTATTTACACTTTTAGACAACTCATAACCCGAGTCCATCCACCACTTACACATTCATTATCCTTACCATAAAGTACTTTACCTTAATTAGTTGTCTATACCAAGCATAACCTTGCTCCTAGACACTTATAAATTTTGATACTGCTCCAAATTTGAGCTTTGTTATCAATTAAGTTTCATCGATCACTTCGTTCTATTATTCATTTTTGAAATTTTATCAAGTCTATGATTATATCCAAGCCTTTTCAGCTTTAATAGAGCTTCCTTTCTTTCCATATAATTGTCCAAATGTCAATTTTAGAAGTTTACAAATCATTCAAGATTTAGTCCATCATTTTATTTATTTAACTAAAATAATATGTTGCACATTTATTCAATTGAATGTCTCATGGTATGATTTTGGTTTACACAACCCTATCATTATTTGCTAAACTGAAATAACCTTTTAGGTTTACTAAGCAACTACTTATCCACAATATATTATTTAGGACCAAAATCCTATAAGTCGAGTTTCCAACAACTGTTGGTTCCTATGATGAGTCTATCCACTAGAACATTATATTATTCTACTAACATCGACAAATCAATTTGTCTTGTGTTCTACCATTTTACTTCTAGAATCTCAAGAGAGTTACATGTCCTACCAATGATGACTTCTGGTTTTCATTTCCTGGCATACTAGATATTACCTTGCTACATTTCATGCAACTTCTTACTCTATCCTTGTCCAGATAATAATGGATCCTTATCTGACACTTCCCTTTGTCATTTCGATGTCCTAACTGTGACATTATTTTCCTCATACCATTCTCGAATCTTCCAAATTTTGGACACATAGGTTCTTTTATATCCAACAATAGTCTATCCTTTGACTAAGTGATAACCTATTTTGATCTTACGCCATTATTAATCTTCATGTAAATGGTTATAGGTTTTGTAGAGATAATTCCCGTTTATCTCAAGACATCCATACCATGGATTCTCTTTTGTCCTCAGATTATTTTCAAAATGCAATTCATATTTTAACTCAATCTAATTTCCTTGATTTAATCTAGTACTAATTCTTTTTTAGTATTAATCCTCGTTCAATCACGTTGATCTCTAGATAATAACAAATTTAATTGCATATCTAATCATGAAGCATAAAAATTTAACTCGATGATTTCTTAATTGTATAGGAGACTCTCAACTTTAATATATCCATTTTGAGCACAAGTAACAATTTTGATGTTCTTCTCTGTAAGATTTTCAGCATTTCTTGCTAACTAAAAATTCTATGATGTTTTGTCATGACAATAGATGCTTCCTTTTGAAAGTGTTTCTCTTTTAATTATAAGAGCTACTTAAAGTAAGGTCTTGTCAATAATACAACTTCCTTTAACTTACTAGCCATCCCTCCTATGCTTTTATCCTTATAGAGTTTCATTAACTCCAATGATATTCAATCACATGGGAAAATGTTAAACCCAATATTCCCTTCCAATTCTTAGGATGGAATCCTTAATTGTTGACTAGTCTGATTGTTTATAGATTTCCCCCACTCTATAAGGCTATAGTCAAGACCCAATACAACTCATTCAAGTTTAATTCCTACTTATAGGTGATAAAGAGTAATCTAGTACACAATCCAACTTAATATGTTTTAATCTCATCATAAGGTCTCTCTCTTTATTGTCTGAACTTCTTGTCCCAAATAGGTTATCTTTAACCCAAGGTTTCTTTTAGAGTATGGTAGTGATTAAGTGATTTAATCATTCTCATTAAGATAATTTGGTGTGGTTCACATAACATCACATCTTACTTTATTTTTCACTCCATCTCAATGGCTTATATAGCTAACTATTTTTCGTTCATAGGTTTCTTAGCATAGTAAGCTTCAGTGTTTTCATGACATGGATATATTTCATATAGAAATAACATTGTTATTTAAATTCTCTATTAAAATTATATAGGAGTATAGAGACACTTTCTTCCAATCACGAGTCTCTTAGATATTTCCTTGTCAATCCCAAAGACAATGATCTTCCTTATCATGATCAAGTTATCTACCTATTCTTTTCTAAGGCATTTATAATAATATTCTTTGATCTTTAGATCAGATAATCATAAGGTATAAAGGTTGTAGACACCGAAAATTGGTCTAGGCCTACGAGTACCACTTTTGACATAATTTTCTATTATCCATGGTCATGATTAAATAATGTTAATTATTTAATTACCCTTTCTAATACATATTTCCTCTATTAATTAAATACCCCTTTTAATTAATTCACTAATTCATTAATTCATTTATTCAACATTGATTAATTAAATAAGTTATGTTTATTTAATTATGTCGCTATCTAATTAATTCTTCTTTCTATAATTAAATATTTATTATTTAATTACCCAATTTAACCTTTTCAACTATAATTAAATATTTATTATTTAATTATTCAATTCCACCTTTTCAGTAGTCAATTAAATAAATTGTCTTTATTTATTTAATTAAATCTTTCATTTTTGAATGTTGAATTAAATTAAGATTTAATTCATTATTTAATTATTTATGTAACATTCGTCTATCGTTCAGTTAACTAATCATGCACTCACCTTCTAACTTGAGATCTATTTTAAATCCATCAGTTATCTCTGGATTCAACATTTGATCATCTCTGTGAGAGGACTCTCTGTTATAACTAGTCAGTTAACTAGTTCTAACTCATATGCATGAAATCGTTTATTAATTAAATATCTTTATTTAATTAATAAATTCATGTATGCATTCAAATTCTTTATTCTTCAAGTTCTAACTTTGTCTTTGTAATTCAAAGTCTATTTCTTCTATTTTCGAAGACTCTTAACTCAAGATTAAATTGTTTATTTAATCTGGAACTCATGTTCTTTCTATTTTTGAACAGTCTTGACACAAGATTAAGTTATCGTTCTAATTTAATCTTTATCCTGCATAATTTTCTAACTCACATTCTGACTGATACATAACTCACATCCCATGAAATTCATCAATCTTGTTCATCGATCTCTCTTTGAATCTGAGCCAATCGTTCGAAAACCCAAAATCTATAAAATGGCCTATCAAGATCATTATTCCTCCTCTCGAAATCAATACACTTTTGAGAAGAAAGTTATCTTTGATATTTTTATTAGACATTCAACAAGGTTATGCTTGCATCAATACTAAAAATTTGAGGGAATGAATACTAAAACATCAAAATGGATGACAATCGAGATAATTCAAAGGAGTGGACACATATTTCAGTGAGATATTTTCAATTGCTTGTTTAGTTTATTCATGTTCATTTACTTTGTTCTTTGTTGTTTCTGATTTAGATTATTTTTTAGATTAGACTTGATCATTTTAATCTGTGCAGCTATAGCATTAATCTCCAGAAAATATATGTTACATTTGGTGAACCTGACGTGAACACACTTCAAATTCGTGCAACATCTTTTCCTTTTTCCATTTTTTATTTTGCAGGAATCGTACGACGCCTTGCGTCTACTCCAATACACGATGCATTTGTATTCGAAAGTTGCATCTAATACATCCCATGATGCATCTGACATCCTGCACTGCATCTGCTTGTCAACATCAAGCCACATCTATGGCTCGAAAAGCTGCATCTGTCTTGTAATAGATTTTTTACTTTTTATTCATTTCCGTACATTCGCATTTTTATTTTCATTTTTTGTGTTATTTCATTTTTTCACTAATGTTTGTGTGCAACTGTGTTTAGAGGAATAACTTTTTTTTTGCAGGACAAAGCATATAAGACCAAATAAAAACCAAAAACAATATATTTTGCAGGACGAAAGCCGACAACACAAAAAAATAAAAATGAACTACTAATCAGTTTGCATGCAGGACCTAATGACTTTGTTAATTTTATTTGGAAAGCTTTCTATTTGGTAGATAAATAATTGTCATTTGGATTAAAAAGAATTAGTATTTTCTTTGTCTGGTGTGAAAGCACATTTTGTAACTCTTTACGATTTGGTATATTGAACTATCCTCTCCCCTTGCACAGTCATGTGATCCTAGGTGTAAGAGAAATGATTACTGACTGTAGAACTTGGGCCTGTCTTGGTGGGAAAAAGTACTCACCCCAAGATGACTCAGACTGGTAACACGCTTTAGCTAGTGACTTCCACCCGATATATAAAAATGAATTTATGGGAGAAACCCCATAAATCATGCTCACTGTTCCAATGAGAAGGGAAAAAATGGTCTCTCATAATACTTGATGGTGCCCCACAAACGGAATTCCCTTACTAAAAACCATGTTGTAGTTTTTTCCAAAATCCTATCTATTTGTTGGTGCAGCAGGTTTGGACCTATAAAGCTATCTTACATTCTTACGATTCATGTGTGGAGATGAGATGTATGCCATGGGATTTTCATGGGTACAGTAGCTTGATTGCTCCATATAATTGAGTGTTGTGGAGGGGAGCCAGTGGGGTCAAGCTACTAGTCATCCGCCTTGAATATGCGTATATGGATTTATCCAAGTAAGAATTCAATAAATATTGTCCAAAAAGCTTAGGTTGGAAATGTTCTCTGGTTTTAATAGATCTATCACTACAAACTGAAAACACATTGAATTATGTACTTGTTTTTTCTATATTCATCAAAAAACGGAGTCAGTCGAAAAAAAAAGACACAAAATTGAGAAAAACCGCAACTATCAAATTGAGTCACAACTGTCATTTTCAACACCATATCTATCTTAGCGAGTCACAATTTTTAGGTTAAACACTGCATGTGTCTTTCAACAAAGTCCACTTTTACATAGTTTAGATATTACGAGCCGCAACTATCAATTTTCGAGTTGCATGTGTATATGCAAGCCACATCTGTCAAATGGAAAACTGCAACTGTCTATCAACAAGTCTAGGTTCACATAATCCATATTCTGAGTCGCAACTATTACTATGAGTCGCATCTGTCAAAATTTAAACCGCATTTGTCACAAGTCAAAATTTCTAGTCGATGTTCAAAACCTATTTTTAGTCAAATCACCACATCTACAACTGAAAACGCATCTGTGAAAAATAGAACCGCATTTTATAGGTGAACTATATTTGACTGTCAATAGAAAACTGAGAAAATTGCAAACTGAGTCTGAAAGCATAACTATCATTTTAGCTTTTGTTTCTTAAGATCAACCTTGGACGAAAACTGGAATTTTTTTTCTCAGAAACCTTGCATCATTGGGTGTCATATATGTCCTAATCATAGTCATCCTAAGTTCTATGCATTTAGATACTTCCTAGGAAATTGCATATTGTAGAATAGATAAATTTCCTCATCATTGGATACATTCATGTTCCGATTTGTCACAATCATTGAACCTAGTCACTTTGGTCCTATTTGTGAATCTTTCCAACTCAACAGTCTAGTTTGGGAAATTCACCTTGTCAACTACCTTTGTCCTACAACCAAGTTCCTTGGTCAACTCAAATCATTGGATGCATTTATTCCATAGGTGGTAGATTATACCCATTTTTAGAATCATCTACCATCATGGTCTACTCAAGATTTTGCATATTGTCCATCCTACCATACATCATCTTAGTATATGTCATTTTAGAAATCTTTAGCAACATCCTTTATTGTCAGAAAATCCAAAAAACATAGAAATAGGACATACCAATTTTTAGACATAGTCTGCATTACCCCATTTTGAGCAACTTTTCATGGTTGAAACAAGGTCTAAAAATTAAAAATATCAATGTCCGACTCTAACGAATTTTTCAATCCTTTTGGAAATCCATCATCAGGGAAACAAAGACCACACAAAACTTTTCTTGAAAAACACATCACTAGAGACACACATGGACAAATTTATATTGAAGACATAGATGCCACTGTGCAAGATCCTGAATTTTCATCCTTTATGGATGAGTGTTTGGCAAATGATCCCCAATGATACCTAGAAAAGTTGCTAGTAGAAAGTGCCACACTACCACCAGGATTTGATATTCATAATTTGAAAACACCATCTACTCAACCAACACAAACTGTGATGTCAAGTGTGTTTATTCCCCAAATTACCGTAGCAATATCAACTGGCATACCAACTCAAACATTTTCAATTGTAAGCACAATCCCTTTCAATGTAACACAAGGTTTACAATTTACTATGGGAGCAACTTCATCAAACCCCTTTGGCACCAACACTACTGGTAAGAGATCCAGAGTTGGCATGAATATTCCCAATCCAAATAAGAACATTCAAATAGGAAATATTCCCAATCCAAATCAGAACATTTAGATAGGGAAGATTCCTATACCAAATCAGAACATTTAGATAGGAAATATCCCCAATCCGAATCAGAACATTCTAACGGGATATATTCCCTCGCCAAATCATAAACCGTCACAGAATAGAGAATTTTAGAACACCTACATTGATCCAAACAATGCAAACATGTCCTTGACACAAGTAGATTTTCTTCAAAACCAAATGAAAATACTTCAACAATAGATGGACAACATGTCTATGTCAGGAAAATGAACTATCTTAGTGCAAGATCTGTGTCCATATCCATTTGACAAAGCACTTTATCTGACACCCTTCCCCATGGCTACATTATACCGAATTTATCTAAGCATAATGGGAGGAAGAATCCTCTAGAACACATTAGAGAATTCTCAATGACATGCATGGACATATCATAAGAACCCACATACTTGATGAGACTATTTCCGTGAACCCTTATTGGGATAGCATTGGAATGGTTCTCTAAATTACCATATGGAATATGATCCTCGGGTGAATTAGATGAGAAGTTTGTAGAGAACAATTTTCCTTTAACATAGAAAATAAAGTAACAATAGCTACCTTGTGCCACAAAACACAAGAAGACGGTGAAAATTTCACCACTTTCTTCAAGAGATGGAGAAGTCTAGCTAGCAAATGTCTAGTTGAAATACCAGAAAAATAGAAGGTCACGATATTCCTTGAAAACATCAATCCAAAACTGAGAGGTGACATTAGGGTACATTGTTGTACCTCATTCCTAGACTTGGTACAAAAGGGCATCATCCTTGAAAAAGGCCTTATTGACAAATGAGAAATAAAAGTACCAGGCATAAACTCAGTGGTTCAACATCAAAACGCACCCAATGATAGAAACAAATTCTGGTCTAGAAACAAAAATGTTACAAATGATGACATTGTTGATGCTAAAACCATACATACGGAACCATTTATCACACTTAGAGGTTACAACCCCAATCAAGATATGACGAATAGTCTAGATCAAACAACTAATTATGTCCAAAGTTCACAGCAACAACGACCACAAAGGAGATTTCCTACATGTGAATTTACCCCTTTAGGGCAACCAAACGAGACAATTTTCAAAGAGTTGATTAAACACAATCTCATTTAACCTTTGGAACTAAGAGAGTATGATCTTGGATAGTTTAAACCTTCATGGTGGGATGATAACACCTATTGTGACTATCATCAAACAAAAGGACACAACCTACAACAATGTCGACAACTTAAGAACATATATAAGACTTTGTTGAAAATAGAAGCATAGAGGTCAATGGGCAAAAAAATACCAAGAAAAGTGATCATAAGGTCTTCATAGACCCATTACATGACCACACAATAGGAAAGGCCTCCAATTTAGGAACCAAGAATAATCCATCAGCCAATTATACCAATACCAAATATGACTATGGAAAAGGAATGATCATAAATCACCTCCGAGATGCAAATGAAAACATCAATACCATCATCATTAAGAAGCATCCAGAATGTGTTGTAAACACACCCAACACTAAGATAATCCTTCTAGGTCCTTCTTCTAGGCCAGCTACAAAGTCTTCCAAGTCTAAGTACAATCTCCTTGATCAACTGAGCAAAACCCCCGTACAAATATCCATTTTGGAATTGTTGAATTTATCACCTAAGCATCAAGCCATTCTTGACAAAGCTTTACAGAACATGACTGTTCCTACAAACTTAGATGTCAATCGTTTCAAAGAAATGGTAGGATATTTGACCAACTCACATCATGCCAAATTTTCCCAACAAGATTATTCAACCAAAAATTCTGATCATAATGACCCATTACATCATGAATTCCTATTCCATCAAACCAAAGTCAGACGAGTCTTGGTAGACAAAGGAGAGGGTTTGAACTTGTGTACCCTAAAATTGGTTAAGGCGTTAGGATTCTTAGAAGAATGCGTAGACACCTCTAAGAATATACTTATCAAGGCTTAAGATGATGAGGAAAGATCATCCAAAGGAGTTGTCACGCTCCCTATCAGAACTTGCCCAACAATCATGAACACTAGCTTCCAAGTCTTGGATCTCACCCTTCCATATAACCTATTGTTAGGTAGACCTTGGATACACACAATGTGTTAGAACTGTAAAATTTTGAATTTTTACAATCTATTGCATTTTCCATCATTTAGTCCTTAAGCATAAAATCCCCTCTTTTGCATTGTATTGCGTATTCCATGTCATTTGACCCATTTTAATCCAGTTACCTCTTCTCACTCTATTAAAAAAGCCATAATTGGCAAGACATGATAAAAGTCTCCCCGAGATATATTTTCACTAACATGTATTGGTTGTAGATAGTCGGCAGGATTTTTCCTTTTGTTTCAGTGACTAAGAAGGTTCATGTCGGCATATATTGGGACATCGTCATAGTGTCACAATGAACTCTGTCTATCTTACCGACTAGTAATGTGGTGGGGTCATTTCAGCCAAACTAATGGGTATCGACATGAAGTCATAGCGACATCATTGTGTCTTGTCGATTGACTCGAAAGCAAAGTTTTCGGTAAGACTTATGTCTTCGGGGAAGGTCTTGGCGAGGTCACTCTTGTCTTGCCAAACTTAATACAAGGAGATTCAAGGGACTACTAGAAAAACTGTTGGGGTCTTGCAGATTCAGAAGATATGCCAATAGAGATATGTATCAACAGGAGAGGAATCTTTCGGTGTAAGCTTCACCGAAGTTTGAGTGTTATACTGACAAGTAATTTGGGGTGAGTCTCACTAAATGGGAGTAATCTTTAGAGATTTTTTCAGTAAGACATTTGGTGTCGGTATGAGTCTTCGCAAAGATTTACTATCTTGCTGAGAGTGTAACTTCATTTGTATACTTTTTTGGTGAAACAACTTAATGGACATGCCGAAGTGATAATTCATCAGTGAAAGGGGTAATTTTGTCTCAGTGACTATAATTGGAGAGAAATGAATATCGATGTGAAATAATAAGGTCTATATGATGTCTCCCCAACTCAGACTGTTATAGCAACATAGAAAACATGAGCAACAGTCATCATTTCTTGGAGCCTAGGTGCCGATAAGACTATATTTTGTCCTGGCGAAAGGTGTAATAGACATTGAAAAGGGATTTCGCACCAAGATTTGAAAATCTCTTATTGAAGGGACACTTGATGCGACAGTGCCAGTTTCAAATGGGTGTTCATTCGTGCTTCATTAATGGTGTGATGGGATATAACAGTAAATATTGAATCAATTCTCCATTTCCGAATTGCTTGCAGGTGAATTGGCATGCTGAGTAGAGAATTTGGACATTTTCAGTTTGAAGAGCTTGAGCAGAAAACTGTAAGTGACTATTCCTTGGCTTTTACATTCTTGATTTTATAAAGCTTGAGAATGGAGTCCTCTGGTTCTGGAAAGGGTAAGGGTAGAAAGCTTGTTGTGACTAGTTCGTCAAAAGGAAAGAAGCAAAAGGTTGATACAGAGCAAGAGGGTACTGAGAGGAGATTAAATCAGGATCTTATTGATCAACTACCTAGTTCGGGCCCAAAAGCAAGGAGGTCTGCATAGCTTAGGGTAGAGGTAGATAAATTAGATGATAAGTGTAAGTTCATAAGTGATGTCTAGACTGTAATAAGGGGTTATGAGCTTTTTAATTTCCATTATCATAGAAGAAACCGTTTTGAACCAGTCTGCAACCCATAGAAATTAAATGTAGGGAAGCTGGTGTGCCCTAATGTATTTGTAAATGCAGAATTGATAAAGTTGCTTGTTGATAACTATAATCCAAAGCACAAGGCTATATGTGACCCATCTGGAAAGCCATAGATATATGTGTCCAAGGAAGCAATAGGTGAGGTTTTCAAATTGGAAGGGTTTTGTAATGAGGAAATCAGTTGTGAGGAGTTGGAGAAAGAGTTTTCAAGAATGGATACAATATATAAGGGTTGGAGGTTTCCTATCCATAGGATTAAAGGGGGTAACAATTCAGAACCTTTGCAAGATGGTGAAGGGCCTCCTTATCATGTGGATCTGTTTGAGCCTTATCTAAAGTACACATACTTCTCAGTGTGTCAAGTGTTGGGGATGGATGCCCCGGAGCTCATGTCAATTGTACCAATGATTATCATAGCGGATATTCAATATCACAACTCCAAGACATTTGATTATGCTTCATATATTGCCAGGGAGCTTGATTCAGGGTTGGTGGCCATAAAGAGTGGAGCTTCTATTGTTCATTTAAGACATTATTCATTGTTGATGCACCTGGTGTTGTATTATGGACAAGAGTTGGGAGTGTGGCCTTCAGAGATGAGAATTACTCAAGTTGGTAAAGAGGGTGAAGTATTTCTTGTTCAATTGTGGACTGCCCTTTGGGATAGCAGGTTTTCTAGCTCTAGTTTCATTCATTTTGAGGAGTATTTGGTGAAAACATTGTACAAACTGTATAGGTATCCCTGTAATTATTCATTAACTAATGAGATCAAGAGGTTTCTTAGGCCAAAGGATTTCAATGGGCCTATTGATCATAATTGGGGTGACTGGTATTGTTTGGAAGGAGCCACAATGATCAGGGTATATGGGTTTGAAGGTACCCCTTTTATTCTACCAAAGACGGTTCCAAATAGGATTGCATATTTGGAAATTGTTAGGAAAACGGATTATAGCAGTGTCATGATTTTTCAGTTCTTACGGGGAGCAAGATTTTATGCCTAGTACATTATGCTTTGGTGATTTCACTGTGTTGGCTAAGGAGGGATATAATTCACTCCATGATAGGTTATTGCATTATAACATGAAGAGTGGACCACCCAAAAAAAACTTTGACCCTGAAGGATACATCAATTCAGCCAAAGAAAGGATTAACTTTGGAAGGTATCAGCATGTACCTTATCCTTTTGATGACATGATCAGAAATCTGGATGAAGAAGAAGTAGAGGCAGTGGTTGAAAGTTATAATCAGGGGTTATAGGATACGGGAAACTTGTCTTTTGGGAGTGAGGAAAATCCAACAAATAAAGTGCCACAGAGTATAACAGAGAAGGTATCTAGGTTGAGGACTCAGAAGTATGTTTGCCCAATTAGGGAATAGAGCCTTGAAAGTGGTGATGTTGATGTTAGACATATGGAATACAGGTCATTTTCCTCAGATAATGAATTTATAAATTCTCCAGAGTTTAAAGCATTCTTGTACAAAAAGAAGAGCAACTCTTGGATCAATTAAAAAGGTGTGTGGATGATGAAATGACGAATATGACTCCTGAAAAAGGGAGAAAAATGTTGGAGAATGCTAGCGTAATGATCTTTCCTAGACTTGATTTAAATTCTGCATTAGTGTTTGATAGTTTCTTAAAAGATAGTAATAATTCACATAAATTGGATAAGGATAAGGTGACAAAGGTATATGCAGGTTCTAAATTCAACACTAATGAGGGATCATTAATGATATGGGCTTTATACCCACCCCACAAGAAATCAATAGTGATTGATACAGAAAAGGCATTTGGTCATGTCATGACCTTGAAAGTTGGAGAGGTTGATCCTATGGTTACTACAGAGATTGGTATTGATATTGCTAAACTGAATAAAGCACAAATTCAGGCATTGATAAGGGAAAGAGAATTGTATAAGGAAAATAATGAGAGACTGCTAAGAGAGAATGATAAGTTGAAAGACTTGGTTGGTGTTCCAATAATTCCAACCAAAATGCTCACTCAAGGAGAAAGCTCTCAGAAAAAGGATCATTGGGTCAGGTCAAGTGCTTATAATCAAGGAAAGTATGATGCCATTACAGCCATTGTTAAGAAAAGACAGGTCATTTTCACATCCTGGTTAAATCAATTATGGGGGAAGTATTCTTCTACTCTGGATGCGGCGAAGGAGCATGAGCGGATGAATGAATGGATTATGGATAAATTTCTTGAATTGACCATACGAGAAGAGGCTAGCAGTACTGCACTTGAATCTGCAAACAATATTATCAGTTGCCATCAAAAGTTCTATGATTAATTGCTCGAGGATAAACAGGGATTGGTCAAAGCTGCTAAGACAACTATGATTGCATTCTCTGATAATGAAGGGTAATTGAAAGATGCCACTAGATGGAAAAATGAATGTGATATAGTGTTGAAGGAAATCACGAAGACAACTTCTGCAGAGGATACAACGTTAGAGGAAGTGAGCGAGCAGGTTGAGGAAATGATCAAGATGGAAACCATGATCAGGAATGTCGTTGAAGATGCAGATACTTTTAACTGCCAGAGCTATTTGGATTACCTTGCTACGACTCAATTATGGTTAACTAGAGCTTAAATTATCCCCTTTTCTTTGTTTTATACATTTGTTTTGTTTTCTCCTATTTCTGAAGGGATGCATCCTTTCATATTCTCAATGTATAAATATCCACTTTAAAATCAATGCAAAAGGAGCGAAGTAGAAGTAGATAGAGGATAGAGAAGACACAACAGAAATATAATTTTGAAAATGGATGAGACTGGTTGCATATGTAAATCATGGAGATATCAATGAAAATTTAATATAATGGTGCAATGTGTCTGGTATCATTTGTTTATGATATTTGTTGAAGGGTATTATTGAATTTGTCTCCATAATGGTGTTTCCTGGTTATTTGAATTAATGTAAACAAGCTTTTACATAGTTCATCGATGCACATTTGCTATACTTGTATGATCAATTAATTATCTCTTTCCAGTAAAGATTAAATTCTCTGAATTGGTCATAATAATTAGGGAATATCAATTGGATTCTTAAGAACTCAGTAATCACAATATTGCATGTTTATACAAGTTATAAACTAGATAAAATGATGAACAACTTGAATGTATGCTAGGACAAATAAACTTGTTTTAGATTTTCTTGACTCGGTAAACCTATAAGGCACTGGTCTTTTCGTTTTCATCCTTTAGTTTCACCCACAATCTTTTATTTGTCATTTTTGAGCATTTTAGGTTTTAGTTTTAAATATTATTGTGCTAGTTGTACCAAATTTTTTTTATTTTATCCATTTCAAATTGCCATCTTGGATAAATTAGGGCAATAAGAGAAATTCAAAGGTCAAGTCTGCTTAATTCAAAGTAGGTATACCCACCTAGGTCTAGTAGCATCTAAAGAGTAGAAGGTTTAATTATTTCATAGCCTTGTTCTGTTACCCTAAAACGTCATGGAAGCTTGGCAACCTTTCATGGTTCAAACTTGCATTTTTGAGAGCTAACATAATGGAAGTTGTACATTCCACATATCACCAATGTCTTAAATTCCCATATAATGGCACCGAGATCATGATTGATGGTGATCCAGATTATTTTCAATATTGTACAAGCCTAAGGGAAATTCCACAACGATAGGTACCTGTTAATCAAGAAGCTTCATCATCCACTTTATCCCTATACATTGATCCATCACATCTTACCAAGTCCATTTCATTCAAACCAGCATCATCCACTCCTAAGGTCAAGATCCAAGACAAGGGATGTGGAGAATATTACATGAAGGCATCCTATTGTGTCAGTAGGCTGATTCCACCTAAGTTATATGGTTTACCCATGCTGGATAGAAGACAATCTGTAGTCACATTCCATGTTTCCCCTACAATGACATTGACCAAATGGGGAGAGTTAATTGAAGAAATTGTGGATCAAGGTGATATTACCTCCTGGTTGTACCAGGATGACAACGAATACCCCTTGCTATCTATTCAAATAGATAAGGATCAATATGGAAAAGGCTTTAAGATAATTCAAAGTGAAGGCTATGACTGGCATAGTGGGTTAGGACTACATCAAAATGGAAGGACGAAACTGGTCACTATCTCACCATGACTAAAATACCTAGGGCTAGGATTTCAACCACTTAGAATTGGTTTTCCTAGTACTTCGTCACCATTTCAAGAGGAAGTGAGTGCTTGTGTAGAAATTGAGATATCTCATAAACCACTTCCCCCAGTTTATGATAAATCTCTCGACTCAAGAGATTATGAATGGGATTCTCTTTCCTCTACCAGTACCATGAACATACACAATCTATTTGGAGAATTGGACCTAATGATAAGACACCTACCAAAACCATCTAGTACCTGTCATAGGAAGTACTTGTCCAAAGAAGAATGGCATAAGCACTATTATTGGGAAACCCTTGAACATGCATCTTGGGCACCTGACAAGCCATCTTCTGACGACTCAGCCCGTACAATAGTCCCACATCAAAGTTTACCTACCCATAGGAAAAAGAATAAGGATTTAGTTCAAAACTTCTATGACCATGTCAACCACTCTATATTCACCTTGTTAGCTTCCACCTTTGATAACTCCGATGATGACATGCCTCTCATATATCCCGAACTTATCAACTGGGATCAACAAGGTACACCTATCATAGACACATTCGAGAATAACGAAGCAATAGTTGAGTTCATGGGACTTTGAGAAGGCATACCAAGAGGGGATCATAAAGCTTGTTTTACCATAGACTTGGATGACAAAGCATATTTTGGGGAGTCTATTTACACCTCTAGTCACAAAAATTAAAATAAAAAGAAAAAGGATTAAAATGAGAAAAATGATGAGTCCCTAGGTGAAAACCGAAAGTTGCCTTTGAATGAAGAAACAGTCAAAATAAAGGACGTATCTGAGGGAAAAAACCTCTCTGAGGCACCCAAGGATAGAGGTTTAAATATTCTCCCATTGAACAAGAAAAGTCACCAATGCTAGTAGAAGAGGACCTATTGAAGTCAACATAAACAAAAAAGAAAACCCACAAAACATATACTTTGTAGCATCATTGATAGAGACAGAAAAAATGTGAGTTTAAGGAGTTCTTCACAAAAAGATAGATAAACTTTGCATGGTCATACGCTGACATGCCTGGGCTAGATCCAGACCTTATATTGCACCATTTACCATTACAGCTAGGTATTAAGCCATTCAAACAGAAGTTAAGGAAAATGCATCCACAGATTGCTCTACTAGTCAAAGGAAAAATTAAGAAACTCTTGGATGTCAGATTTGAAAGAACCATAGACTATGCAGACTGGATTTCAAATCTTGTACTAGTGAATAAACCAACTAGGGGCATCTGCATTTGCATTGAATTTAGAGACATCAACAAGGCATGTCCTAAGGATGACTTCTCTTTGCCGAACATAGACATGATAGTAGATCTTACAGTAGGATATGAGATGCTATCCCTCATGGATGGTTTCTTTGGATATAACCAAATCAAAATTGCAGCTGAAGACCAACACAAGACAAATTCCACATGTCCATGGGGCACATACTATTGGAATGTTGTGCCTTTTGGGCTTAAGAATGCAAGAGCTACCTATCAACAGGAAATGACTACAATTTTCCATGACATTGTACATAATCTTAGGGAAGATTATGTAGATGACATTATAGCTAAATCAGAGACAAGGGAAGATCATTTGAAGGTTCTAGACAAGATATTCCAGAGGCTAGAGAATTACAACATCAGGCTAAATCTAAAGAAATGTGTCTTTGGAGTGAAATCAGGGAAACTTCTAGGGTATATCATTTCCAGAAGAGGCATTGAAGTAGATCCAAAGAAGGTAAGAGCTATCATAGAAATGCCTCCTCCAGTCAGCATTGGTCAACTAAGAACACTATAGGGAAAATTACAATTCACTAGGTGTTTCATTGTACAATTGGCAGATAAAATACACCCATTTCAACATTTACTCAGGAAAGGAGTACCATTTGAGTGGACACCTAAATGTCAGGAAGATTTCCAAAAAATCAAGGATTATTTACTCACTCCACCTATCTTAATGCAACCTATAGATGGAAAATTGTTGATACTATACATTTCAGCAAATCAATCGGCATTAGGATCTCTTCTCATACAAAATGATGATCAAGGTCATGAAAGAGCAGTCTATTACATCAGTTGTACCTTGGTGGGATATGAATTAAATTATAGCAACATAGAACGTGCCTGTCTTGTGGTAGTCTTTGCTACTGAAAACATTTGGCACTATATGCTAAATCACCAAACAATGTCGGTTGCAAAGATTGATCCCCTCAATATCTCCTAAGTAAAGTAGCATTAACAAGCCAATTGGCTAAATGGGTTATGATACTTAGCGAGTATGACATCCAATATGTAGAGAGGAAGGCTATAAAAGGACAGGTGATTGCAGATCAATTAGCAGATTCACCCATGAAGGCAGACCATCCTTTAGTGGCAGATTTTCCTAATGAATTTATCTTCACAGTTGACATTAGAACCGAATGGAAATTATACTTTGACGGGTCACATAGAAATCGTGGTTCAAGAGTAGGTATCTTGTTTATTAAACCTCAAGGCGATACTATTCCTAAATCATTCAGGATTGCTTTTGCTTGCACCATCAAAATAGTAGAGTATGAAGCCTTAGTGAAAGGACTAATAATGGCAGCCCAATGGAATATTAAGAGTCTACATGTTTCTGGCGATTCTCAGCTAGTAGTCTGACAAGTAAATGATGATTATGAGACTAAGGATGAGAAAATTTCCCCCTGCAAGTGCATGGATGATAGTTTCAAATTGTACTTTGATGACATTACCTTTCAAAAAATACCACGTATTCAGAACAAAGCTACAAATGCTATGGAAACTATGGGTTCCTTATTGGATATTCTGAGCAATGTTCCTAATTTTGAGTTTTTGGTTGAATAGTTGTTGGTCCCCACCTATGAATTCCCTGATTCTGTGATGGTGTGTACAATTGTTGGTCCTACTTCCCCTTGGTATAAAGACATATTCGACTATCTAACTGACCAAACCTTACCATTAGACCTATCAAATAGCCAATGCCAAACCTTTATCCATAAGTCAGCTAAGTACACCATCATTGGAGATACCCTGTATAAATGTACCTTAGATAATGACCTATTGAAATGTATCGATGCTAAAGAAGCACAAACAACTCTTCAAGAGGTGCATGAGGGTATATGTGGATCCCATTTGAGTGGTCCTACTTTAGCCCATAATATTATGAGATTAGGTTATTATTGGCTTGCAATGGAAAAAGACTCATATATCTCTGTAAAGAAATGTAGACAATGTCAGATACACGGAGATTTGATAAGAGCACCAGCATAGGAGCTTCATCTAATTACATCACCATGGCCTTTTTCCCAATGGGGACTTGACCTCATAGGTAAGACAAACCCTCCATCATCCAACGGTCATAAATTCATCATAACTGCCACCGAATACTTCACCAAATGGATCAAAGCTATTCCCATGACCTACATCACCGAAATGCAAATATCCAAGTTTATCCTAAACTATATCATTTTTCAGTATGGTGTACACCAATCCATAATCACAGACAATGGCCGCCCATTCAAAAACCAAGAAGTATGCCATCTATGTGAAGAGTTCCATATCAAACATCATTTTTCCACCCCATATTACCCACAAGGTAATGGCCAAGCTGAGGCATCTAATAAAACCATTGTTAGAATCTTAAAGAAGACTGTCAATGATGCTGGTTGTGACTCGCACCTACAACTTAATCCTACCTTATGGGCTTACCGCACAAGCATCCGTACTCCCACTGGCACCACTCCATACTCCCTAGTATTCGGATATGAAGCTATCTTACCTACTGAGGATGAAATTCCTTCCCTGAGGGTATCCTTGAAAGTTCACATTGACAATGAAGAATACCGAGTATCCATATTACAAGAGCTATAATTACTGGATGAACGAAGACATAAAGAACCAGAACGTTTGCAAGCATATCAAAATCATCTTCGTCATAGCTATAATAGGAAGGTTCTAAATAGACACTTTGACATTGGTGATCTAGTTTTAATGGAGAATCCCAAGAATCAAACTGAATGAGAAAAGCCAGGTAAGTTTGAACCTAACTAGTTGGGGCCCTATATAGTCACATAAGCTTTTGGATCAGGAGCGTACCAACTTTCTACCCCTCAAGGAGAGACACTTTTGTCACCAATTAATAGCCTTCATCTAAAGAGGTTCTATGCATAGCCTCTAAGAATATGTGTCTTAATCGGAAAAATAAAATAAAAATGAAAAAATAAAAAAATGGTTACCTTGATGAAAACTTGGCAAACAAGTGTCTTGGTAACACCAAAAAAAAATGGAAAATAAAAAAAAATAGTAAAGAGAAATAATTCGTCTAGTAGTGAAAACCACTTTGGTGGCACTATAGATAAGTACCATGGTGAAAACTTGGCAAATAGGTGCCATGTGTAGTCAAACTCACTCTCTCATCTACCATCATTCCAATCAAGAATTTTTCACTATCCCTCATAATAAATGGTTGTCCTATCCATTCCTTGGAATGATTGACATCAAGTCCATTTCGTTACATTCCCCACTCCATCTTAGATTTCTTATTCCTGAATGGGGGAAAATCCTTGTTTTGTGCCATGAGGACCTTGTACATAGCATTACACCATCAAAAAAATCAGAAAAAATCCCAAAAAAACAATTGAAAACTTCAAAAACACAAAAGAAAATCAAAACATATTAGAAAATCCCAAAAAAAAAGTCAAGTCATTCATGTTAAGTTAGTCATATATATAGTCAAACTACATTGCCACTATGACTGGGATGTAGGCAAGGCCATCAGTCGATGTGCCCCCGAGGCATTAGGTTTGTTTGTCTAGGTTTGTCATGTATCACACACATTAAAATCATGACTCTTTGTACATTCAAAGTCATTGGTCATGTCAAACTATGAGGTCTTTGCGTGTACAACGTAGGCAAGGCTAATCAATCGATGAGCCCTCGAGACTGCACTAGGTCAGCCCAATAGGGTTTATCACATTCACATTCGCTATCACACACATTGCATATCATCAGCTTAAATACATATCTTTAGTTAGTTATGTCTGTTAAAGTTTGGTCAAACTACGAGGTCTCTACATGTACAATGTAGGCAAGGCTAATCAATCGATGAGACCCCAAGGCTGCATTAGGTCAGTCCTTTAGGGTATCATCTCAAGTCATACATGGTCAATATACACACACACTTTTAATCAGTCAAGGAATCAAAACAAGTCATGCATCAACAAGGAAACATCTCAAAGTCATCAAGTCAATATCAAACACACTGTCAAAGTGATCAACCTATGTCTTAGCAAGATATGTCTTTCTTGTCAATAGACATCATCAAATTGTCATAGCCTCATGTATCTTGTTGCATCAACATCATCAGGCTCCAACATCTTATACATAATGTGTCTTTCTCAAACCAAGCTTTGTCATGCCTTGCACAGATAGTCACGAAGTTGAAACCAAACTCAACGTCTTATGGCGGTATGTGTCATCTCTCACATTACGCTATGTCAAACATCAAACAATCAAACAATCACACAAGATCAAGTTTGGTGAATACTTTTATTTGGATTTATGAATTTATATCTTATTTTATCTTTTTATTCATTTGTGAATGAGTCTGGTTACTAGCTTTCTCAAGGATGTCCCTTGAAGGATTTAGAGAAGCAAGGATGTCTCGGGACTCTTTTTCTTTGGATGTTGTCTGTCAACTGTCTTTTTAACTTTGGTTTTTGAGTCATGTTACTAATTTTTTCAAGGATTTAGAGGAGCAATGGTGTCTCATGTATCATCTTTTATTTTTTTCTTGTCTGTGGTTTGTCAAGACAAAACGACTGGGGAAATCTTGTCCTTAGTATGAGTTAAGACACTCCTTGTCTACGACTGTCTATTTTTCGTAGATGGATGACTTTGTACACTATGTTCTATCTCATATCATGGTGTGTACTATCCATTTGTGTCATGTCCCACCCAATGATGATAAAAAATAAAGCATAGCATATATGGAAAAATATCAAGGATCATATGTTTTCCAATCAACCACCTTCATTATTTCTTACTAACATTCTGAATTCATTCGTGCTAACATTTATTTTTCCAACATAATGATAAAGTCATGTGACACAACAAAAACATTAGATACTCTGCATATGTATACATTCTATAAACATTTCATATAGTTACAATGCATTAACATCTTCATTACATATTTATGAAATCATTGCATAATAGAAATATTACATACATTTCACCATCACATATAAATAACATCATATAGAACATTACATCCATAACATCATAGATTACATACAATCATCATGTGGAAACATCCATTCATAACACATATACATACATCATCTAGGAAACATAATCATATAGAAATAATGCATCATCATAAAATAGAACTACATATCATATAGAAGCCACCAAAATCATATATATCACTCAAAATACCATGTCATAGTACAATGTCAGAATGTATCCATAAATAAAAATGAGCTCGCAGGCTCTTTGATCAAAATACAACATATATAACAGTGTCAATGTGTCCCACTACCACTATTTTCATGTGGTGAAGGTAGAAACTGCCTCGGAGGTACTCTCTGTGAGGTGGAAGGCCTGTCATATGGACCTATCCTCAGTGGTCCTACAACAACTTTTTTACTCTATGTCCTAGTTTGACTCCTGCTCTATGATCTCTAGTTGTGAACCTCTGAAAAGATAGGATCTCATCTCTCTGCTGGCACCACTGACTCATATAAATTCCTGTAATATGATGCCCTCTGTACTGATCTGACTAGATCATGTACCATACCATTAGATGAAGTGCCACTTCAAAGGCGTCTAACCTCAATAAACTGCTGCTCTATCTCCTATCTCCGAGCTATGGCCTGATCTCTCTCCATAAAATCACTATCTCTCTATATCCACATGGCATCAAGCTCTACTATAACTAGTCTCAACCTCTCCTCCAAAGCCTCCCTATCACTATCGCTAGGAGCCACCTCATCCCATCTCCCCTCAAAAATCCGATCTCAAATCTCTCTCTTGCTCCTCCATAGGTATCTCCTCCTCAATATCATCCTCCCCATAACCTCGCAGAATACCAAGAGGATCAATATCAACATCAACCTCCTCATCCTCTACAAGGTCCTCTCGGCCAATATCTACTTTTGCATGCTCCTCTGCTACTACCTCCTCAGCAGCATGCTCATCTCCAACCTATGCGTCTACTCCACCTCTGAGGTCCAACATCGATACATCCTCTACCTCTACCTCTCGGATAGGTGATAGTCCACCTACTCGATTGCCTATCCATCCTCTTCATCCTCATCTACCACCACCACCTCTATCATCATCACCACCACCCCTACCACCACCTTTTCCACCATCCTCTCAGCCCTGTGCCTCGTCTCTCAACTGGTGTTGACTGATTCGGATCTGTATATGGAATCAGATGATGCTCTGCCCACCATGTGTCATAAGTAGTTGTAGTCCTAGGATCCACTACTCCATCTCTCCAACCCCACTATATAGGTTGTAGTTCAACAATATCTACCTCTGTAGTAGCTACTAGTATCATAGGCTCCTAGTGTGGAACCTCTCTGGATGAATGAGAAAACTCTTCTCTACCTCGAGGCTCATCCTAAACCTCCCCGAACTGTCTCAAAACTCACTCTGACAAGTGTCTCTCAATAATGTGTACACTCAAAATAGTCCTCCCAATCAGGTATTGTATCTGCCTACAAAAAGTCAAATGCTCATCCTCATCTGACCATCTCTCACAATCCATGTATGGCCTCAATCCATGTATGGCCTCCAAGTAAACTGATCTAAAATATCCAATGCATGTCTCCAGTAACCTATATCTCTGACATGACTCTAACTGATGTTTCCCATATACTGGAAAAAATATGGAGATCTAGCCTCCTGCTCTATAGTAACAAGAGGACAAACACAACTATCCTCTCCCATGCCCAAACCATAAGAAGCATAGTCCCACAGCTCATCGAATGTGTGTCTTTGTACACTATATCATGTAAGTGGAAGTATAACATGCCCAATAAGCACGGACCTCAAGCATACACAGGCTCTCTCTAGCATCCCCACCAGCATCTCTCCCCACCCGATAGGAAAACCGTGACCCCACCGGTCCGGAAGAACTATCCCCCCTATCAATGTACATAGGATACAATCTATCCTATCATACTTATCAGCCAAAACCTGACATCTAATCTCATAGTGTTCTATCCCTAGCCTCCTAATGTTGTTGGGTATCATACATCACCCGGTCTCCTCTAATAGGAAGTCTCAGAATCCTATAGACATCCTCCAATGTAACCGTAGCCTCTCCATTCAGCAGATGAAATGATGATGTCTCAGAATGCCATCACTCACACAAAGCTACCAACATGCCTTTGTTTGCCCGAATTGTGGGCATAGTCAGCACATACTATAAACCTAGTCTCCATAATAATTGTGTATCAACACTAACCAAACAAGATCTAAACTCGAAGGTACCCAGATGTGTCTCCCAACAAGTATAAATCAGATCTAACACATTCTGCATTTCAACCATGATGTCAAGTTTTTCAAGTTTTTACTTAGAAATTTTTTCAAAAACTTTACCAGCCAAATGCAGCTTACTATAAATGCGATGCATTCATACAAATGCATTGTAACACAAAGCAATTGCATTGCACAAAATATGACCATTTTCCAACTAATGCAAATGTGGTGCAAAAAATCAAGTGTGATGCATTATTTAACTTACCTACCACAAAGCATATGTGTTTCAAGAAAAGAAATGTGTTTTACAAACCTACATGCATTTATTCTAAGTACAAATGCATTTCATGAATACATTTGAAATGCATTTTGTAACATATGTGATGCATTCCCAAATGACCTATCCTAGCCTCAGCGTGATTTAAAATATGCATCGTTCTGCAAGAAAATGCGTTGTGTACTATCGCATATGCATCAATCTTGAAAGACCACATTTGCAATTTAAACTTTAGGTGCCTAAAACTACATGCGAAATGAAATTTCACAGGCTCATTTTCGGGTACATACCGGTGGTCCTACGTCAGCTGGTCATCTATATGTTTGAATCTAGTATCTGTTTTGCACAGTGTAGGGAACTAGAGTAATCTTCGTCCAAAGCTCAGAGCAACTTTCTCAATTCTTCAACTCTTTCGGGTGCAAATGAATTGGTTTTCTACCTAATTCTTACTTATACCTAGGGTTTGGGTGGCATTTCTTCTACCCTTGTCTATTCGCCACTTAACCTACCAACTTCAATTCACCCGTACATGTCCATAACACATCCAAATTCAATTCCGTCAACTCCATAGCATTTCTAACCAACAAATTCACTTATCGGGAATAATTTCTAATTTTTTTGAAATTTTTCAAAAAAAATTCAATTTTCTTGAGGGGGCATACCTTAACCTGTTTCATGCTGGGGCACGATCAGGGCATATTTTATTTGACACAATGCTGAAACAACATTGTATCAAAGAGGGGCAAACTGCAAACACCGAAAATTGGTCTAGGCCTGCGAGTACCACTTTTGACATAATTTTCTATTATCCATGGTCATGATTAAATAATGTTAATTATTTAATTACCCTTTCTAATACATCTTTCCTCTATTAATTAAATACCCCTTTTAATTATGTCGCTAACTAATTAATTCTTCTTTCTATAATTAAATATTTATTATTTAATTAAACCCCCTTTATCTGTAATTAAATATTTATTATTTAATTACCCAATTCAACCTTTTCAACTATAAATAAATCTGTATTATTGAATTATTCAATTCCACCTTTTCAATAGTCAATTAAATAAATTATCTTTATTTATTTAATTAAATCTTTCATTTTTGAATGTTGAATTAAATTAAGATTTAATTCATTATTTAATTATTTATGTCACATTCTTCTATCATTCATTTGACTAATCATTCACTCACCTTCTGACTTGAGATCTATTTTAAATCCGTCAGTTATGTCTGGATTCAACATCTGATCATCTATGCCAGAGGACTCTCTATCATAACTAGTCAGTTAACTAGTTCAACCTCATATGCATGAAAGCATTTATTAATTGAATATCTTTATTTAATTAATTAATTCATGTATGCATTCAAATTCTTTATTCTTTGAGTTCTAACTTTGTCTTTTCCATTCAAAGTCTATTTCTTCTATTTTTGAAGACTCTTAACTCAAGATTAAATTGTTTATTTAATCTGGAACTCGTGTTCTTTCTATTTTTGAATAGTCTTGACACAAGATTAAGTTATTGTTCTAATTTAATATTTATCCTATAGAATTTTCTAACTCATGTTCTGACTGACACATAACTCACATCACATGACATTCATCAATCTTGACCATCGATCTCTCTTTGAATATGAGCCAATCATTCGAAAACCCAAAATCTATAAAATGGCCTGTCATTATCATTATTCCTCCTCCTGAAATCAATACACTTTTGAGAAGAAACTTATCTTCGATATTTTTCTTAGACATTCAACAAGGTTATGCTTGCATCAATACTGAAAATCTGAGGGCAAGAATACTGAAACAAGAAAATGGAGGACAATCGAGATAATTCAAAGGAGTGGACACATATTTTTGTGAGATCTTTTCAATTGTTTGTTTAGTTTATTCATGTTCATTTACTTTGTTCTTTGTTGTTTTTTATTTAGATCATTTGTTAGATTAGAATTGATCATTTTAATCTATGCAGCTATAGCATTAATCTCCAAAAAATCTATGTTACAAAGGTCATAGTTCTTAACCTTTCCAATTTTCCTTTTCTCTTATGGTCATAAAATGTATGAAATAATTGTCCTTATGACTTGCAAAGAAGTCATACCCAAGATTTTGTCGGGTGGGGTACTTAGCTTGAGTCAATTCACTCTCTTCCTCCCCCCCCCCTTAGTATTTCCATAACTTTTTTTCTTCTTACATTGAACTTCTAGCAATTTACTTGCTTCTTTGGAAAAGGTTTGTCATTCCTTCTTGTTGACTTTTGATTGCTTTCCCTACCTCATGGCATACCTTAAATACACTTTTCTCAATGTTATATTTTTCATTCTTTTCTTTTATCTCACAAATTCAGCATATTGGATCATTCAGTAGGAGATCCAATGAATAATCAGCAACAAATAATATCCCATCTTCTTTCTAATATCCTTTTTAATGGAGGAATATCCATGCTCAAAAACCACTTTTGTTGATGGAATTATCGACTCAGAGAGTTGCTTTCCTTGCAACTTCTAGTGTCTTGACACATAGAGCCATGTTGTATTCCTTTTCCCTTTTGGAACCATTATTCATAGGTTGTTTGATTCCAAAAACTTCAATAACCTCATTGATTGTTTCCTCTGACCATTCTAGTCTTTTCTCAATTCCTCGGTACTAACTCTTTTCTAACAAGATATTTATCTTAACACAAGAGTTTAAGTCACGAGTTCCCCAAACCTTGAGGATACTTCCTTTGTTCATATCCTACTTTGAACAATCTAATATATTCCAACTTTGCATACATAGATTCATAGTGCTTACCCTAATCCAAGAGTTTCTGACTCTTTTACAATTGTAGGTTGCTACAATTCAATTTATCTCATTCCTACTCATTCTCTTTTTCTTAGAGTTATGTATGTATAGATTATTCTTCATAACCTTCCTACATAACCTAAATGCATAATCTTTCATAATCCTAGGTTTTATAATAAGTTGTTGGTTTAGGAATTCTGATTCTAGGGACGAATCTTTAACTAGCCCCAGTTTATACAAGTTACTAATGCTTACATCTTCCCTTTCACTTCCTTAAGTTAGTTTCTCTTGCCTTTGTGGCACAAGAACTTTTCAAACTTTATCTTCTAATAAGGTTTACGCATTATTGCATAATGAGTTTATAGGTTTCAGTGCAGAACTTGGCTCTGATACCAAATGTAACGTATAGAAGTCTTTAAATCCAAACAATGAAAATTCCTTCAATAAATTTATTTATACTCCAAAGAAAGTCAAAACTCCATTCATTACATTTCATAAAATCCAAAATATTCCAAAGATATCAACTTAAAGTCTACAAATGGATTCATAATACATCCAGTTACATTCATAAACGTGTCATCTTACACGACATTTAAAAAATACAAAAGAATTTGTAACAAGAGTTTACAACTTGAGACTTAGGCATTCTATCGCCTTAAGTTCTACAATATTCATATAAGACTTAGGCATTTTGTCACCTAAGTTCTATAATAATTAATTCAAGAATAAAATAATACATATATGAAGAAATCATCCCTTGATCTTCAATCCAAAAGCATATCTTCAAACATGAAGACGAGAACAAGGTTCATGCGCTTTTTCTGCAAAACCTCGAACCTTACACTTCCCCAGAATTCTTTAGTCATTCAAAGAATACCCGACCCTATAGGAATCACTTAGGAAAAGGAAGTCGACAAGTAGGATGGAATCTAATGCGTGCCTAGTACAACTAGTAATTCCACAAGCATTTTCATTTTTCTAATTCATTTAAGAAACAAGCAAGTTCGATACTAGGATATGGTAGAGAGTTATAAATATTCCATCTATTCCAATGGTCCTTAAGTTACTTGGCAAAGTAAAATGTCATGCACAACAACTAATAGTAGTTTTGGAAAAGAAAAAATACACTCTCTAATAAACCATATTCGGCACCCGTCCCAAAAGGTAACTTTCCATACACATGTCAGGCACATTCAATTATCAAGCATGCATGGTTCCATTCAAAATCAAAAATAAAATTTCTCAAACACATGAAATGCGCTTTCATTCAAGCAAACATGGTTTTTAATACAATAATTTCATAGTTTTAAATCACAAATAACATTATGTTCAAATTTAAAATAAAATAAAAGAAGGTGTTTCTCAAGTATGTAACTATGTACATATAAAACCAAAATAAATGAGCACACATTCTTTTGGTTCATTTACTCATAAAATTCGTCTACACTTTGAAATAATCCTTTTCTAATTTGTTTCCATTTGAAGCAATTATATTTTTAATTCTATTTCCTTTCTTTTCTGTTTTTCATATTTCCCTTAAAATAATATCTTTTCAAAACATAAACACCTCATATTTACACTTTTATTTCATAACAATTTAATATCAATCCTAGAGAATTGTCCAATTTCACTCGAGTTTTTCAGCATATTTAATACACAAAATTATTTAATCTTTTCATTCTGGATAATAATCAACAATTTAATTTAAACCAAAATCAGTATCCTTCCTATTTGCATTATTTTGAGAAATTATCTGTCTAACAGTTTTGGTTTTTCTGAGGCTTTTTACTAAATTTAAATAAATCTAAAACATTATGTTTTCTAAGTGCATCTTTTCAATTATGCAAAAACATAATTTACTAAACAATAAAATCTATTGTTCCTTGATTGTTGTATGCTCAATCTTATTTAACAATTTTTTGTTTAAGCTATTCTTTGTCTCCATAAAATTTCAGTCTGGTGTTTGATCTTTTTCCTAAATTTGATAAATCATGGTGACAAGTTTCTTTCCTGTTCAAAACTAAAATACAAGAAAAATAGAGAATAATTTAACTCAGTATTGTATTAGTTGTGAATTTGTTTTCATTATATCTACCTGGCAATTTCCTAAATTTGGAAATGAGTTTCTTTGCTTCCTCTGTCAAATATTTTACTATTGCTATTCCTTTGTTCTCATATTCTCTTCCTCTCCCTAGCATATGATAAATAGAATGCCCAAATAATAGAAAAAAAAAACTGATTTTTTTAGTTCTTTTCTAACTCTTCTTGTCTGTCCCCTCCTTTCCTTCTACCCATGTGAGAGGGATAGTCCAATCTCTTTTTACTTTCTAACTCTCTCCATCTTCTAGCTGTGTGCCTTCCCAATTCTGTTATATTGTTTTCTTTTATGTTTTGATTTTTTTTTCTCTTCTGTTCTAGTTGCATCCTCTCTTCCTCACTACTGGTGCATATGTCTAAGAAGATATATTCTTCTTCCTGAATTATCCCCTACCTCTCCTTCTGCACCTTACCTCTTCTCCTCTCCACCCTACTCCCTCCCTCATATCTTCCCTGGCACGCCTCTTCTTCTCTCAAGTGTGCCTCTCTTCCTTCTTTCCTACTGGCTGGTGCGTACTCCCTTCATAAATTAAGCGGGCTCCAAGAAGTGAATCAAAACTGATATATCTCCTTCAGGCCACATGTGGGGATTAAGGAAAATGAATATGAATCAAAACAACAAAATTTCTCCCTCTTCTGGCCACCCTTAGGAAAATACCAATATGAATCCAATAAAGATAAATACCACCTATGTTTTCTACCCCAACTCTTTAGAAAAATGGATTTCTCTTCTCTGTGTATTCTTTAATTTGAATCTCTTTTTTTTTTTTCATGGAAAATGGTGTAGTGGTTAACAAAGTTCGATCCACAATCTTAGCTCAAATCTCAAGAATAAATTGCCAATCTCCAAGTTTCAATTTATTTGATTGCATGCAAATTGATTGCAAGATATTTGTTTTCAATTTGTTAACTATTTTTTTCAATTCAATTTCAGTTTTGAACGTATTTTGTTGGTTTCTCTTTTCAATTCATTTCAATTAAAAACGTATTTCATTTATTTCTAATTTCCATTTAAATAAACGATTTTAATATATAATTATTTAAGCATATATATTTCTACTCTTATTTTAAATCTGTTTTTCCAATAATAATTTAATATACTCAAATTGAGGAATTCTTTTCACACATAAGCAATCCTTCCATTTTGTAACAAACATATTCATTTTCACAATTACGTTCAAGCAAAAGCATAGTCATAATAATCATTAAAATTTAAACCATTTAATCATAACGAATATACATTGTAATTAAGTAAGTGGTGTGTGAGATTCCATCATCCTTATTAATTCTAATGGCTAAAATGACTCTACCTGAGCAATGTTCTCGCCTTCATTCTCATTGACCTGTTCCTGCATTCACTTGCACTCGAGTTTTCATTAGCAATGACAAACCCCAAATTTCATAAAAATGCATTTCAAATCATTTCATTTGGATTTGCATTTCAATTTCCTTTTAAATTTCACTTTCAATTTTAAATAATCATCTAACATAATAATTAAAAATCTCATGATTAATAATTGCATTTAAATAATTAATAAAATCAGTACATGACAAATTCACCCTAGACTAGTTAATTCAAGGCAAAATTTTAATCTTGGGCTCCATTGTGTTTTCCTTCTATTATTCTAGATTATATTTTTGTCTTTTTGCATTGAATTTGTAAAAAATCATAATAGACTGCTACATTTTCATAGTTTACATAGTTGTTTCATTGCATCAATAAAATTCAATCAATTAATAATGACTGAAATCACTTATCACTTTAACACACATATATTCATTCACAAGGATTAGAAACTTGATCTCTCATTATGATGCTTGTATTAGTTTTTGTAGTCTAGTGGATTTGAGATCATTTTTAATTCCTCAAACCAAATTTGAAAGAGTGTGATTTAGGACACACATCCCTTTTCCCAATTAAATATTTTTTGCATTGAACTATTTATTATATTTTAAAACTTCTAAAATGTGAAACATATCAATTTTTTAAATTTGTGTTTGATCTTAAGTGCACTCATCATTTAGGGTTACATATTCATCATAAAAAGCATTAAAAGGTGAAAAAATGCATTACATTTTGATGTAGTCAAGACTAGGGAACCTTATCAGGACACCCAATCTTGCAGCCTAATCAATCCAACTTCTCAAACTCCAAATTTATGCACATTCATTTATTTAAAACCATAGAGAAACCCACTGAGATAAAATTTAAAAAACTCATGTAGACAACAACAAGATTTATACAAGTCATCTATCTCATATTTAAACTTCAGAGCTATTGGCTATTCGCATGAAACCAAACTCTTCTTTAAGAATAACCCATGAATGAATATTTCAAATCTATTGCTATAATATTTATTACTAAGAAAAATAAATAAAAGGAACACACTTAATACTTCATATAAGCTCCATTTACAAAAAAAAGATTAAGAAAAAATATGCCAAGTTTCACTACAAACCCATCACTTTTTATCTATCCTTGATCCTCCATTCCCTTGAAACTTCTAAAACCGTTTCTAGGTTTTGTGCGTCTCCTCCCCAACTTCCTAGAAAAATTTTTATTTTTCCATTTTGTTAACACATGAGAACTTTATGCCCTTTTTCTGAGACTAGTCCTCTCAATTACGAGTTATAACTATATTCCTCTATCATGAAATTCCATTCTAGCATGGAAATTCATGCCAATGGCCTCTTTAATATTTTGCTAGGTAAAATTCAAATATTTTCCAAAATTGGCATCTGGCATCTCCACTCCCACAAAATTTTATTCTCTTTCTTTTTTTTTAAATCCAAGGAGTTACAAGAGAAATAAAAAATTAATATCCCAACCTCGACATTGGATTTACATTCCAAGTGTAACGTGAAATTTCACCAAATGCCTTCACATTTCATATGAATTTGGAGCCAAACAAAGTGTAGAAAGAAAGGGCCTTTTCAAGGTTGTTGAAGGAGAGTTAATTCATGCCTGAGAGATAAAAACAAACCCAAAATTGAAAAAGGAAAAATCAAATAATAGACTTTTTTTGGTCGTGCAAGGCTGCACTTCACTCCTAATGCTCCTGCATCACATTTTGCATCCAAAAAGACTTATAGGGTTAATATTAGTAATTTTAAATTAGATTAGTTCATGATTGCATTGGTAAATATGTATTAGATCATATGAAATCTGAAACCACATCTGAGGCTGCTCAAAGCATTCATTTACACATATGCATACATTGAAAAAGAGGAAAAATGCATTTTAATTTTTACAAAGACCTAAAAAGATTTCAATTTTTGGATTCATCAAGTTAGGATTGTAAGTGTGGATAAGGTGTAAAGCACAAAACATACTTCTTAATAAGAAATTATATCAAAGACAAAGTTGAATGAATCAATTCAAAACAATAATCTACTGAAAGCGTCATATTGTTCTCTAGATCACAAAAGATTTATTAAACCACTATGGCTCTCAGATCGTGTAAGCAATGTGATTGTTAAAATGATAATTCAAAGAACGAGATGGATGCTAATGCAATGATATAGAGCTTAATATGATAATACTAGATGATAAAGAAAGTAAACTAGCATGAATTGACATGAAACAAATAAATGTAGCTATAGGAGGTAGCCATGATATGAAAGCTTGATTGCTTGATGTGCTTGAATTCCTACAGAGTAAGAGTGCGTAAGTTAGATTATCTGGATGCTTTTCTTGGTTCAGTGAGGCTTTATCTATAGATTTACTGGCTGAAAAAATGCACAGGGATGGCATTGAGAGGTTTGGATTCAATTTGGAGGATTGAATGGTGAAAGATGGAAGAGATTGAGAGAATTTTGGTAATTGTCTCTACGCATGAAAACACCAGGCAAGAGAAGAGGAAAATTGATGGAGAAGGATTGAGTGAAAAATTTGGAATTTGTCTCCAATTTGTCTCCAAAACTTCCTATGAAGTTTCAAAGCATCAATTGTGACATATTTTAGACATAAATTAGACATAGGATATCTAATTCATTTTGAGGAAATGTAGATGGAATATTCCTTATGCTTTAATTCAAATATTTTGATTTATTTAAATTAGCAAAAGAGGGATAAGTAATTTAATAATTTATGAACTATAGAAGTTGTTTATTAAATTAAACAAAAGAATATGGAAATTAATAAATAAAGTGTTTTAATATTTATTTATTTAATTCAAGATCGATGTGATAGAATAAAATAGGGAGATGATAACTAAATCAAACAAAGTATTTAATTTTGTTTATTTAATTAAGATGAGATATTAGAAGAATTTAAAAGTGAATGTGAACGTGAACTATATAAATAAATATTTCTATTTATTCAAATAGTAGAGGAATTTAGGATAATTAATCAAATAAATTTGTATTTAATTAATCGGATTCTCTAGACCATTTTTAGGTGTATACATTTTTCCCCTCTTCGAAGTGATGTGTTTACGCATTGCTTCGAAGAAATTTTTTGCTACTACTAGGATTGATGATAAACTGCTACTGCCAAGATTGATGATAAAATATAAAAAATAATTTTGTATGCCCCAAACATGCCCCAAACATTGATTTTTCAGATGATTATCGATAATATGCCCCCTCGGGAGATAAATTAATGATTTGATGATTTTTAGGATTTTTCAAAAAATTTATGATTTTCTGATGATTTGATGAAGTTATGATGATGAAATAATTTATCTCCCGACAAAATGATGAAGAAATATAGCCTGCAGATGAATTTCAATTAGTTTCATGCATAAAATTAATCAAAATATAATAAAACCCCTCAAAAATCCCTTTTCAAAAGTTATAAATAGTCCAAAAGGTCATTTTCAAAGTCATTTGCTCTTTTTGAGTTTAGAAATCCTTTGATAGAGACATTTCAGCTAGCTAGAGCAGGATGCCAATCCCTTACCACACTCACCATTTCGAGCGCGTTAGATGTCATCGAAGGCCGGCCACGTATAGACCTCGGTTATGTACCCCTTATCCTACTCGTATTTCGTGCACTTTTTGTTTTTAACGTATTTTATCACTTTAGACATTTTTTTCCTATTTTAGTGCTTTCAAGCCTTGCTATAGCGCTTTCACTCTGATGTAGCACTTCTAATAGGTAGATTACCACTTTGAATTTTAGCGCTTGCGTTAAAATCTCTAGCGCTTTCATAGGATAATGTAGCACTTTCGATGTTATAGTGCTTAGGTTTTGAATTTTAGCACTTTGATGCCAGATTTTAGCACTTTGATTTAGTGGATTAGCACTTTCATGGTCTGTTCTAGCACTTCTGGTAAAGTGGTGCTTTGACAGTCTGTTTTAGCGCTTCGATGCGGTAGAAAAACGCTTAGAGTAGAATAGCACTTCGGATGCCTGATATAGCATTTTTGACTGATAAAGTAGCATTTTTGGGATTTAGTACTTTTGAAGCCTGATTTAGCACTTTCATGTCAGAATTGGAGATTTAGACTTAGGTAACCTTGATTTCATCACTTCTGATCATGTCCATTCTCTAGATTGGTATGATTGATAATCCAAATTCTTGATATAGGAGTTTGATGATTTAAATAAGACTAATTTCTCATGATAGGCGAGAAGAATTCCTATTTGTGTGATGATCCTCATGATAGGCAAGGAAATGATTCATATATGTTAAATCTTATGATAAGTGAGATTAGATAATGTTTGATGAACCTCATGATAGGTGAGGTTTGTTGATGTTCGCCCATGAATTTTGATCAAAAATTCATACCAAATTTTGGAATAGACTTGATAGTAGAATGACTTTTGATTTCTTGACATGGTACACTGATTATGGATTTTTCATTTGTGATGATAGGAGCATCTGGGAACTCTCCAGATGTGAGAGAGATTTCCTTGGACTACAGAGTTGATACGTCATTTGACACCAGATGAGTTTCAGATTATAGGCTGATGTAGCTTGACTAGTTTTCTTGATATGCCCTAGATTAGGATTAATCGAGGTCTGTTGACTGCTTTGGCTGAGAGGTGGCATAGTGACCACAACACCTTTCATCTACCCACTAGTGAGATGAAGGTCACACCTAAGGATGTGTGGTGGATTCTATGCATTCCATTCATGGGAGAGATTGTAGCATCTAATTCCCATGGGACTGGCGGTAGAGATGCTCTTCGCAGAGTTTTCTAGGATCAGGATATTGAGGGTCCAAGCATCCGATGGAGGAGGATCGCTGATTCATATGCGACACTACCAGCAGTGCTAGTTGGATTTATTGGATGTTTCCTTTTCCCTAATCATAGGTCAAAGGGATTCCTCATGGGTTGGAGTAGGACATTAGAGAGCATGATGGTACATGGTACTAGATATGCATGGGGGATGTGCATGCTGGCACATCTATATCATGATCTTCATTCTGTGGTGTACCTAGGGGCACAAAGCTAATCAGTAGGGATGACCCTATTACAAGTGTTGGTAGGGGAGCATTTCTCTATTTCTCGGCCATTTCCAGTGATAGATAGACCAACAGGCAGACCCTATGTGTTTAGATATAGAGGTCGGCTTACACAGGCCCGGATGGGCAAGTTAGAGCATTGGAGGTGGGTTTTTGATGACATAGAGACTATGAGCAGTGGGATGAGGATGATGGAGTGTTAGGATACCTCTATGATTCTATGTATTTGATCAGCCAGATACCGTTTGTTCTAGAGAGATTTCTACTGCGCCGAGTGTACAGACAATATGGCATCGTGCAGTGTATGTCATAGGGGTTAGCCCACTATGCTAGGTGGCGGATGGATATTCCTGATTGGGGGCCCTATTTATCATATGATGCTTTAGTAGAGGGATACAAGACATTGTGGCCATCACCCTAGGATATGCAGAGAGATATTGCAGAGGCATCAGTTACAGAGGAGTACGCTACCTTCCTAGCCTTGGTTTCACATCCGCGTATTACCATTCTGGATGAGCCAGCACAACTACCAGTGGAGGAGGATGTGGTAGAGGGTTTCATAGAGAGTGAGGGTGGTACTCCGACAGGTAGTAGCATGGAGAGTGGCAGTGATGAAAGAAACAATGATGACAGTGATGGTGGTAGTGGAGAGGACAGAGGGGTAGGGCTAGTCAGTAGTGGTCCATCATCTAGTAGGCCTCACAAGAGGCAAGTAGTGATAGTGCCACCTATGGACCATTAGAGACAGATTGCAGGTCTCCAGACATAGGTCCAAACATTGTAGGGGTAGTTGGTACATTCTCGAGGTTCGCTCGTTCCGACCCAGACTCAAATACAGGCCCAAGTTCAGGCTCATGCTCAGGCTTTAGCGCAAGTTCAGGGACAGTTGGCAACTGTACAGTCCCAGGTGGCCACTTTGACAACCGAGCAAGATAGTGCTCGATAGATTTTTGGGAGGGCAGAGGAGACAGTGGAGACCCTACATAGAGTGGCTGACGGTACCTTCGTAGGATATTATATGAGGGAGGTTTTGTGGGCTGGCTGAGAGGTAGAGTTATATAGAGGCAAATATCATGATCCAGTTCCTCCCGATCATAGAGTCAGTTATGCTCCATCGAGATCTAGATGGATGCACACATGGACAGTGAGTGAGGGTGTGATGTAGCCTCCATGCAGAGATCCTAGAGATCCTAGTTCTTTTGGGAGTGGTGGTAGTACAGGTCCTGTTGGGCTTGCACATTTTGGCAGTAGCAGATCGTAGATGCCTCTTGTGATTTGTCTTTTTGAGACATGATGTATATTATGATGTACATCATTTTTGATGATGTATCTTTATGCTTGGACTTCATTGTATACTTGAAATTTGATGATATATATATATATATGAGATGTAGTTGATGTGGTTTTATGATGGTTTATGATTTCTATGTGATGGATGCATTTTTTTTTTTATCTATTGGCCATTTCCAATGGTAGATAGACCAGCAGGAAGACCCTATCTGTTTAGATACAGAGGTCAGCTTACACAGGCCCGGATGGGCAAGTTAGAGCACTGGAGGCGGGTTTTTGATGACACAGAGATTGTTACTTAGCGTCCATACCTAGACTGTGAGTAGTGGGATGAGGATGATGCAGTGTTAGGATACCTCTGTGATTCTATGTATCTAATCATCCAGACACTGTTTGTTCTAGAGAGATTTCTGCTGCACCGAGTGTATAGACAGTATGGCATCATGTAGTGTATGCCACAGGGGATAGCCCACTATGCTAGGAAGCGGATGGATATTCCTAATTGGGGGCATTTTTTACCGTATGATGCTTTAGTAGAGTGATACAGGGCATTGCAACCACCACCCTAGGATATGTGTAACCCTCTGCCACATCCTCCTCCACTGGTAGCAGTGCTGGCTCATCCAAAATGGTAATATGTAGATGTGGAACCAAGGCCAGGAAGGTAGCATACTACCATTCAGTGCCTCAGAAAGGTTTTCACTATTAGATGCGTTCTTTATTTTTTCTTTTTCCATACCTAATGCTGCCATAGAATGGTTTTCACCATTAGATCTATTTTCCCTATTTTCATTTTTGCAACTGGAAGATTTGACACCCTCCTGTAGAGTCATGTTGTTATGAGTGTTACAAATAGAACTTGTATCAGGTTTGCTATGACATAGGAAATTTACGATGGCATCATCGTCTCTAAATACTGGTATAGTTAAAGGTTCGACAGGTTCCCAGTGAATGAGTTTAGGATGTACTAATGGCATGAGGTCATCCGATTCATTTGGGTTGATGGATGTAAGGGTTTAGACAGCCATTTCATCATAGTTATTATTGGTATCATTGAGGTCAATGATGGTACTTTCTTCAAGATCATCTAGCTCACTTGAGGTATGTTCATCCCCACTTGAATCATCGATATTTAGTGACGTTGCCATGATTGGTCTAGACCCAGAGCCTTCGCCCTCCTCACGCATAGGTGTATATTGTTGCATGAATTCAATATGAATATTTGTGAAAGATATATCGGCACATGAATCCCATTCATATTCATTTGAATATGTGTCTGAGCTATTTCTAAGTTGAAGAATTCTTTCTACAACCTTCTTTTCCAGTTCTTGTTTTTCTTCATTAGAGTATCCTAGTCTCAGATTTTCCTTTAAGAAGAGAGTGATGGGTGTAATAGGTTCTATGATTCCATCCTTTCTAAATCCAACGGGTCCTTGTCCTTCATACCCCATTTTTTCTAAAATAGCTTTTCCTTTTTCATATTTATTAGTGTTGATGTTGACATTTTTGATACTGATATCTGATGTAGAGGGTTTCTCATCTTTGTATATCCAATCCAAGATTGCTTTATTGTCTGATTCATCCTCTATTGTGCCTTTTTTGACAAACCTTTCATCAAGAGCTGTGACTGGTAATGATGTTTGAGATTTGATCATGGATGGTTGACCATATTTCCTAGGTGATGGCATTAACTGTGATAGGTTAAGTGATTACTCCATAGAATATGTTCCCATTACCTTGTCCGTTAGTTGAACTTGCTCTTGGAATTTTTGTGATAAAGAATTTTGTTGATCTGGATTATCTGTTGATTGAGTTTCAATAGGACTTGTCTCTTTTTCTTTGCCTTTCTTCTCTATCCACTTGGTAGTGATACTTGGACATTGTTCTTCTTTGGATGATTTTGAACATGATGCTTCCCTGTTGTGTGGTACATAGGTATCTTGAGAGATTCTAAGGGTGTCACAATGTTGAGGATTATTGTAATCAGCAAATATAGTCATCTCTCATCCATTTAGTGGAAACTTCAAACATTGATGATATGTTGAAGGTACAGCCTACATTTCATGGATCCATGGTCATCCTAAGAGAATGTTGTATCTTAACTCTTTCTCCAACACTTGACATGCTATATGTTTCATCATTGGCCCCACTTGAATGGGTAGCACAATCAAGCGTTTAGATGATCTTTCTTCCTCATCATATGCTTTGATGGTCATTTTTCTTTGGGCATCAATAGCATCATCTAAATACCCTAGTGCATGGATTAACTTGAGACTGCAAATGTTCATACTAGCTCCCCCATCTATTAAGACTCTCTTGATGCGATGATTGTGGATTAAGACTTCAATATGGAGTGTAGTATTATGGGGATGGTTTAGCAAGATATCATCCTATTCGGAGAATGATAGATAATGCGAGGTAGCCAAATGTCCCACCATAGCTTGGAACTAACAAACATCTAGATTCTTTGATACCGTAGTGGCAACTAAAGCTTGTTCTAGAACCTCCTTATGTGGTGGTGATATTTTAAGGAGTTCTAGTATTGATATCTATGTAGAAATGTTTTGCAGTTGATCAATGATCTTATAATGAGATGGAGGTGGAACTGCATGTGTAGATCCAACTCCCTTTAAAATGACCTTAGCTTGACCCCTAGCCATGATATTTTCCAGTTGATGTTCTTGACAATCTCTGATTTTTAAGACATTGATTTGATTATCAGAGTTTTGTATGCTCAGGAGCAAGTCCAAAGGGGTAGTGTTGTTGATTTTGGGTTCGTTAACATTGTGACTAACTGTATGATCACTCTCTATTCCAGATAGAGAAAGGATTGTTGTGTCAAATACATGGTTGACATTCTTCCCTTTTTTGTTTGAAGATGATGTTGCTCCTTTGTCATAGTTTGGAAAAGGGTCTTTGAAAGCCGGATGATCGTTATTGTTCTAGGGTGTTTCCACATATGCTTTATTATTGTCGATCAAATCTTGTATTGCATGCTTCAACTCCATACAATCATTGGTTTTGTGGAATTTGTTATTATGGAAGTTGCAGTAATCAGTGTCATTCCACCATGGTGGTTTGACCTTTGGATCCCAGAATCGGGCTTCCCGTGCAGCAATAAGGCCACTAGTGACTAATTCTTTAATTGTTGATTCTATCGTTTGGCCTAAAGGTGTGAACCTATGCCGATTTGATGGTTTCTGATATGATTGTGTCTTTATGATCTTGTTGCTTTGTATGACATTTGACTTGAAAATTTGATCATTGTTTTGATTCTTTGATGTAGTTTTTGTCAAGTTAAAAACCAGTTTAACATTTCGGGAATCACTTGTTGTTTCATTGGTAGTTGTGTTTTGATTCTTTTTCCAAAATTTTGGCTCATCACTTCTTGAGTATTGATTGGAGGATCTATTTGTGTTAACCTATTGACCAGTTCCTCAAAAATTTTGATACCTGGTTGTAGTTTTGACAACCACTCCATACATGATCCTCCCAAGCTCCTTGGGAATAATCTCATTAAGTAAGTTTCCTCTTGGGCAAACTCGAGACTCATTGTTTTGAATTCCTTGATATGATCTATCGGATCAGTTCTTCCATTGTACTTATCATACTTTGGAATTTCACAGTGTCTAGGAAAAGGTATCAGACCGACCATTGCATTGAAAGGATAGGGACAAATGTCTTGCATCACATATCTTTTGGTACTCCCTTTTGTCATATCCTGTATCTGTTGTTGTAATAGTTGCATTTGACATGTGAAGATGGCAACTGGATCTATTGTTTGTGTAGGTTGTAGTATTTCAGTCTCACTTGTTCCAGGTGCTTCCTTCAGACGATTCACATCGAAAACCTTGGGAAGTTTGGCACCTGATTCAGCCAACATCAAAAGATACTTCTCCATATCTTGTTCTAAAATATTTTCCATAAATGTATGGAACTTGGGATCTTCTTGAGTTGTTTGAATATCCTCTGGAGTTATTTCATTTTTATAATTTTGGTTTAGATTGTTCCAAGGATTCTCTTCTACCATTGTTTGGGATGTTTCAAGTTCTTGCTCTAAGAGTCTCTGCTTTTGGGCCCTAGTGAAGATTGGCATACAAATTTTTACCCTTTCTTCTAAAATGTTGATCTTTTATGCTGGGAAAATGTTAATTTGAACTTTTAACAAAGTTGAATAAGATGACTGATCTTATTGATGAGACTATGTTAAAAAACTGATTACTATACTTGGTTTCATGATGAAGGATGATAGTATCCTGATGATGAAACTTCAGTGTAGTAATCGATTGTGTATTTGATTTTGACACTTGTGATTTGCAAGATCTTGTTTCAGTTGATAAGATTGGAATTTTGTATAAACCTATCTACTTTCAGTCTTTAGACAGTGATTCTAATAAAAATAAACTTGGTTCTGATGAAAATTATGGATAAAATGACAAACTGACTGACTACTAAAAATTTTGAACTCTCTACTTTGAAAGCACTAAAACAGAGGACAGAGGCGCTATTTCATAGAAGCGCTAGAACAGAGTTCTGAAGCACTGAAATAGGTGACCGAAGCACTATCTTGACAAAAGTGCTAAAACAGTGCATGAAAGCATTATAGAAATTGATGGAAGAACTATCTTGACAAAAGCATCGAAATAATGCCCGAAAGTGCTGGAAAATATGATGAAAGTGTCATTTGATGAAAGCGCTAAAATATAGACTGTAAGCGCTGAAACAATGCCCGAAAGCGCTATTTCACAGAAGTGCTAAAACAGTGACCCAAAGTGTTGAAACAGGTTTCCAAAGTGCTAAAAATAGGACTTTAAGACTCTCTATTGTAAAATCTGATCTGGCCTTGTGGCATACTATATCATGGATTGTGGAAGATAAGAACAATGTATGCATTGACTACGGTTGTGATACTGAGTGAGAGCTCTTCTTTGGAAGAAGGCTCGTGAATAGAGTGGTTCTACTGCGTAATCTAAAGTGTGACCCCTAGAAAAATCGTGATATATGTGGATGAATGTTATATGTTGTAAAAAGAGTTTCCGATTTTGATATAGAAAATGTTGTCTTCTTAACTTATCTCAATAACCAAAAGGCTTCTTCAGTTTTGTGATTTTGATTTTTCTCTTGAAAAATGTGGTGGACTTCCACTTTCCCAGCATGGATTTTCTAATCTAACTTGACTTTGTTGTTTTTAGGATGATCTTAAATCTGATTTTAATGAATCTGTGAAAACACAAGAAGCAATTGTGAATAATTATTTTAACTGAATAGATCATGTATGTTCAAGAAACACGAATGATTCTTATTGATTTTGACGGGTCGCTTTGACAATTGTACACAAATAAAATAGACTTACACTTAAGGACAAGTAGGTCATCATTATACTCATAGCCCACATCTTGAATTGCGTTGACGCAGACAACCTTGTCACCCCCTAGAGGGTGCCTGTGTTCTTGTCATTTCTAGGCACGTACTCAGAGTTGGATTTCTCATCCTTTGAGCAAACGGTTTGTGGAAATTATATGGTGAGTCTCTTGGGGGCAGATTATTCCCTCCCCTTACACCATGAGTATGACAATGTATGGATACTGACTCGACGAGATACTACTCTATGGTTCATAGATAGGGCTTCCGTGCGGTGTGGAAATTGATAAACTCCCTCAGGAGTCCTCCCAATCTTTAGAACAAAGATTTTGGAGATGGTTATCTTGCTCACTACCATCAATTTGGACTTTCATCAACAACTTGCATTTGTATTATAGTGAGTTAGAATCTTTGGCTTTAGGCATTCTCACTTAGGTCATTCCCGTAGGGTGAGTACTTTTTCCCACTACGGCAAGCCTTCCAAAGGATTTAATAAAGCATAAATAGCATGAAGTAAAAGTGAATCTGGTGCTTTGGTCACCTAGTTAAGGGGAAAGCATAAGCATAATCACCACAAGCATAGCATATAAGTTGTTTTGTTTTAAGCCCAAAAAGAAATTTTCTAACCTATGTGAAGGTGTTGCTTCACAGAAACCATATTGTTCTTTTTAACTTGTAGTGTAAAAAAGTGATGACTATCCTAGGATTGATAAATTTGCTTTTAAGAAAATGAAAATTGGCTACCCTAGGATTGATATATTTTGGAAACCAAGAAGTGACTATCCTAGGATTGATAAATTTTAGAAAACCAGAAGTGATTATCCTAGTATTGATAAATTTTAGTCCAACTGTGAAAATAAATTAAAATCTAGCCGCAACCACGTCAAATTCAGACTAAAATTACAAAAGTACTGGAATAGTCCACCGAAGTGCTATAACTCTTACCTGATGTGCTAAAACACGAAAGCACCAAAATAGGACACCGAAGTGCCGAAGTTTGCCATGGAAGTGCTAAATCACCAATGCACTGAAACAGTTGACAGAAGCGCTAAAGTTGAAAGTGCTAAACTTTTTTACAGATGCACTATAGTAACATGGAAGTGCCGAAACAGAGCATGGAAGCGCTATAGTTTTCCATAGAAGCGCTATAGTATTTGATGAAAATGCTAAAAGAAAACACGCTGTGAACTTGCGTGACACTTTCCAGAAAAATTGTTAAATTGGGGTTAATGCCCCATGGTGGGCACCAAATTGTAAGCATGGATAAGGTGTAAAACACAAAACACACTTCTTAATAAGACATTATATCAAAGACAAAGCTGAATGAATCAATTCAAAACAATAATCTACTGAAAGTGTCATATTGTTCTCTATCTCAAAAAAATTTATTAAACCACTGCGGCTCTCAGATCGTGTCAGCAATGTGATTGTTAAAATGACAATTCAAAGAATGAGATGGATGCTAATGCAATGATATGGAGCTTAATATGATAATACTAGATGATAGAGAAAGTAAACTAGCATGAACTGACATGAAACAGATAAATGTAGCTACAAGAGGCAGCCATGATATGAAAGCTTGATTACTTGATGTTGGATGCTTGATGCTTGCTGTGCTTGAATTCTTGCAGAGTAAGAGTGCATAAATTAGATTATCTAGATGCTTTTCTTGGTTCACTGAGGCTTTTTTTATAGATTTTCTGGCTGTAGAAATGCACAGGGATGGCATTGAGAGGTTTGGATTCAATTTGGAGGATTGAATGGTGAAAGATGGAGGAGATTGAGAGAATTTTGATGATTGTCTCTACCCATGAAAACACCAGGCAAGAGAAGAGGAAAGATTGATGGAGGAGGATTGAGAGAAGAATTTGGAATTTGTCTCCAATTTGTCTCCAAAACTTCCCGTGAAGTTTCAAAGCATTAATTGTGACATATTTTAGACATAAATTAGATATAGGATATCTAATTCATTTTTGAGGAAATGTAGATGGAATATTCCTTATGCTTTAATTCAAATATTTTGATTTATTTAAATTAGCAAAAGAGGGATAAATAATGTAATAAAAGGGTATGTGCAGGATCATCATGGAAAAAAAAGGCCCTTCGGTGGCAATAAAATTCAGAAAACCAAAGTTAGGCAACTTGATGTAAAAATTTGAAAAAGCTATCTATATTATTTAAAAAATATGTAAGAATAGAATCTATAGAAAATTGAATGTAATTTCTAAAATACTAGGTTTATTTTTTATTTTTTTAAGTCTATTTGGTAAAAATTTTAAAATTTTAATGCCGTAATACTTAAATTTCAGGGAAAAAATAAGAAGTAGGTGTCTATCTGACCACCCTAACCACAATAAAATGATAATATTTTTTTATAAAATTTTAGATGTAAGTAGGGGACTCATGTCCCAATGTGATGCATATTTTTTTGTAATTTTTTTCCAAGTAAATAATTAATTATTTTTTTTTATTACAACTTTAAATAAAATATAAAAACTCATATGTCTGACCACCTTAACTTGGTCAAAACTTCATGAAATTCAATTCTTTTTTCATTAACCGTATATTATGTGAAGCATAGAATGTGACACATGTTTTGGATTCAAAAAATTTGATACCGTTTGAAAGCTATAATTTTTTTTCAATCAGCCTGTCAATCAAGACTTTAGTCGTAATTCCAATAGAAAATGAATAATAATTATTTATTAAATTCAAAGTAAAGAATAATTTATATTGGTGGAAAGCTAAGAATCTCCTTTAAAGACCCTTTTCATTTCATCAATTTTGGGTAAAAAAAAAGTTTTCAGCCACATGGGCCATCATATCACTTAGATATTGCCACTTTTTGGCCCATCATGATCCCGCACATACCCAAAATGAACTATAGAAGTTGTTTATTAAATTAAATAGAAAAATATGGCAATTAATAAAGTAAGTGTTTTAATATTTATTTAATCAATTCAAGATTGATGTGATAGAATAAAATAGGGAGATGATAATTAAATCAAACAAAGTATTTAATTTTGTTTATTTAATTAAGATGAGATATTAGAAGAATTTAAAAGTGAATGTGAATGTGAACTATATAAATAAATATTTCTATTTATTCAAATAGTAGAGGTATTTTGGATAATTAATCAAATAAACTCCTATTTAATTAATCGGATTCTCTAGATCTTTTTTAGGTGTATACAAGGATCACTCATTTTTTATACTTTACAACCTAGAAATTACATTTCTAATTGCATTCATTGGTTGAGAATTCTGAAAGTTACTTGCATAGTTGTCTTTGATGTTGCAATTTTATAATTAATTTCTAAAAAAAATCACTATCAAACCTACACAGTCACAAAATAAGATACTTACACATTATAGAACAACTCAAAAAATTTAAAATTACAAAAATACTTTTCTATTCTAGGGTGCATCATGCCCTTGAATAGGTTATTTTTCTTATATTTTTGTGACAATAATCTCTCATGATCTTTTGTCTAGATATGCTTTTATTTTTCTATTCACTTTATAATAATATTTTTTTCCCAAAGGCATATAACTGTTAAGCATAGTAGTTATCGGAATGGTTGAATGATTTGGTAAAATTTTATCCTCTTTGAAATATTTTTGGTTGTTGCTTCATGCCATGTGTTTGTTAACTATTCTCCTCCACAAGATGACACCCACGTCCCTTTATCCCCCAATGCATATTTTCCTAATGAGGATATCTTGAGGCAAGAGGAATAAATTAGAGATTAGTTCTTCAACACTACAATACCTAACCTAGAAACTAGTCAACATTGTCCATTAACCTTCACCTGGATGGCCTACTCATCCTTATCAACAATCATCAACACCTACAATACCTTTAATGTTCCACATCATTTACCTTGGTAATCTCAACCAAGATTAACCCATGTCCATGTAAATGCTACTCCATCCTATATGAAATTTAAGGGTATGTGCAGGATTATGATGGGCCAAAACGTGGTGATATATAAGTAATATGATGGCCCATGTGGCTGACAATTTTTTTTTACCCAAAATTAATGAAATGAAAAGGTCTTTTAAAGGAGATTCTCAAATTTCCACCAATATATGCTTTACTTTGAATTTAATAAATAATTATTATTCATTTTCTATTTGAATTATGACTTAAGTCTTTATTGATAGGCTGATTGAAAAACATCTATAGCTTTCAAATGGTGTCACATTTTTTGAATCAAAAACATGTGTCACATTCTATGCTTCACATACTATAGGATTAACAAAAATGAATTTCATGAAGTTTTGACCAAGTTAAGGTGGTAAGACATACGAGTTTTTATATTTTTTTTAAGTTGTAATAAAAAATTCATAATTAATTATTTACTTGGAAAAAAATTACAAAAAAATATGCATCACATCAGGACATGAGTCCTTTAATTATATCTAAAATATTATAAAAAAATATTATCATTTTATTGTTGTTAGGGTGGTCAGACAAACACCTACTTCTTATTTTTTCCCTGAAATTTAGTACTACTGCATTGAAATTTTAAATTTTCACCATATATATATGTATATTTTAAATAAACCTATTAGTTTAGAAACTACATTCAATTTTCTAAAAATTTTATTCTTACATATTTTTGAAATAATATAGATAACTTATTCAAATTTTTACGTGAAGTTGCCTAGCTCTAATTTTCTAAATTTTCATTGTCACTTAAGGGCCTATTTTTTCCATGATGATCATGCACATACCCAAAAAGTGAGTGATACACCCATCAACTTAAAAAAATGTTATGGCTAAGAATTCAAGACTATTTCAAAATAAGGTTGTGACATAAAGAATGAACATGAAGTTCATACTCTCTTGGAACAAATACCATCTAAATATATAAAAGGAATTGGTTATTGAGGTCCTCCACCTTTACATAAAACATTTACACCATCCTCTACACTACATAAACCGCATAGACCTATTATAAAGGTTATCCTACCAATCCATATCCATATTTTGAGACTGAATGAACATTATAGATAGTTCTACAATTGGGATTCACTAAACTACCTCGTATATAAAAAAGAAGTACTATTGAAAGAAAAAATAAAAATTTGAATCCTTTTGTGTATATCATAATTTTTTTGGTCATGCTATTGATGAATTTCATAATTCAAAGAACATATTAGATGACATAGATCCTTCCAAGGATTAATTCGGTAAGATGATAGACTAAATAGCTATAGCTTTTCTCCTTTCGAGCTATGGTAGTTGTATACTTATCATCAAATACTCACTACCATACATGGGGACACAAGATGTTTTGTGCAATCATATTTTCATTATTAAGGAGCAATGTTATACAATCCATCTAGGCTCATAATTTCCCTTACACTTGGGGGAAGGTTTAGTTAGACTTATATATATGGTGTATTCCTTTCTATAAGGAATCCTTTATATATTCGATTATCTCCTTAAAAAATTAGTGTATCAAGTACAATAAAATTTTAAGGGGGAATATTACCCTACATATTACAATAATTGATTTAGAAATAGTCCCTTTTAGTTGTTATACATCCCCTACAAATGTGGCATTTTTTCTCAAATTGTGTCCTCTTTAGTACTAATATCACGTAGATGTTCACTAAAGTGGGCCTTCGTAAATTTTGTTATTGTATCCTTTGTGGTGGTATTAGACATGATACCTCTCTAAATTCAAACTTTTCATCTCATGTTTTTATAGAAAAAGTAGAAAAATAGGGAAATGGCCTAGTTACAAAGATCATCGAGGCTTAAAACCACGTCCAAAGACCATAGTTACACAATAATAGCTCTTTAACAGAACATCAAAAATAAACAAAAACAACCAAAAAGAGACCAAACAACCAAATTAACCAGATAGTTCACCCCAATCATCAGTGAGGAACATGAAAATTTCTTTATGACTACTATCATTATCACTAGAAATAAAACAAAAAATATTTTGAAGGGTTGTAAAAATATCATGGGGCCATAGGGGAGGAATAATAGATTTGTAGGATAAAAGAAATAATATGGGTTCAAGATATAACTAAAACCTATATAAATAATATATAAGATCCTAGTGAAAGAGAAAACCATTTTTTCCTATTAAAACCTTATTAATTAATTCCTGAAGTGAACTATAAATAAATTAAAAAAAGTTAAAATTAATATCATGTATTAAATAATTTAGCATGGAAAAAACATGTAATAATAGGATCTTTTAAATATTATTCTAGAATGATATAAATGTAGTGTCATAAATTGTAACCCTAGACAATTTAACACTATGTTTTTCTACCCCCTAAGTGATTGGACCTAATTGTGTCCTTAATTTCATAAATTATGCATTTCATGGCCCATTATAATATTTATAAAGAAATAAAATGTGCAAGATCCATGTAAAAATTTAACATTTTTCTCCTAGTCCTTTGAATTCGAAAGTTTGAGGGTTCTAGACTAGGGTGTCCTTGTGCCCTAGTCCCCTAAAAGTGGCCCAAAAATTCAAACTATAAGTGGTAGTAATTTAATATTTAACATTTAAATTTTGATTCTTGGCTATCGAGATTTAATTTTTTGGAAACTAGAGATATTTCATATAAATACCTATCTATTGTATCATTTAAAAAAGTAAGTATGATCAAGAAGGTAAATCACATAGAAAGAATTGGAAATCAAGGAGCATTATCAAGAAATTATTGTCAAGTCAAGAGTAACATTTAGAAGATTATTGCAACATTTCAACATCAACCATCATGTCTAGTTTTATGTGAGTTTATTCATGTTTATGCATACATTTTATCCATGACTAACACTTTTAGTTCTTCAAAGAAATCCAAGCCAAATTAAAATCAATCCTTGAGGATATGTGCATGAGTTTATTCCTTCTAGGAAATCAAATTTGAATGGTGAGTTGTAGTTCATTTTTTACTCATTGTGAATTTGTCATTCAGCCTCTATCCCTCAAAAACAGAAGCTCACTATCATAAATTTTTCCATTGTGGAGGTAGAAACACCAACATAAGGTTTAATTGAGGAAAGCCCATATATGACACAACCCTTCCACTCCTTTTGAATGTGTAGGTATAGATTTGAAGATGATTGAAGGAATATTTGGAGGCAATTTACTCATTCATGCATTCAAAACCCTACAACTTAACAAGATACAAAAACTACAATATATCATCAATAGATGAAGTACACTAACATTTTGAGGGGGGCATATTGTCCCTCATGAAATGTTTTGCATAATAAATGGTCTCCTTTTAGAGATGATATCATAGATATCCTAGAAAGTGTGACCTTATCAATATCACATGAAAGTCCTTAAAAGCATTCCCTTTCTCCATTCATGTTAATATATACTTAGTGGTGATATCAAGCTTGATATCCTTTGAGAGTGTGACATTTTATGGAATATGATGTTCCCTTTGTTTTCAATACTATGACAAGTACTCTCTAAAGTGTTACCTTTTGTTCCATGATTTTTCCTCTCTTGACAGTGGTGTCATGTATTATATTCTATATGGTGTAACCTTACATGTATTGAGGAAGTCCCCTTTGGTTTGTGATACACCCTCTGTGATTTTTTTTCTTATAACACCCCCTAAGGTGTGGCTTTATTATTTGTCCCCTTCCATATTTTTCATTCATCCCCTTGGATGTTAAAAATTTTCACCCCTGAGGTGATTGTCATTCGTCCCCTTGGATGATAAAATTTATGCACCCCAAAGATTATTATTGTTCATCCTCTTGGATACTAAAATGGTATGTAACCCTAAAGGTGATTGTCATCTGTCCCGTTGGATGCAAAAAATTTATGTACCCCCTAAGGTGATTGTTGTTCGCCCCCTTGGACAATAAAATTTTATGCACCCCATGAGGTGATTTTCATTTATCCTTTTAGACATTCAAATGTGAGATTTTGTAAGATATTCCATGGATTTGGCATAATTTAGCTTGTTGATTCATTAACTTTAGGACCCTTTTTAACAGGGCCACCTAGCATAAAACAAATTCCTTCTCAGTGGAGCCATGTTTTTCATGAGTGTCTTAGCATAAACATAGCTTTCTAGCCTTATGAAACCCATCATATTGTATGGGCACCTAACATAATGTAGCTTGTTAGCCAGTAGATCCATGCAGCTCATGAATGATATTACATCCTTTGTGACTAACCCACACTCAATGGATGTCGTTTGGTATTTGAGACAAATTTAAGATTGATTTTTCATTTCCTTACTGACTTGAATCCTTTTAAGACTAACCTTATGTTTATGTTTATGTTTCATTCATGTTGTGTTATATTCATATTGTGTTGTGCATGTGTAATATTTAGGTATTATTTTTTTGTCATGTAATTTTTGTGTTGTTATGCATAATTACATACATGTGTATTCCCTTATCCTTATGTTGTATTTCCATAAGATCTTGAATCTATGGGGCTTGTGCACTCACCTTGGATTCATTTTAAACTTATCTCTTTAACATTTATATGATTAGACCCCTATTGACACATTTTCTACTTTAGTTTGAGTCTAAGAATAAGTTCATAATCTCACTAAAGTGGCAGTTAAATGTAGTATCATAAATTATCACACTTAACAATTTCACAATAGTTTTTGCTCCCCCTAAGTGATTGGACCTAATTTTTTCATTGATTTATTAAATTATGGAATCCATGGTCCATAATCATATTTATCAAGAAATAACATGTGTAATATCCAAGTAAACATTTAATATTTTTCTCCTAGCACTTTGGATCCCAAAGATTGAGAGATCTAGAGTAGGGGATCCTTGCACCCTAGCTCCCTTAATGTGGCCCCAAAATTCAAAGTATGGTGTTAATAAATTAATATTTAAAATTCAAATTCTGATTGTCAACCATCAAGATTTATTTTTTGAGAAATTAGAGTTATTTCATATAAATACCTAGGCATTTCATGATTTGAAAAATAATGTATGATCAAGAAGTTAAATAATATAGCAAGAAGTGTGTATCAAGAAGCATTATTAGGAAAATATTGTAAATACAAGAGTAGCATTTAGAAGATTATTGCAGAATTTCAAAATTGAAGCATCATGTAAAATTTTATGTGATTTTGTTCATGTTTATGTATACATTATGTTTGTGAGGGGAAAAACTTGTAGGTCTTCAAATAAATCAATGCCAAATTACAATCAAGCCTTGAGGAGATGTGCATGGCTTTCTTCATTTAAATATATTATATTTGAGTGGTGAGTTGTAGTCCATTGTTGACTCATCATTAATTTTTCATTTTAGCCTCTACCCCTCAAGAGGATAAGCTCTCTATCATAAATTTGTCCATTATGGAGGTGGAAGCACCAACATAGGGTTTGATCGAGGCAAGCCCTTGTATGGAACTATGGATGCCAAAAATCTGCGAGAGAGACTTAAACTAGTTTCATGTTGTTAGTGCAAGTCAGTTCAAATCAGCAAATATAACATCCCTATGAAATACTCAATCATGTCCAAATATGCAACTAATGAGCAAAAAATAAGTTAACAAAAGAATATATTAAAAAACATGATTAAACCTTTATCTCATAGTGGATTGGTTCCACTTTGTTGTGTAGTAAGCAGCCCTTTCCCAATCCATGATAAGCAAGATTTCCAAGATGATAGTGATAATGAAAATGTATGTGATAATGGACAAAATTAGATCTCAATTCAAGAGAGTAACTTTGCATGAAATATGTGGAATGAAGATGGATTTGAGTATAGTAATTTTACTCAAAATTTGTGTGTTGTAGAATGAGGAGAGAGGTCTCTAATTTATAGATTTCCAAACTAGAAAAGAGAGTGAAAACAAGCAATGTGGGATCATTCAACATCCAATGGCCAAGTGCCACTTGTCAAGATGTGGATGGTTGATGGTTGTGCACATTTTGGCCAAAGTGTCAATAAATGCAATTAGGTGGAATTTGAATTTGAAAAAATGACATGTGAGAGGGAAAAAAGAATGAAATAAATACCACTTCGCTCAATGCACAAGGACATTTAAGAGTAGTGAATGCCTTGTTGGATGTACAACTCCACTTGGACTTTTTGAATTCAAACTTGAGGGAATATTCCATTTTGATGCCATGTGAGGGAAAATAGAGAATTTAATAAATCAAAGTAATTGATTTATTGTGCAAGTTGCATTCTCTAGAGGATTTTAGTGATTGAGATTAAATTAATCAATATTTGATCAATTTAATGAGAGATTAGATGATTTGACAATTTTGACTTAAATTGATGAATTGATTTAAATAAGAATTGAGAGGAAATGCTTAATTAAATAAATGATTTTGATTTATTTAACTAAGTGGGAAAATGTTAGATTAAATCAAATATGGTTTAATTTATTTAATTTAATAATAGGTCTTTAGAGACTTTAATTAAATAAAATGATTTATTTAATTAAATAGAAATATAAGGTTAATTAAATTAAATTGATTAATTTAATCACTGGAGGAGAAAGACTTAATCAAATAAACAATGATTTATTAAATTAAGAGATAGAATATGATGAAAAGCTGAGAATATGATTCTGGAGGAAATGTTGTTAGTAATCAGGGTCAAGTGTATTGAACCAAATTTGTACATTTTCTATGTCTACATTTTGCCCCTCTTTGAAGCAATGTACTTGTTGCATTGATTCAAAGAAGAAACTGTTGTGATCAAAGTTCAAAATTTCTCGATTTTTCAGATGCCCCACTATTGCCCCAGTGAGAAGGATTATGCTGGTATACTGCCCCCTCAAGAGATCGGGCGGAAATGCTAATATCCCGATCAATATCGTGGTAAAATGTGAGAGGAGTGGTTCTATTGATCAAAGGATGAAAGATAATTCTTTGATGTAGATAAATCTGATGATGCATAGATAGTCATCAACCATGGGTAGTCTCGTGTATATTTTGATGCAACACATCGATTTTAGATAGAAATGTTAGTAAAGATAGAAGAATAAGAAGAATAAGATGGATGATCCACACAATCCTACGTTATGATGATGATTGATAATGTATTGCTTACCAGGAGTTGGGATTTTCAAAGGGCCAATTACTTTATATTTGATAACACATGTAGGTACGATGCATCAAGGTATAAAGGACCAGGATGGTGTTGTACCCAGTGTGATGGAATTTGACTTGATAATCAGATAGGAGTATTCTTGGTCACACTTAGCATGCATACCTCATTCAGGATGTGGTTCAAACATTCTAAACACCTTGGGCCAAAACATAGGAAATAAATATTTCTTATGTGGTCAACAAGATATCTAAAACATCCTCTCCACAAACCAATCAAAGAATATATTACTAAGTTATTTTACAAGTGTATCCCATAAGCATAGTAGATAAAAGAGACAATGATCTTTGTCCCATTGCTTTCTCTCTAAATGTGTTTTTTTTAGGCATCATTGAGAGGTCCTTGGAATGAGCGCAAAATAAGATAAGCCAATAAAAGACCAAATAAAGAAAACAAAACAAGCTAATTTTCTTCATACCGCTAGCCAATACTAAACTATTGTGAGGTACCTGATGCTTATGTCCATCGTGTGAAGGATTAATTCTAGGACATGTAGTGATCAGGGTTTTGGTGGGACTGATATGGGTGATAAGTTATTGATACTCCAAGTTGATCAACTTGCTTGCTTACTGACTTAGAATTTTGAGACTCTGATGATTACCTAGGTGTTCACTTCTAAACGTGCTAGACTTGCTTTTGACTGACTCACCAAAGGGTGAAGATGATGATTGATTTTATTAGGAATGATGACTATCGCGGGTGAAAGTGAAATGAGATGGATGCACCATTTTGGATTTTCAGATATTTTGAGGCTATTCTTTTGTTTTTTCAAGATGTTTTACAAATGTTTTTGGTATTTTCAGGATTTATGATGAAGAGACTAACCTAAATACCTATCCTAGGGTTCTCGGGAGCTGATCTGTAGATTAGCCTTTCCTACATTGTACACGTAGAGACCACGTAGTTTGACTGATGATAGAATTGACTCAATGATTGCGACGGATGCCTAAGGACTGACCTAAGATGTGAAAAAAGATGGACAAACAGATTGCCAATGCGACGGATGCTTAAGGACTAACCTAAGATGTCTTAGGGGATGATCAAAGATCAACCTTACCTATGTTCAAGCTCAGAGATGATGTAGTTCAGATGACAATTGACTTGACTACTAATTGAGATAAATGGGCAAATGGAATGCCATTTCTGTTGCGACGGATGCCTAAAGGACTGACTTAGGGTGTGAAAAAGATAGGAAAATGGATTTCCATTGTGATGAATGCCTAAAATCCTAAAATGTAAACTAGATGGGAAAACTGATTTCCATTGCGATGGACGTCTAAAATCCTAAAATGTAAACTAGATGGGCAAATGGATTTCCATTGTGATGAACGCCTAAAATCCTAAAATGTAAACTAGATGGGCAAACTGATTTCCATTGCGATGGACGTCTAAAATCCTAAAATGTAAACTAGATGGGCAAATGGATTGCCAATGCGACAGAAGCCTAAGGACTAACTTAAAATGTCTTAGGGGATGATAAAAGATCAACCTTGCCTATGTTCAGGCTCAGAGACAATGTAGTATGGACAAGGTGGAAGATTAACAAGACTCGAATGAAATTTTTGAAGATTTTATGAGATTTTCGACATGTTTTTAGATTTTTTGATGGATTTTCTGAATGTTTTTTAGATTTTCTGATGAATTAGGAAGCACACAAAAGATATACACAAATCTAATCCACTGCAAGTTTCAAGGACATGCCCCCAGCATTAAGCGATAGACTACTTCAATAAAGGCAGGACAAACTAACCTTAGGAGTATGCCAAGTAGTACTATGGTGAAATATTATATGGGCATCAGCTCAGGCTATGGTATGGATGCGAGCGGATGGAGCATTAATGAAGTGTGATGGTATGGATGAGTGAGTCATGCAGATCCTAGCAGATGGGGAGTGCTTTATTTACACTTGGTGCCTATTTTCCAGGGTTTCACCAAGGTACTTGTCCAAAGCGCCACCAAAGTGGTTTTCACTAGAGGATGATTTATTTTTCTTTACTGTTTTCAATCCCTTTTTCTATGTTTTTTGGATTTTTACATTTTTACATTTTTTTAATTTTTTGTTGTTGCCAAGATGCCTGTTGGCCAAGTTTTCATCAAGGTAACCATTTTTTCAAGATTTTTTCTGATTGTTTTTGTATTTTTTGGTTTTATACCTTGCAAGTTCTTAGGCATAAAACTTTTTGAGATGGTAGCTATTTAGAGGCTCCTACAGAGGCTTGCCTTCTAGTGTTGCTAATTGATATGCTCTTGATTTGTAGTTGGATATGATGATGAATGGTCCTAGATAGTTGGGCTCAAATTTTCCTTTGCTATTTGGATTTGGCACATTATTTTGGTTCTCTTACATCACAAGTTCCCCATCTTGGAAGGTGCATTTATTGATCTTCTTGTTGTAGCTTCGTTTCAGGTGATTCTAGTAGACCTGTAGATGGTTGAGGGCATCCATGCATCATTCATCTAGCAATTCCAACTCATTAAGTCTTGTGACCCTGTATTCCTTATTTGTGATGAGGTATTGCAAAGATATTCTCAAGGACGGGAGCTCGATTTCAATTGGGAGTATGGCTTTTGATCCGTAGACCAGGGAAAATGGGGTGGTGCCTATTGGCATGCAGATGCTAGTGCGGTAGGCCCATAAGGTGGGATTCAACTGTAGATGTCAGTGACGACCAAATTCATTGACTATTTTCTTAAGGATCTTTAGAATGGTTTTGTTCATAGCTTCTGCTTCTCCGTTGCCTTGTGGATAATATGGGGTGGAAAAGCGATGTTGGATTTTGAATTTTTCACACAAGTCACGAACATCCTGATTCTTGAAAGGTGTCTTGTTATCAGAGATAATGGATTGAGGGATGTCATATTGTAAAATAAGGTAGTTCAAGATGAACTTGGATATCTGATTTCTAGTGATGTAGGTCATGGGAATTGCTTCGACCCACTTTGTGAAATATTATATGGTGATGATAATGAACTTGTGGCCATTGGATGAGGTGGGTGATATTTTACAGATGAGATCAAGCCCCCATTGTGAAAAAGTCCAAGGTGTAATAATAGGATGTAATTCTTGAGTTGGTGCGTGAATGAGGTCTCCATGCTGTTGGAACTATAAACACTTTCTGACAAAGTCATGTGCTTCTCTCTCCATTGTCGGCCAGTAGTATCTGGTTCTTAGTAACTTCTTGGCCAAGGTCATACCACTTGACTATGAACCGCAAGTGCCATTATGTACCCTAGTCAAGGTAGTCAGGGCTTCCTTAGGTTTTAAGCAATGTAACAAGGTTTTGTCAATGCTTCTATAGAAGAGGGTTTCCCCTATGATGAAAAAATGTAAGGAGCTTTCAACAAAGGTTTGCTTGAGGTTCAGAATGATATTGGTCAGGATAACTCCTAGTCTTAGATAGGTGTAAATGTCATGATACCAAAGATCATCGGGACCAACGAGTTCACACGCATATTCTGAATTTGGTACCTCGAAAGTAGGTACGAGAAGCTACTCTACCAGGAATTCATGTTTTGAGATGTTGTGAGGGATATCTAGCAAGGATCCAATCATTGCCATTGCATCAGCTGCTCTGTGGTTTTCCCTCGGTATCTGCTCAAAGGTGATATCGATAAATGATTCTTTGAGGCTTTCTACCACCTTCTTGTATGGTGTGAGCTTATCATCCTTAGTTTGGTATTCACCATTGACCTAGTTAAAGATAAGTTGTGAATCTCCATAGACCTTTAATGCCATGATTTTCCACTGCACTGCAATCTTGAGACCTATGATTAAAGCCTCATACTCTACAATGTTGTTGGTACAGGGGAATGCCAACTTGTAAGACCTTTGTATGCAATACCCTTGTGGGGTGATGAAAAACACACCAGCTCCTGATCCATGTTGTGTGTGGGAACCGTCGAAGTATAGCTTCCAATGATCAGCTATGTTGAGATTAAAGATGGACTCATCTGGAAACTCTTATGTGAGGGGGTTCTCTGCATAGATGGGAGCTTCTTCCAACTAGTCTACAATAACTTGTCCTTTTATTGCCTTTCGTTCCACATATTCTATGTCATACTCTGACAATATCATTACCCATTTAGCCATCCTTCCTATGAGCACAAATTTTGACAGTAGATTTTTTAAGGGATCTATTTTGGCGATGAGCTTGATTTTATGTACTAGCATGTAGTGTTGAAATTTATGTGAAGCAAACACTACTACTAGGAAGGATTTCTCAATGGATGTGTAGTTTAGTTCATGACCAACCATTGTCCTATTGATGTAATAGATAGCCCTTTTTGTTCCATTTTCATTATGTTGAGCTAGAAGAGAACCCAAAGCTAGTGTTGTTGCTGAGATGTATAGGATCAATGGTTTTCCTACAATGGGTGGAAACAATATGGGTTGTGTAAGAAAATATTCTTGGATTCTGCTAAATGCCTGATCGTATTTTTCATCCCATTTGTATGCTACTCCCTTGTGGAGTAGATGTGAATAGGCAATCTGTTTGTCTGCCAATTATGCTATGAACCTCCAGATGGACTAGAGTCTACCTTGTAATCCTCTAAGTTTTTTTAGTGTTCTTGGTGCTTCCATATCAAAGATTTCTTTAACCTTTGCAGGATCCACTTCTATTCCTCTCATTGACACTATGTACCCCAAAAGTTTCCCTGATTGTACCCCAAATACACATTTCTTTGGGTTAAGCCTTACCTTATACATCTCCAGTCTATCAAATATGTCACTTAGGGCTGCTATGTGGTTTTGTCTTTTCTTTGATTTTCTAGTATGTCATCCACATAATCTGCGATGGTTTTGTGTATCATTTCATGGAAGATTAGTGTCATGGCTCTCTAATATGTAGCCCCAACATTTTTAAGCCCAAATGGCATCATGTTTCAATAGTAGGTGCCCCAAGGACATGTAAATGCCATTTTATGCTGGTCCTCCTTTGTGATCATTATCTGGTTATACCTCAAGAAGCCATCCATCAGGGATAGCATCTCATGTCTGGCTGTCATGTGCACTATCATATCAATGTTAGGTAGTGGAAAATCATCCTTAGGACATGCTTTGTTGAGGTCTCTGAAGTCCGTGCAAATGCGAATGCCCCCATTTGGTTTTGAGACTGGTACAAGGTTGGATACCCATTTTGGATAGTCAATCGGGCATATGAAGCCAACATCTAGGAGTTTTTGTAACTCTACCTTGACTAGCAAGGCTATATGGGGATGCATTTTTCTTAACTTTTGTTTAACCGGCTTTCCTCTAAGGTAAACAACCAAATGATGAACCACTACATCCGGATCTAGACCTGGCATGTTAGCATAGGTCCATCCAAATTTTACCTTCCTTTATTTCATAAATGTTGCTAGTAGTTCTTGTTCCTCTATTAGGAGAGACCCAACATAGAAAGTGATTTGTGTTTCTGTTTCCATTCCCAAGTTAATAGAAATACATTGCTCTTCCAGGACTGTTGATTTTTCTTGATGTAGTGTAGTAGGGGGGATATTGAATCCTTCATCCTCTAGTGCCTCGAAGAGGTTTTCACCATTGGATGCGTCCTTTATTTTTACTTTTATGTGGTTAGAGAGTGCCACAGTGTGGTTTTCACTCAATAACTTTGAGCTTATTCTCGATATTTTTCTTTTGCGACTAAAGGACTCAATTGTGTCCCCATAATATGCCTGGGTGTCTAAAGTGATGTCAAAACCTGCCTTGTGATCCCCACACAAAACCGTATCCCTTAGTCCCATGAACTTTGAGAGAGCCTCATCATTTTTGAATGAGTCCAAAATTAGCGGTCCTCATTGGTCATGATCGATGAGTTGAGGGTATACTAAGGTGATTTGGTGGGTTTGTTGGTTTGATTCAGTGGGTTAGGCACTAATCATTAGTAAGGAGGAGTCCTGAAAAAGTAGGGGTAGGCTGATTATGGTATCATCATCGTCACTGCTGGCGTAGACATTAGTTACATCAAAGGTGAAGTTGTCAAGGGAGATACATGTGCATACGGGTGGTCAAAGGGTGGTTACCGACACTTGAGGAGAGTTCCTGACTGCCCTACTGGGAGTACCTCTACCACATATGGTTATACTCAGGGGAGTACATCTAAGGCCAAGGTTCCACACTCTTCTTTCTGCAATGATGGGCTATAGGTGTCCATCATTGTTTATTCCAAGGCTTTGAAACTTCTATTGTAGCCCATGTCGAGCATTATTTGTAGCCCTTTGTTGGCTTCATCCATAGGTAATGTGGGTATGGATTCTGCATCATGGTATTTTGTGCTTGAAATATCTCCCTCATCAACATTTTCCTAACTTAGGTCTCCTCAATGGTGAAATCCAGAGGGGTCTGCCCTAATGGTGTGGACGGGTGTTTCAATTGATCGAAGTTGCCCATGTGACCTAGGAGATTATGGTAACTCTCCTACAAAAAATGTACTCTTCTTCATTCCATAGTCTCTGCATCCATTGTCTTGGATCATGTTTTTGATGTTAGATATATTAGGGATGGTGTGTGTCTCTATCGCAAAAGTGGAGGCGAGGTTAGCTGGATCAATGTATGTAGTGGATGGGCCTTCATCATTTTTCGACACTTGGGGGATTTTATAAAACTTGGCTTCCAAGTTTTTTTAGTAGGCGAATGGTTTTGGATCCCCATGTATAGTGACCTCCTCATTTTGGTGCAAGAACTTGATGCATTGGTGATATGTCAAGGCCACTGCTTTCATTCCTTGGATCCATAGACGTCCTAGGAAGATATTATATGGTAAGTTGAGGTCGAGGACCTGACAGGTAGTCTCCATGGTTGCTGGTCCCACTTGGATTGGGATTTTAATAGTGCCCTAAGACACTCTTTCTTGATCATCATATGGCCTTATTGTGATTCTTTTGTTCTTGTTAATGGAATCCTTGGCGAATCCCAATTTATTTATAAGTTTGAGAGAGATAATATTAAGGCTTGCACCTCCATCCACCAGGACTCTTTTAACTTTCTTTTTGTGGACTAGCACTTGAAGGTGAAGTGCACGGTTATGAGATGGTTGTGGGGGGAATTCTTGATTATAGAATGTAAGGAGGTTGAGAAACTAATCTGTGTCAAGGGTGGTGGAGATGGTGGATGTTGCTAAAGCTTCATCAAGAATTTTCTTATGGATCGCAGAGATTTGTAACAGTTCCATGATGGAGATTTGAGTGAGAGTTCTTTTCAGCTAGTCGATGACATTGTAGTCATAGGGAACGGCTTTTGTGTTTGAAGTGGGGGTCTTAGATGGTGCCCCTACAATGGTGACCTTGCCACCACATGTGGTGACTCCACAATTAGTGTTGGCACCCTTGACATTAATGACAGTGACCATTTTATCGACACATGCGACTATCTCTTCATTTACTAGATTAGCACTAGCATATTTTTGTTTACCTTTCTTGTTCCCCTTACTATTTCCTTGATTGTGGTTCGGCATTGGATTTGTGTATATTTTCAGATCTTGATTACCAGCTGGTTGCTCAACATTGATGATCTTGTTTTCTATGAGGTCTTGGATGATATTCTTTAGCCTCATGCAATTCATGGTGGTACGCCCCTTGACTTTGTGAAAGTCACAAAGGAGGTTTTCATTATACCATGGTGGTTTGGTCATGGGTTCCACATATTGCTCAGAGTTAGAGACTTTTACTAGGTTTTCCTTGACCAAATTCTTCATTATGGACTCGATGGATTCCCTAAGAGCTGTGAAATCCCACTTGGGAGGGTATTTTCCTCGGGGAGGTGGTCCTCCTTGATTGCCCAAGTTATTGATTTGGTTGGTGGGAAGTGTTTGTTGTTGTGCTACGACTATATTAATTTGCACATTATTATGATTATGATTTTCTGGCTGCTAATGAGTTTGGATGTTCAATTTGGGAGCATTTATGACCACTTTAGCATCAACCACGCGTCATTTGTGATATTTTTATTCATCGACCACGTTCGAGGTTTATCATTATAATTTTTGGACGGACAGTTATCCTATGGTGGAGTAAATGTTGATGTGCCTCCCCATATAGTAAGGGCTCTTTCAATGTTGAGCACCTTTTGAATCAATTGATCATAGGTCGTGATGCATTGCATTTTTAAGTAGAATGCCAAGTTTTCATCTAGATTAGATATGATCATGCAAACTTCTTGTTCTTCTAGCATGGTCCACTTGCTCTAGTTGGCCTTAGATCACCATCTTTGCAAGAAGGATGCAAATAGCTATCCTTTTCTTTGTTTGAGTGTTGATGGTTCTTCCAAACTAATGTCTGCACCCATGTTGAAAGCATAATTTTTAAGGAATGCTTCTAAAATTTCCTTGAATGTTTTAATGCATGTGGGTAGGCGAGAAAACCATTCCATGGCTGGACCAGTCAGACTCTGGGGGAAGAGTCACATTAGATATGTGTCATTGTATGCAACCTCGATGCAATTCACCTAAAATTCCCTAACGTGGTTTTCAGGGTTACCTGTTCCATTATACTTGTCGAATTTGGGGATCTCAAATCCCTTTGGGAATGGTACCATCATGAGACTTCTATCAAATGGATAAGGGCACAAGTTTCTTGGTGTTCTGGTTGTTTTTCCCACTTGGAGGTCCAACACCTACTACGAGAGCAGTTTGATTTGTGTTGTGACATCATTGCTCGGATCGAGAGGTGGAATGAATGTGTTTTGAGGTGTTTTGGGGTGTTTGATTGGTGGGACGAGTACTAGTGGGAGTTTTCTACAAGCTCTACTACGCATTCAAGGCTTGTTGGTATGCTTACATTTGTGTCAAAAATGCTTGTTGTTGATCCTATTGTTGTTGTTCCAACAATGCTTGTTGTTGGTCCATCTGTTGTTGTTCCCATAAGGCTTGTTGTTGGTCTAGCTATTGTTGCACCAACAAAGCTTGTTGTACTAACAAAGCTTGTTGTTTGGCTTGTTGTTGTGCCTGAAAGTTTTGTAGGCCTTGTTGGTATTCTTGTTGATGGATTGCTTGCAGTTGTGCTTGGTATTGTGCTTGTGCTTGTTGTTGGGCTTGAGCTTGGGCTTGCAATTGTTGGGTTGCTTGCGTAGCTTGTGTGGCTTGCTGGGCTTGTGCAACTTGTTGGGAAGCTAGTTGTGCTTGTGCTTGCTAAGTACCCTATTGTGCAACTTTTTGGTTTTGTTTTAGTACCCTCTGATGATTGGCTTTTTGGATGGTTTGGATCATGGTGGTGAATGAATTCATCTTGTTAGCTTTTGGTGGGATTGGTGGTGGATTGGGAATGATTCCAACCATTATGATGGATGAGATGGTTGTGTTAGTGGTCAGGATTTGAGTTATTGGAGGTGTGGTTGATATGATCGGTCCTTGAGAAGGTATGTTTTGAGAGATTTGAAGACCAACTGATGTATTGGTTGTGGTGGCTTGAATGGTTGCCACTTGTTGTTGTGATGTTGCAAGAAAAAAGAGAAGATTCAATGTGATCCTCAGATTTCCTAGATTTGAGAAACTAGATGTGGGTACGGGGGAAGACCCAATCCAATAGGTGATGTGGATGTGAGTGGTAATGGAGGAAAGGGTGGTAAGTTCCCCTGGAATGAGAGTGGGTCAATGAATCCTACTGCTCCAAACAAACCACCTTCTCCTTGTGGTAGATAAGTAGGTATATCTAACGGATAGGCCAATGTTGCACAGAATGAGGATGAATCTGCATGATTATGGAAGGTGAGTGGGATGAAGGGGTTTGATAGATTCATTGGGACAAATTTATCTGGTGTGGTGTTGACACTTACCTCTTTGTTGTTTACAAGGTGATATTGTTGTAACTCATGAAATATAGCACTTCCTTTGTTTACAATCAGGGAGGTAGGTGTGATTGTGGATATGGTTTGAGGCATTTCTTGAGTGATATTTGGATTTTACATTGAGGATGTGTTTGCAAGAGGCATGTCCATGCTAGCATCTACGTCAAAGTTAGAAGAAATCGAGATCCCTCCTTCTGTTAATGTGCGGAAGTATTTAAACATGGCATTGACAATTTTATGATCCTCCGTATTTTGGACCATTTCTAGCATTTATGATTGTGTCATCCCCATGTCCTCATTTGTGATGTCCTCTTCATAGCTTTCCTCTTGAGGATTTTGTGATGGCAGAGGAGAGATACTTGGGGAATTTCTTGATCTTGCAACCTTTTTTTGGGTGGTTACTTGATGCAAGTCACTGGAATTTAATATTTCATTCATGTTTTCCATGTTCTTCATGTATTGTGATCTTGTTTGGACCATAAAAATAGGGATCGTTTGATCTTAATCTTTAGGCCCAAAAGAGAAGAACTAGGGAAGGAAAAGGATCAAAAGGGGGGTGGTGATGATGATGAGATAAATGGATGAAGGGAATGAGTGACACCTTTGAAGAACTTTTTTAGGGATTATGCTTAACTGTACGGCTTGGATTGATTGTGATGGTTTGACTAGGTGTATTAAATCAAACAAGATTATGGTGAGTTTGTAAACCCTAGGAAGTTGTGTTATCCTAGGAAAAACTCGCACAACAGAATGGATAGGCTAAGTGTGTTAAGCCAACCAAGGTGATCATGAACTAGTAAACCTCAAGAAGTTGCATTATCCTAGAGGCAAATTTTTTCAAGAGATTTGACTATTTGACTAGGTGTTTTAAACCAAGATAGAGTGATGCTGATTTAGACTTTAAGTTTAGCAAGAATGATTTTTCTAAAGTTCTCAAAAGGTTTATTGATGGGATGAAATTTGGGTTTGATGGAGATATGGATGGGAATGAAGATTTTGATCTTAGACCTTGACCTAGACACGACTCTTTTTACAAAACATCGGTGTTGAAGAACATGCTACACTTCCTATCTGAGGAAAGTAAATATTTCAAAAATCTTAGGATTTTGTTGATAATAGAATGCATACAAAGTTGGGTTATTTCTTCAAGCCTTCTTATAGAAATTGTACACTAGTCTTTCTCTAACTTCAAGGACCATTTCAAGACGTTGTTCGTGGGCTTTGAGACGAATCCTTTTGAACTTTGGTTTTGGGATTTTGACCTTTTGCGAAATCATTGAGACAACACATGAGAGGTTCAATTTGTCTTTTATCTTTCCTTAGTGAATTTCTTCTATCAAAAGCACTTTCTTGATTATGTTTCAAACTGCATGTCTAATGTCCCACTTTCTTTTTCATTCCATAAGGTCCATTAAGTGGAAACAAAGGAAATTAGGGAAAATGTTTCCTAGGTTTAACCTTAGTGAAAAAAATTGATGATAAAATCCAAGCACTTAGAAACCTCTAAGGATATGATCCCTAGGGAAAGCAAGAGTACTTAAATTTGTCAAGGATATTTGTTTCCTCCAAGAGGTTTGAAATTTGGAGCTCTTTTTGAATGTTTGTTTTTCAATTGTTTTGAGGACCACGAAATGTATTTTCCATTTCCAAGCACACGTACAACCCTAGAATGAAGAGACAATATTTTGTTGGGTTCCCACTTTGACGAATCCAGCTGCACATATTATGTGTGGATGACTAGATGCTTAACCATAGTGGATCCCCTCCACGGCACACACTTTTCAGGTTAGACAAGCATCATTACCCATGAATCTCCCATGGCATAATTTTCATCTCTACAACAAAACCACATGTATAACATGGGGCGGCTTCAAAGGACATGACCTTTTGCACCAAAAAAATGGATAAGGATTTGGCCTTCTAAACAAGGGTTTTAATTTGGTCTTTCTATTCATGGAGGTTGACCCATGTAGTGAGAGACCAGTGCTGCCCTTCTCGTCGAAGCCAACTATGTGATACTAGATTTTGTTCCAATACACACTTTTATATTCCGGCTGGAAATACACTTGTCCTTAGTGTGTTACCAGTTGGGTCGTTCCCTTGGGTGAGTAATTTTTTCCATAAGGTAGGCCTGCTAAGATAAACAAAAGTGAGTAAACATATTTGTAGTTCGATCAAACTTTGTTTAGAAACAAAGGGAGAACACAAACAATAAGTCTACTCACACTCGCAAGATGTTTTGTTCAATTTTAAACCCAAAAATGAAGTGTGGAGGTAGTACTTTTGATAACTTAATATCACAAAAGGAATCTTTATTCTCAAGATTGGTAAAAGGTGGTGGGGAAAGTGAGAGCAAAAGGAAACGATGGCACGGTAGCGCAGTAAAGGGAAGGAGTTAAGGCCTGAGGAAAACTCCCGAAACCGCTATACTATAGGTGAATAGACTGAGAGGCCCAATAATGCGGGAGATGGCCGACTCGGGTGAATGGGAGAACTACAAGAAAGAGCACGAGAGAAGCAGTTTGCAGCAAAGCCTGTTCAAATTATGATTTAATCATTTTTTTTAGATTAATTGTTTTTATAATGCATGAGGAGTAAGCATTTGTCAAAGAAAAAATTAAGACTCGTATTCTGTAAAAATTTTAACCATAAATAATAGTTGATGCTACTGTTAAAAGAACAATTAACACATCTACGCAAACAAAATTTCTTGCAATAGAGATACAAGTAAGATTGTAAAAATGAATTTAGAAGCAAAAGCCCTCCTAGCACCAAAATGTGGATGCAAAAAATCTACGAGAGAGACTTAAACCAGTTCCATGTTGTTAGCACAAGTCAGTTCAAATCAACAAATTTAACATCCCTATGAAATACTTAATCATGTCCAAATATGCAACTAATTAGCAGAAAACAAGTTAACAGAAGCATATATAAAAAAAAAGATTAAACCTTTATCTCATAGTGGATTGGTTCCACTTTTTTGTGTAGTAAGAAGCCCTTTCCCAATCCCTAATAAGAAAGATTTCCAAGATGATAGTGATAATGCAAATGTATGTGATAATGGACAAAATTAGATCTCAATTCAAGACAGTAACTTTGCATGAAATATGTGGAATGAAGATGGATTTAAGTATAGTAAGTTTACTCAAAATTTGTGTGTTGTAGAATGAGGAGAGAGGTTTCTAATTTATATATTTCCAAACTAGAAAAGAGAGTGAAAACAAGCAATGTGGGATCATTCAACATCCAATGGCCAAGTGCCACTTGTCAAGATGTGAATGGTTGACGGTTGTGCACATTTTGGCCAAAGTGTCAATAAATGCAATTAGGTGGAATTTGAATTTGAAGAAATGACATGTGAGAGGGAAAAAGGAATGAAATAAATTCCACTTGGCTCAACGCACAAGGACATGTAAGAGTAGTGAATGCCTTGTTGGATGTACAACTCCACTTGGACTTTTTGAATTCAAACTTGAGGGAATATTCCCTTTGGATGCCATGTGAGGGAAAATAGAGAATTTAATAAATCAAAGTAATTGATTTATTATGCAAGTTGCATTCTCTAGAGGATTTTAGTGATTGAGATTAAATTAATCAACATTTGATCAATTTAATGAGAGATTAGATGATTTGACAATTTTGACTTAAATTGATGAATTGATTTAAATCAAAATTGAGAGGAAATGCTTAATTAAATAAATGATTTTGATTTATTTAACTAAGTGGGAAAATTTTATATTAAATCAAATAAGGTTTAATTTATTTTAATTAAATAAGCGGTCTTTAGAGACTTTAATTAAATAAAATGATTTATTTAATTAAACGGAAATATAAGGTTAATTAAATTAAATTGATTAATTTAATCACTGGAGGAGAAAGAATTAATCAAATAAACAATGATTTATTAAATTAAGAGACAAAATATGATGAAAAAATGAGAGTATGATTCTGGAGGAAATGTTGTTAGTAATCAGGATGAACTGTGTCAAACCGAATTTTTATATTTTCCATGTTTTCAGGAACAACCCTTCCTCTCCTTTTGAATCTGTAGGTATAGATTTCAAGAGGATTGAAGGAAGATTTGGAGGCAACTCATTTATTAATGAATTCAAACCCTACAACTTGACAAGATACAAAAAGTACAATATCTCATCAACAAACAAGGATCTGACAATGAGATTTGAAAGAGAGAAGCTATGGATTAGGTGCCTAGTACTTGTAAAATAATATTTAATTTTTATACACTTATATTAGGGCATCATTTCACCCTAGTCCACCCAGCTTCAGCTCAAATTCAAAAAATAGGTGCACACATGTCTGTTGTTTCAATTTTTGGTCGTTAAATTTGATTGTCAGTTTCAAGTTTTTTTTGTATTTTCATCATAATAGTTCATTTTCATGGTTATTCATATCATTGATACAAAATTCATTCCAAAGTTTCCAAATTCAAATCTTAGGGTTGTTTGACTCACATTTTATGTTGCAAGTGAATTAAAAATCCTAGTTAATATTTTATTTTAATGATATGGAACATGTGGAAAATCCCTTGAAATCTTAAATTGAAATTTTAGGTTTTTAATTTACCATATAATTAAAACATTAGGGTCTCTACCACATCCTTCTACCACCCAAAAAAATTTCCCTTCTAAAACCATTTTGGAATCTATGAAATTTATCTCCCAATGGACCATTAATATTTTAACTTCGTCATTGTCATTAATTTTTATCATCCTCTATTTTTTTCTCCCTTCCATCTTGAGCCTAGTAGCCTTAGAGATAAAATCTTCCAAGACCTTAAATAATATGCCCCTAATAAAAACAAAATGAATTTTCCATGAGGAGGTGAACTCTTTGGAAATCACATAATTATGTGCATTGATGACTTCAAGGTAGCATGAGAGGTTTACCTTGAAAAAATATCCCACACCTTCATATTATTTTTGAATCTTTCATAATTTTTGGGCTTAACTCTATTGAGGTTTCCTCCCATGGTTGGGTTTTGTGAGTATTTGGATACAGAACAAAAAATTGCTACATAAATTTGAAGCTAGGAAATTTTTGGTTCTTCCAAAACCCTTTCTAGTTCTAGTAGGTTCTAATTTGTAATCATTACTCTTTATTGTTATGTACATATGAATATATTAGACATAATACTTGATATCATTTTTCTTAAATCTTCTCATATCATCACTTTGTTAATGTACTAGAAATGACTAGGGTTGAATCACTAACACTTGCTTCTTTTTTGAGTTTTTTTTTAATCTTTGTAGGGAGGTTACTCTTAATATGGAAACATGTAAAAACTTTTATAATTCCTCCCAAATTGACTAGTAGGCTAGATGAGGCATTTCCTTCCCTAAATACACATGATTAATTTATATTTTTTTAAATACTTGAGGGTATCATTTGTATCATCAATCATATTTCTACAAGACAAATGAGTAAAATCGTTAGTGTTGAGAATGCCAATGATTATTTTATATTCACCATTAAGGATTAGATTATTGATGCCATTGTCTCTAGAAAGGATTATGTTTCCTAATTCAACTTTATGTTTTACAAAGTCATTTTATTATAAGCACAAATAATATGACCTTTGTAATATTTAATTCAATCTCCCTGATATTGTAGAAAATTGAAACCCTAGGACTTCACCTTAGGATTTTAAGGCTTTTCCATGAGTGCCTTACCATTTAAAATTCAATATTGGCTAGGATATGAGATTTAATTGTAACTTTAAAGGTGATTCAATCAATCCTAAGATCTAATTTTGGGGACATGGATTTGGATTTTATATGGAATGCAATGATATTACTCACTAACTATGAAAATGCACTATTGTGATGCAAATATACAATAACTAGAAATTGATAGTCAAATTTAAGGACCAGATCTAAATAAAGTAGAGTATTGTGCACTTGTAGTATAAATTTGTGTTCATTCTTGGTGGACTAGGGTATAATGTTGCCCTAGTCTGGGTGTCAGAAACTTAAATATGATTTCACAGGCCTCAGGTACCTAGCCTGTAGTTTTTCTTTTCCAAATATAATTCTTCAACGCATGAATGAGTGGATTGTCTTCAAATATTCAATACACATTCAAAAGGAGAGGAAGGGTGTTGTCATATAGGGGTTTTCCTTAGTCAAATGCCATGTTGGTGTTTCCACCTCCATAATGGAAAAATTGATGATAAAGGGCTTATCCTTTTGAGGGATAGAGGCTGAAATGATAAATGAATGATGAATCAACAATGGGATACAACTCACAACTCAACTCTAACTTACTTGAAGGACTAAATTCATGCTCCTCGATCCTTGAGTACAATTTGGCTTGGATTTATTCTAAGACCTACAAGTGTTAGTCCTCACAAACAAATTGTTTGTATAAATATTAACAAAGTCACATAAAACTTGGCATGATTCTTCAATATTGAAATGCTGCAATAAATCTCTAAATTCTCCTCGTCACTTGATAATAAGTGCTTGATAATTCTCTTCCCAATTTCTAGATAATAGATTGGTAAACTTCTTCCAGTTAGTTTTCAAATGATGAAATGAAGTTAGGTATGTATATGAAATAGCTCTAATTTCTTGAAAATTAAATCTTGATCGTCGTTCATAATTTTTGAATTTTAAATATGAATTTAATATTACCAAAACTTTGAATTGTAGGGCCATATTAAGGGGACTAGGGTGCAAGGATGACCTACTCTAGATCTATCAAGCATTATGATCCAAAGTGCTAGGAGAAAAATATTAAATGTTCTTGCATCCTACACATTTTATTTCTTTATAAATGTTATAATAGGTCCTATAATACATAATTTAAGAAATTAGGTGCACAATTAGGTCCAATCACTTAAGGGAGAGAAAAACATAGTGTGGAATTTTCAAGGGTGATAGTTTACGATGCTACATTTATCCCCCACTTTAGTGAGAGTATGAACTTACACTCAAAATCACACTAAAGTAGAAAATATGTCAAGAGGGGTCTGATTATCTAAATGTTGAAGAGATAGGATGGAAATGAATCCAAGGGGAGTGCACAAGCCCCCAAGATTAAAGATCATATGGAAATAAAATATAAAGACAAGGTAACAAATATATATGTAATGCAACATGACAACACAAAATATACATGGTGAAAACACAACACAAACAAATAAAAACACAAAATGCAAATGAAAATGTAAAATAAGGGTATGGAAATTAAGGACTAGCAAGCTTCATATAAATCTCACTAGGATCCATACACAAAGGAATTCATGAATCATAGGCTAGAAAAGTCCAATATTTTCGAGGTGAACCATGAACCAAAGGAACCACAAGTTAGTGAAACGTGATGTTCACTAGGTCATCCTTTCAAAAGCAATAGAAAAATGTGAAAAACACAAGGACTAGTGCAGACCAATTTTCACGAGGTGTGTACCCATGTCAACCATAGCAAGAATTATAGTCCCAATATCTTTTGATAAGGTACTACACAAATGATAAAAATTCTAATACAATGCATCACTATGTCTAGTGCATGCGATAAAAGTGAAGCACATAATGGAATGTATGCCCCCACCTTAAATTAATTACTAAACACCATGTTGTGAGCAATTTATTTAAGGTATAAAAATGGTAAATTATAAAATATGACAAGGTTAGAAGAGTTTATTTGGAAAGCCCTATGTCAATAATATGTTTCCAAATGAAGCTCCATGGTAAGAGTTTTCCCCAAATGTAATATAAAAAACAACACATAGATGATCATATAAGGGATTCATAGATCTGAGGTTAGTATACATCCTTTCTACAATATAGTTGAGCTTGGAATTGACATAATTCTTCCAAATACTCATAGAAATATGAACACAATGGAAGAATGATAAAGAAAACAAACAAAATTTGGGTCATCATGGAAGAGACCTAAATGCCTCAAATATTTGTATCATCTTCAAAAGGAAAACAAAAAAAAAAATGTTTATGACATAAAGATGAATGAAGATACAAATAGATGAATGCCATGAAATTTTCATTTCATTTGTATCCTTGCACCAAAGGAGTACTGCTAATCATCTACATCCCAATATTGTTCATCATATATGGAAGGTGTTGTCCAACTAGCCAAAGGGATTACACCAAGTTTCATACTAGGAGAATCACTAATTTTAACCCTTTCCATCTCCTTGCACTTATCTATCAATAGTAAACCTTATGTAATTGCAAGGTTGAGACACATTTTCCCAACACACATGGGAAACAATAGTCTCAATGTCCATAAAGGCGATTGATTGTGAAGTTTTCATGGGTATTGTTGGATTATGAAAGGGGTCCAAATGGGCTTGCTAAGATAATACATTGCATGAAAAAAATAGAGGGCTTAGGATCCACAAATAATGTAACAACAACATTGGATGCCATAAGTCTTCAACTACATCTCACTAGAGTATTGGTAATAGGACACTAGGTCATAAATCTCATATGAGTTTCAAAACACTAGGTGTTCCCACTATGAACAATAAATTTCAAAAAAATCACATTAAAACATACATGATAAAAAAATAGAGAACATAAATAGACAAAAATCATAGTAACAAATGTTAGACAAAAAATTGAGCCAAGTACAGTAGGATAGGAGTGTAAGGATGCTCTATTCTGGTAAAAAAATTGATTGATTTTAATGTTTCGGTGTCTATATTATGCTTTAAGTGTTCTTTTCTATGAAAATGCATGTCTTACAATGAACATTTTTCGAGAATTTGATTTTTTTATGCTTATACAATGTAGAATATAGGTATTCAAGAAATTTATAATGTTGAAACAAGAAACTATAGTCCTAAATGCAATTTTTAGATATAAAGTGCAAAACATTATTGATTCTAACTTGCAATTTCTAAAAAAAAAATTGGTATGCTTTTGCAACAAAATAATGCACTTTTTCACCTTTTTGACTAAATTCAAAAGTGCCCTAAATGAATGTAATGAACACTTTTAGATTTCATTTGAGATCTTAAATGACCTAATGTACATTTGTAAATGAAATCAAGATGTAAATTTAAGCTATGATGATTGAAATTAACCTAATGCAATATGATATGATTTTTTTTGAGATTTTCAATTCTTTTTTGATGCAATAATGAATGCCTAAATGAAAAATGCAAACAATGCAATGCTAATCTTAGGTCTATAATGTTAATGTGCTAGGTTCACCAAACTTATATGGTGGAAAAGTAAAACCCTAAGACATAACCTTAGGATTTCAAGGATTTTCTATAGGGGCCTTATCATTTAAAATTTAAGATTAGCTAGGATATGAGATTGACTTGCAACTTGAAAGGTGAGTCAATCGACCTAAGGATATGAATTTGGGGACTTGGATTTGGATTTGTATATGAAATTCAATGATATGACTAACTAACTATGAAAATTCATTGTTCTAATACAAATACAAAAAAAATAGAAACCAATAATCAAATTTAAGGACCATATCTAAATAAAGAAGACTCATGCACTTGTAGTTTAAATTTGAAGTGATTTTAGGTGGACTAGGGTGCAAGGATTCCTAGTCTAGTTGTCTAAACCTTAAGTTTTATTTCACGGACCTCATGTACCTAGTCTATAGCTTCTCTCTTTTAGATCTTTTTGTGAGATCATTGTCTATTGTTGAGATATATTAGTTTCCATATCTTATCAAGTTGTATAGTTTGAATGCATGAATAAGTGGATTGTCTTAAAATCTTCCTTCAATCCTCTTTAGATCTATATTTGCACATTCAAAAGGAGAGGAAAAGTTATTCCATATAGGGATTTCCTCAATCAAACCTCGTGTTGGTGTTTCCATCTCCACAATGATAAAATTGAAGATAGAGAGCTTATCCTTTTGGGGGATAGAGGCTAAATTTACAAATGAATGGTGAGTCAACAATGGGCCACCACTTACCACTCAAATTTGATTTCCTTGGAGGACTGAAGTCATGCACATCTCCTCAAGCCTTGATTATAATTTGGCTTTCCTTTCTTTGAAGACCTACAAGTGTTAGTCCTGACTAATAAAATGTATGCATGTAAACATGAACAAACTCACGTAAAACATGACATATGCTTCAAAGTTGAAATGTTGCAATAAATCTCTAAATTTTTCTCTTGAATTGATAATAAGTTCTTGATAATTCTCTTTACAATTGTTGGATAATAGATTGCTTAACTTCATTCACTTAGTTTTCAAATGATGAAATGACTAGGTATTTATGTGAAATTTTTCTAATTTCCTACAAATTAAATCTTGATAGTCAAGAATCAAAATTTGAATTTCAAATATTAATTTTCTACCACCAACACTTTGAATTTTGGGCCACATTAGGGGGACTAGGGAGCACAAACGCCCTAGTCTAGATCCCTCAATCTTCAAGAAGTAAAGTGCTAGAATTGAAACATTAAATGTTTACTTGGATCTTCCACATTTAATTTCTTGAGAAATGTTATATGGGCCATGAAATGTATAATTTAGGAAATTAGAGGCACAATTAGGTCCAATCACTTAAGGGGGAGAAAAACATAATGTGAAATAGTCAAGGGTAAAATTTTATGATGCTACACTCCCTTCCTACTTGACCCAAATTACCTTCAATTAACCATCAAAGTTTAGCTTGATCTATCCAAAAGATATGTTACCATTATTTATTTCATCTCTAATTAAAATAGAAACATGCAACAATATTATTTTTCTGATGTTCAAATAATGTAAGTTGTATCATGATATGAGGTTTCAATACAAATATAAACTGATATACATTTGAACAAAATAATGGAAATTTCAACAATTTTATTTTTTTTAAACAAAGGTATTAATGTACTTAAAAAGTAATCCACATAATTAAAATCAAATTTCACAAACCTAATGTTATTTTAAAAGAATACTATTTCGATTCATAAAATTAGATAAACAATTAAGATTGCACATATTGTAAATTCTCTTTTCTATATAAATAAGGGCATCTTATTAAATCGTAGATTAGTAAAATGTTAACATGATAAATTTAACTCAAACATTGATTTTTCACTAAATCCATTATATTGGTAATAATTAATTGTTAACCAACTTAGGTAATCTTAATTGATAATAGATGTTAACGGGGTTAATTGTATGATCTATAAAAAGTATTTTAGATTATTGTAACCATACATCTTCAACAAATTAATTATTCAATGATCTATTTGTGGAACCTTGTTGTCTTTTGAACACTCTCTAAAACTTAATCCCACCTAAACGCACAAATTCACGTAATTGCCAAATAGAGCAATGATATTTAAAAAATTGAAGCTGTAATTTTATATTAAAACTGTATACAATTAACCTATACTTCTAATAAGATGAATATTTTTTTGCCTATTTTGTAACACAAGAAATTTAAAATAAATAAATTGAAACATCTCAATTTTGATGCTCTCAATGGAAACCAAGTGCTTCCCTTGCAAATCAATCCTTTCCAATTTTTAAGCAAGGAATGGAGAAGGCTCAAATGTTTAACATATCATTCTCAAACAAGAAAGCTTCCTATTTTGCCCATCACCTCATTCATATGCATAATTACCTTTAACCATTTAATCAATTGATCCTTTAGGAAAGTGGGGACCAAAAGGGAATTTTTGTACAATGAGAATAAAATCCGTATGCTACTATGCTGGATTGTTGCCTTTCCTTTTCTGTACAATGAGAATAAAATCACTATGCTGGATTGTTAGCCTTTATTAACTTCAACTTTGGCTGAAGACTGGAAAGACAGAATGCAATCATGGCGCATTAGAGAGGCAGTGAGGGCCACCATTATACTTTGTATTAATACGAATGGGGTAGAACACAAGGATGGTGTTAGACAAACCATAGGAGCTTGTGAAATCAACGTGTAAGCTAAAGTTATTAGCTCACATCTGTCTCGAGCCTGGCATCTTATCATTAGCACTCTATTTCCAACCAGGACCTCCCAAAGATGCTGTGAAGGTGATGCTTCAAAGACTTCACGAGCTCTCTGCTCTGGATTAACCATGAACTACTTAAGCGAAAGCAAGGTGTGGCACTTAACAATTGCATTCAGCTTTTGACATTTTCAATTGAGCAGCTCAACGAATCCTTTTCCCATTTCCTAAATCTAATACTAGAACTCATCGAAAGATGGGTATTGATGTTCAGGGTTGGCTCAGCACCTCGTTTACCAACCTATAGACATGCAAAGACTGCTTCGATAATTTAAAAAGCACTCTCAAAATCTTTCTGCACGAGAAAGTTCGAAATTCTTCCGCAATGGTCAGTAATTCCCTATGAAATGCTGGATTTTGGTGTGGAGTGAGCAGGAGCTTAGCATCTTCATACTTTTCATTGGTTAGTTTTTTTCATTGAGAGTCGCATACTTCACCTCTTTCAACTTGCGTGGAAGATCGTCTGTCAAACATCGAAATCTTAATGCCGACGATGAATTACAGTAAACCTCTTACCTTCTCTCCAGCTCGCTCATTTTTTAAATTCTATGTAAGGATTTCTAATTGCTGAAGGGAATTGCTTGGGAAACCCAGCCAATGTGCAGAGTGTATATAAACACCCGCGCTTAATTTTGGCCTGTGATGGGTATTGTACGTTATTCCAATCTGATGCCACGAGTGATGTTTCAAAAGTTTCCTTTTATTTGAATGATGTATACTAATTCAAATTGTTTTGAGAGCTTTCCAACATAGACAATTACCTCGAATTGATGTCCACAAATTCAAATCAGCTTGATCTATGCATGGTCTGGCTTATAGTCACACTCACAGATATTATTTACCTGAAGTTAACAATGGTAGTCATAAGAGTTGCTGGTTTGTGCTGAACTAAAATTCTGAGAAGAATGTAGTGGATGATGTATGTGACGTTGATTATTGGAGAAGGTTTTTCAAGCAAGACGACCGTACCAATCTAGAGGAGGATCAAAGAGGAGGAGGAAACTAGGAATGTATAGAAGAGGTGAGTAACAGCTGAAGGGAAGATAGTTTTGTAGGGCCTTTTCAAGATTTGCTGTGGTGTGGGCACGGAAGTGTCACGTTTTCCTATATCAAGAAATCTACAAGAGTTAATCACCTAGATCATTGAGTTGAATGTGTTCTTCAAGCTTAATGACATCGCAAACCCATAGATAGTTAGGATTACCCACTAATATCAAAAGGAGGTGATGTCTTGTTTGAAGGAGGCATAGTCTTAGACACCGACGAATGGAAAGGAGAAGGCCACATATGAGGATAACATGGATGTAGAACTAAAGGATAAGTTTATGTGAATGAATTATTAATCAAATCTATTTAGAAGGATATTTAGCATGAGGCAATGTGAATGCAATGTGTAGGAGCTCTACAAATTGATCAGCATTAAGGTGGCATCAATTTTGTAAATTATATGTTATGTATTGTTCTCACATCTATGTCAAAGTGTCTTTAAGTGTTACTCGTGTAATATTTTTTCATTTATTGTTTGTAAATGCATTCATTAAGGAAGAGGAGGTTTACTTGTAGTGGAAAATAATTATATGTAACTAATATTAATGAACTCCTCAAGTGGGGCTTCTACAAAGGGGTGTCTCTCATGAAGATAACTATTGGCTTTGGAGGAAAAGTCATTTTGTGAAATAAGATTGACATCTTTTCTATTACAGAGCGAGAATCTAAGCAATAGCGCATTTAGTTTTTGCAAAAGGTCTTGGGTACACCTCTTGTTATACAAAGACATTTGTTGGCTTCCCTCATAACTCTCTATGAATTGGAATTTTTGGATGAGAGTTTCAAATCTATTTTTCATAAATTACATAGGAGTTGTCAAGTTAAAGATAAAGAAATGAGAGGGGAAGTGTTTTGTATTACAATATTGTTATTGAAGGTAATACATACTTCGCCTCTCTTCTTTGTTTATTTTTTACACACAAGGTTTAAATCTATGTTGTAAAATTTTCATGTCGTATGTTCCTAATTTGTTCCATTAACCTCCATATGGTATTATATAGCTAAGTTGATAAAGAACTTATTTTCAGATTTCCATTTCATACTAGTTTACCTTTTATTCTTGACATTTGTTATTAGAGAATTACCACCTTTAATCCATTTGGGTGGAAAGGTTTTTTGTGTTGTAGTGAGAGTTCTAGTAATTTTATTTGCAGATTTTTGTGTTGAAGCAATGGTTGTATCTAAATCTCAATTAGATATTGAAAATTTCAATAAGACTAATAATGAGCTGTGGAGATTTAAAATGGAGAAACTCCTAGTGGAGATAAATGAATTGTTTGTGAAAAAAAAGGTAAACCTCTAAATACTCACAAAGACTTGTAATACATGTTGGATAAGAAAGTACAGGGTATGATATATCTTTTCCTTGTTGATTCTATCATGTTAAACGTAGAAAAATATGCTACCACTTATTCATTATGGAAAAGGTTGGGTGAGATTCATTAATAAGTAATACTATGAGTAAGTCATACTTAAAAAGAAAGTTATTTGGTCTAAAAATAAAGAAATCTTAATTGATAGTTGACTCTTTGGACTTGTTTAATTTAATTTTGAGTCACCACCAACTATTGATGTTAATATAAGTGAGGAAGGTAAGTGGATTATTCTTCAGTGTTCCTTCCCTTAGTCATGATGGATGATCTTGTGACAACTCTATTAGTACAAGAAACACGAAAGAAAGCCACTATGTATAGTTCTAAGGATGCTCTTCATGTTAGGAAAGTTCTAGAGAAATAGGAGGATCTAAGGGGCTAAGTAGAAGTCTAAGTTTCAAGGCCAATCTAAATATCAAAGAAAGAATATATCAAAGTGTTGGAATTATTGTAAGAGGGAAATGTGAAGAAGGAATTAAGAAACAATAAGAAATAATGGGATTATTGCAAGAAATTAGAATTAAGTGATGAAGCCTTATTTCTTTGTTTTAAGGGTATGTGTAGGATCATGATGGGCCAAAAAGTGGCGATATGTAAGTGATATGATGGCCCATGTGGCTGATGACTTTTTCTTTACCCAAAATTGATGAACCGAAAAGGGTTTTTAAAGGATATTCTCAGCTTTCCACCAATATAAATTATGATTTGCTTTCAATTTAATAAATAATTATTATTCATTTTCTATTTGAATTATGACTAAAGTCTTAATTGATAGGCTAATTGAAAAACATATATAGCTTTCAAACAGTATCACATTTTTTGAATCTAAAACATGCACCACATTATATGATTCACATACTATATGACTAAAAAAAAAAATGAATTTCATGAATTTTTGACCAAGTTAAGGTGGTCAGACATATGAATTTTTATATTTTTTTAAAGTTGTAATAAAAAAATCATAATTAATTATTTACTTGGAAAAAAAATACAAAAAAATATGCATCACATCGAGACATGAGTCCTCTACTTATATCTAGAATCTTATAAAAAATAATTATCATTTTATTGTGGTTAGGGTGGTCAGACATACACCTAATTCTTATTTTTTCCCTGAAATTTAAGTACTACTGCATTGAAAGTTTAAATTTTCACCAAATAGATATTTTTTTAAAATAAACCTAGTAGTTTAGAAACTACATCCCATTTGCTACAGATTCTATTGTTACATATTTTTGAAATAATATAGATAACCTATTCAAATTTTTACGTCAAGTTGCCTAACTCTGATTTTTTGAATTTTCATCGCCACTTAAGGGCCTATTTTTTCCATCATGCTCCTGCACATACCCTTAATGTTATTTATAATGATCATTAGTTGCATGACTTGGCATGATCCAACTACATGATTCTTTTTAAGGAGTGGTTATCCTCATATCAAGAAATTATTGGAAAAGATATTTAGATTGGGGACAATAGTTCATATCTTTTAGTTGCATGCAACATTATAAATTTGTGCTTAAGAGATGAGAGATAAAAATCTCTTAGGTGTTTACATATTTCTAGATCAGTATGAAGTTTAATTTTGGTATCAATGTTGAATGATTCAAGAATGAGTATAATTTTTTTATAAGAATATATGCAAGTTAGTGAGATGAAACATGATTGTAGCTAAAGGATAAACAATAGGAACACTATTTAGAATAAATTCCACTATTATTTTTGTAGTGTAGAAAATTGTACCATCTTGGAGATGGTACAATTTCATGATGGTACAATTTCATAATTAATTTGGGAATAATTAATGTTAAAATGAACATAATATCGCCTTGATCTAGTTTTGTAATGTGTTTTACACATTCACATTGGGTTTAGGGTCATTTTAAGCTAAATGAACCTAACTTTGCCTTAATTTAGTGTTGTAAAGTGTATTCATTTAGACCTTCACATAAATTTTAGGGCCCATGTAAACTAAATAAACTTAATGGGACCTTATCTAAGGTGTTGTAAAGTTTATCCTAACACTTTCACACTAATATAGGGTTTTCAATTTTAATTAGGCTTCTTTATGCCTTAATTTACCTAATTTTGCATCCACGGGCCATAATTAATGCATCTTTTTTAGGATAATCCTGAAATTTATCAACATCCAATCATAATTCAGGTGTTTCCGGATTGTATGGCCCATATTTAGTGATCTGGGACTCATACACTACCTTGGGAGTATGGGTCCCACCTAATTTTTAAATCCCTGATCTGGATTTCACATGAATCTAAGCATTTCTTGAAAAATGTGTCGCATAGCCTAGTTGTAGTGTAGTAAAATGTATACCCTTGCATTTTCACACTTGTTTGGGCCCAAATTGCTTTATTTATGCTTCTTTAAAGGCCTAATAAACTATATATTTTTATGGAAAATCCTAAAAAATATCAAAAGATAAATGATCATTTAATGATTATGTCTATGTGTCCCTAATTTGTGGACTGGGAATAAAATGCCACCTAGGGCATCTTTTTCCTCTATGGGTCTTGGGACCTAGATTTTGAATGTAACTGAAAAGATCCCTTTTTAAAGTATGTGCCTCGATATTTGAGCCTTGAGACTAAGACGCCACCTAGGGAATCTTTGTCCTCCTTGGCTTATTTTTGGGATTCAATTTCAAATATTGGCAAGATTTAGCCTCCTTTATTTAATAAATTCATATGTCAGCTTGGTGTGATGTAATTTTGGGATATTAAGCATGAATAATTGTAAATACAAGGTTCCTTCACTCATTTTCATCTAAGAAAGTTGTGAGAGCTTCTATTCTAGCAAGTTGGAGTTCACAAGAGAATTCAAGAGAAATTCATCAAGCATTTGGATCCATCATCAAGATTCAAGAATCATGTCAAGGGTTTGGTGCATACATTCATGTTGTTGAGTGAAGATTGTGGATGTAGCATTGAAGATCTATTTACAACCATTTTTCACATCAAATCCAATGATTCAAGATCTGCATTCCTCATGGCCACTACATGTTAGATTGTAGATTAGTTTCAAAATACATCATCTAAGGTGATATCATTTACATACTTCATGTTTCATGGTTCATTTCATTCAATTCATCATTTGGTTTAGTTACCAACAAGGGGTTTGACCAATGCAAACCCCTATTCACTAACAATCAACATGTTTTTCCTCTCTTGCATGTTTTTTATTGTAAATTTAGGTTGATGACTTGAAGATTATTTGGAGTGCAAAGTTTCAAAGTTGCCAAGTTGCATCACAAAGTTGTCAGCTTCACAGAAACTCACCTATAGGCTAGATTCAAAAGATTTACAACCTAAGATCTGAGAAGAAGGAAGTACAGACCTTAGAACTCAGGACCACATTCAGAGATTTAAAAAATTCTAGATGGGACTAAGTTGCCATGTTGGGCATCTTAATCCCCTTGAACACATTTTTCAGAAATTCCTTCAAATCCAGATCCGACATCCAAAGGTTTTGCATCTGCCCCAAAAAAGAGCAACATGACTAAGACAATAGTAAGGGAATATTTGTCCTCCATAACACTTTTTGATAGCTTATTTTCATTTTCGAAATCCTTATTACCTTTCCAGACTTCCCAGGTACATACATCCTAACTCCCTATTGCATAATTTCATCATTTGCACCTCTCATTTAGTTTGCATAACTAGGTCTTGTGAGTGGAATATTTATTTTTCTTTTCCATGAATTTTCTTCGTGGTAAACCCCTAAAAGCTTAAAGAACTCCCTCCTAGGTCTTCCTCATTGAGAATTGACTCACCTTGTGACGTTGATAGGCTATCCAATTCGGGATCCTTGGACAATATTCAATGAACTAAGGGAAGATTGGTGAGCACACATTTCCCCTATTTTCTCTTTGGTTCAGGTTGGTGAACTTGACGTGAATGAGCATTCATTTTTTAATTTGGATTTCATTAAAGTCCTAGATCTAGGCTGCATTCATTCTTGCATTGCATCTTGCATTAGTGAAATTGCATCTAGGATTTCTCATATTTGCATTAGTGAAAGTGCATATAGGTTGCATTTTTTCTTTCTTCCATCATTGTATCTCATGTTTAAAAACAAAAAAATTGAGTTTTTAATCATCCTAATAGCATTTAGGAACAATATTATTACATTCAAAATTGAAAAAATTGCATTCACTTTTGCATCCAATTTCTTGTCATTAGTTACTTTTTCTTGCATTCATTTGCACACTTTTATGTTTCTAAAAATTAGGTCTTTGGGTAGGCAATTTGGGAACATTATAAACAACTTAAACTTTGTTGTTTTTCTAGAAAAAACCTCTACTGGGACTAAAACGCCCTTCCTCGCATCTTAGTCCCTTTCAAGGTTTCTGGCTTAAAACCCTGTTTGAGTTGTATGCTTTTTGATCCACTTTCTAAACCCTCCAAATTACTTCAGTAGGATCAAGATGGCCTTGTTGGCGTCTTAGTCCTTATTGAGTTTTAAGTTGTAGTTTCCAGGGTTTAAATTTTATTTTATGCATTTTTGTTTGTTGTCATTGGTTATCTGTTTTAGTGGGTTGAATGTTTGTTTCATGCATTTTACTAAATCTAGCTTAAAGTGATTCATTTCATGCATTTCTTAATTCCAAATTTTCATTTTAAACATTCCATTTTCAGATCATTGCATACTGTAATCAGAAAATTACCTTGTTTCCAATCTAAAAAATTGCATTTAAACATTTCACTTTAGGTCATTGCATTACACTTTCTTTACTTTTCCATGATAGCATGTTTTCTTTCAAGAATTGTGGCTTTGATATGGTTAAAAATGGATTGCATAAATACAACATCCCCTCTTATGAGTTCAATTTAGATTGCACCAATAAGGTCATTAAGACACATGTTAATCATCAAACCATTGACACAATCCTTATTATTGCATTGCCTATTGGTGAGGATGATATTGTAGACAATCATAACAATCATACTTGTTCTTCTCCTAATACCTCTTATCTTAGTGACAAAGGTATCTTGGTGAAAGAAGATACAAGTATTGAGAGTCCTAATTGTCCCTCTCATCCCTCTTTGGACGACATTAGAAAACAAGAAGATGAGATCATACAAACATTTCTAAACATCACCTTACCTAGTCTACATTCATCCCTTGCTTCTGGGAATGTTTTAGCAAAAGACGATGATATCACAAAAATCCATGACAATAAAAAATTTCCTTCTCCTAATAGCCCTTCTTGATACAAAGATGATAGGTTGGTATTAGAATATGAACCTATTGAGAGTCACAAGAATATTTTCCCTCCCTTTCCTAATGCTCCCACCATTTGGAAAGATCTATTTGGGAAGTATAAAAATTATAGTTTTCCCTCTCTTAGTGCCTCCCCTACTTGTGATGAAGCTACTTTACAAAATATAAACATGGAATGTGATGAACATCTTACAAGCTCTCCTACTAGGGTTGATAATATGGCACAAGAGAATGAGACCTTAGGAAAAAAGGATAATCAAATAAAGACTTTTCGTAATAAACAAGAAAATCCAACTATTGATAACTCCCTTACTTGTGATGAATTCATTTTAGAAGAACCAACCTTTAGAGTTCATGAACATTTGGTTTGTAGTTCTCCTAAAAACTCTCTTACTAGGGAAGATATCATGGTGTAAGAAAATGAAAACATTGACAATAGTAATTCCTTAGATGAAGATGATGAAGTAAAATTAAACTCCTCTTCACTAAGAGATCATGAAAATAACGATAAGTCTTCTGAGGTTATGCACATTATATATCCCTTGGAGTACTCTCCTAATTCTAAACTTATCATTTATCCACCCTCTCAAAAAACAAAAGTTCAAAACAAATCCATCCTTATCCTCGAACCACCTAAGAACAATGTTTCGTAGCAACCAAGTTATAATATCATTTCTCATACATACAACACTAGGAATAATCTACACAAATAAGATAAACATCTTCAACATTCCTGGGTATGTGCAGGATCATGATGGGCCAAAAAGTGGCGATATGTAAGTGATATGATGGCCCATGTAGCTGACGACGTTTTTTTTACCCAAAATCGATGAAACGAAAAGGGTTTTTAAAGTAGGTTCTCAGCTTTCCAACAATATAAATTATGCTTTACTTTTAATTTAATAAATAATTATTATTAATTTTATATTTTAATTATGACTAAAGTCTTGATCGATAGGCAGATCGAAAAAAATCTATAGATTTCAAACGACATCAAATTTTTTGAATCTAAAACATGTGTCACATTCTATGCTTCACATACTATAGGATTAAATATAAATTAATTAATTTCATGAAGTTTTGACTAGGTTAATGTGGTTAGACATATGAGTTTTTTATATTTTTTAAAAGTTGTGATAAAAAATTCATAATTAATTATTTACTAGTAAAAAAATTACGAAAAACTATGCACCACATCAGTACATGAGTCCTCTAATTATATCTAAAATAGTATAAAAAAATATTATAATTTTACTATGGTTAGGGTGGTCAGACAGACACCTACTTCTTATTTTTTCCCTAAAATTTAAGTACTACTCCATTGAAATTTCAAATTTTCACCAAATAGATTTTTTTTTTTAAAAACACCTAGTAGTTTAGAAACTTCATTCAATTTGCAACAGATTCTATTCTTACATATTTTTGAAATAATATAGATAACTTATTCAAATTTTTACGTCAAGTTGCCTAACTCTGATTTTTTGCATTTTTATTGCCATTTAAGGGCCTATTTTTCCATGATGATCCTGCACATAACCCCCTACCATTACCTAATATGATCTTTCCTTGTGCCCCTCATTTCTCTTCAAATAATGGAAAGAAGTATGATCTTGTCAAACAATTTAAGAATACTCCTGCAAAGATATCCCTATGGGACCTAATCCAAAATTTACCTAGTTACCACACCATCCTTCACACAACCTTGCAAAAATTTGTGGTTCCCTCTAGTGTAAACTCAAATGACATAGCAACCATGATTCAAGGAATAAATAATGATATTTTTTTCCACCAAAGTGAGCTCCCTCCTTTGTAAGTGCAAAAAAAAAATGATGCTTTCATGATCATAGCTCAATAAAATATGATAAGATGAACCCTTGTCAATAATAGATCAACCTTAAATGTGTGTAGTGCAAACCTTTTGGTTAAGCTTGGTGTTGATAAATCAGAAATCCAACCTAACTCTTTACATATTAAGGGATTTGATAATGTGGGAAATAAATTTCTTGGAGTAATCACTTTACCTATTATAGTTGGAAAGGCTACCTTACAAACCCCTATTCATGTTGTGCCTCACAATCTCTCATATAATATTTTTTTGGGAAGGTCATGGATTCATGAGATGCATGTGGTGCCTTCTACCCTTCATCGTAAAATGAAGTATATCTACAACAACAAAGTGTACATATTGGACATTGGTAATGAGCCTTATAGTGTGCTACAACTCAAGAAAAGTAACCAAAAAACTTTGAAAAAATTAACACCAACCACACAAGTAGAACCCATGCAAGAGAAACAACAAGATAGATGTCCTAAACCCTTCACAATGATATCACTAGATGCTTTGGGATCATTGAATTTTGAACCAACTTTCATAGGATAATACAAGATCATAAAAGATTTAGACAAGGGAAAAGAAAAATTTGTAATGTCAAGACAAAATTCAGAAAACCTTTCGAAAGCATCCACCTCAACCACTTTAGAAGACAAGGAAAACTACACAACAAACTTTGACAATCTTAATCATGAACACCCACCAAATCCAAAAGAAATGAAGAACCTTTATGGAAAAGGTTATGAAATGATCAAAAAACTTGGTTGTAGTGGAAAAGGATGTCATGCTAGAGAACAAGGGGGTATACATGCAAGATCATCATGGAAAAAATAAGCCCTTAAGTGGTGAGGAAAATTCAAAAAATCAAAGTTAATCAAATTGACATAAAAATTTGAATAATTTATCTATATTATTTCAAAAATATTGAAGAATATAATCTGCAGAAAATTGAATGTAGTTTCTAAACTACTAGGTTTATTTAGAAATAAATAAATCTATTTGGTGAAAATTTGAAATTTCAGTGGAGTAGTACTTAAATTTAAGGGAAAAAATAAGAAGGTGTCTATCTAACCACCCTAACCACAATAAAATGATAATATTATTTTATAAGATTTTAGATACAAGTAGAGGACTCATGTCTTGATGTGATGCATATTTTTTGTAATTTTTTTCTAAGTGAATAATTAATTATAAAAAATTTATTCCAACTTTTTAAAAATATAAAAACTCGTATGTCTGACCACCTTCACTTGGTCAAAACTTCATGAAATTCAATTAATTTTTTTAATCCTATATTATGTGAAGCATAGAATGTGACACATGTCTTGGATTCAAAAAATGTGATACCGTTTGAAAGCTATAGAATTTTTTCAATCAACTTATCAATCAAGACTTTAGTCGTAATTCAAATAGAAAATGAATAATTATTATTAATTAAATTCAAAGTAAAGCATAATTTATATTGATGGAAATATGAGAATCTCATTTAAAAATCCTTTTTGTTTCATTAATTTTGGGTAAAAAAAATTCGTCATCCACATGAGCCATCATATCACTTACATATCGCCACTTTTGGGCCCATCATGATCCTGCACATACCCAAGGTATTTCCATCCTTATAGACCCTCACACACAAGAAAAGACTAGTGGTATTGGTTATTTTCCCTCGAAACAAATAAACAAGCCTTCACTTAACATCAACACTCTTACAAAAGATTCCTATAAGCCAACTTTAACAATAGTGCATTCTGAATTGATAAACACTAGTGATCTTGATCATTTGAAACAAACAAAGAAATATTAGCTTAATATCAATTTCATCTCACAAAACACCAATGATTTTAAGTCATTATATTTTACACCCTCCTATAAAGGAGAGAACAAAATATTGCAATTTAAAGAGTCTTGCATAAGTATGACCTCTTGTACTAAGCAAGAGACGTCTTTTTCACAAATTAACCAAACATCCTCTACTTTTGATCAAGAGAGTATCTTGACAAGACTCCTCCAAGATCATCTGATCTCTCTCTCTCCAAGAACATGAAAGAAATATTACTAGAAACATTCATTTTGTGTGTATCATAGAGTTCATGGTCATTATACTACTGAATGTAAGGCTCTGAGTAATAAAATTCAACATCTTAAGGAGTGTGGTGCTCTTCCTTGTGTCGAAGCACCTAATTCCTCTAATTGATACCGATTTTTACTCAAGCATGTTTTTCATCAATCATTTTGGCTCATCCTTGTCCTGCCCTAAGTGGGGGAAGGAATTAGGTAGCCTTATCCTCATATGTCACTTGTTGTCTCTTTTGGCTAGTTGACCACCTTTCATGAACATATAAAAGCAAGCTTGGGATGTGGGCCATGTTCCTTAAGTTGGCTCACATGTGACATTTTTGGGGCAACCCCTTCCCTTTGTATGACATAGCTTTGGCCTTCCTTGATTTCTCCTCAACAGAATGGCTTTGTCCCTGATAGACAAATTCTTGACTCTATTGTTACAGTTCATGAGAATATTCACTCCTTAGTTAAGTCAAAGACTGAAGGCTTCTTATTAAAGCTTGATATCTCAAAAGCCTATGATAGAGTTGATTGGATTTTATTATTTAAAATCTTAAAGGCTTTTGGTTTTTGTAGCAGGGTTATCCAATTGGTGGAAAAACTTGTATCCACAACTTCTATATCGATTATGGTCAACGGATCCCACACCTCTTTTTTTCAGAGCACCAGAGGCCTAAGGTAGGGTGATCCTATCTCTCCTATTTTATTCACTATTATGGCTGAAAGTTTAGGCAGGAATTTGAAAATTTTGGTTTACTTTAAATTTCTTTCTAGTCTCAAACCTTCCTCGAGCAATTTGGTGTGTTCCAATCAACAATTCATTGATGACACTGTGCTAATGGGTCAAGCTACGGTGTCTGAAGGAAAAGCTATAAAATAGTTGCTTGACAATTATGGGAGAGCTTCAGGACAGTTGATCAATAATCAAAAAAGTTCTCTGTTCTTCTTCAACACTCTGGATCATAGACAGGCCAAAATTGCCAGAATTCTGGGTTGCAGGGTGGATTCCTTTCCTACCACCTACCTTGGTCTACAATTAAGCTTGAAACCTCTTGAGTCTTTTTGGATCTCGTTTGTTGAAAGATTCAGTAAGAAGCTTACGAGATGGAAAGGAGCCCTGCTATGTCAAGCCAGAAAACTTAAGCTCCTCAAAGCCTCTCTCCAGAATCTTCCTATCTATGCCATGAGCCTATTTAAGATTCCTACTAAATTTGTTGATGCCATTGAAAAAATTCAAAAAATATTTCTTTGGTCGAGTGTTGAGGAAAAAAAAAGACTTCCCTTAATTGGTTGGAATTTGGTTTCTAGACCTAAAAAGGCTGAAGGACTTGGTTTAAGAAGAATCAAAACTGTCAATAAAATCCTCTTAGCTAAACAAATATGGAGAATCTCTTCATCTTCTAGGGAGTGGATTGATATTCTAGCTAGCAAATATTTAGAAAACAATTGCTCCTCCGTTATATAGAAGAACCCCCACCTTCTTCCTAGAGGGTCTACATGCTAGAATAATATAATCAATGGTAAAAATATTTTGGAGGGTGGTATTGGATGGCAAGTGAGAAATGGTAATCACACCAGATTCTGGGAGGACAGATAGCTTTTTAAGGAGCCCATTATAAAAATCAATTCCTTCAGTGAATGGGCATAGATTTGTAAGGCATGGTTTGGAACTTATGTGAAAGATTACAGAGCAAATGGTAATTGGGTGGACTTGTGCAGTGTTAGTCAGGCTTTGGCTCCTATCCAATCTTCTCTAATGGCTGTTAGACTTAGTTCTAAGCAGCTGGATGATCATGCGGTTTGGATAGATGAACCCTTTGGAAATTTTTTAGTGTCATCTGCTTTTGCCAAGATTACTTCTTCTTTGGACCATCCTCCCTTATAGTCTAAAGCTTGGTTCAAACACTTGATACCTAAAATTAATATCTTCTTTTGGATCCTTCTCCAAAAAAAGTTGCTCACGATTGATAACCTATGTAAATGCGGATTTCAAATTCCTAACAGATGCTTTCTTTGCAAGATGGAGGCTAAATCTGTGCATCATTTATTCCTTCATTGCTCATTTGCTACTTCTATTTGGGAAAAAATCATCAGGTTATGGCACCTTCCTTGGGTTTTCCCTTCGTCCATTGAAGATTTTTTCATTCAATGGAAAGCCCTGACAAGAAATCCTATGCTCAGGCTTTTTTGGGATTTATCCTTCCCTCATGTTGCTTGGGGCCTCTCGAAAGAACGCAACAATAGAATTTATAGGGGCAAAGAAGCCTCTGTGGATATTGTCTTTGATAAAAATTTTAGATCCCTGAAGGAAAATTTCAATGCCTTGGCTCAGAAGGATAGCATGCCCATGAAAGCAAAGCATTCGCTCTATGACTTAACTACTGCTAAGGATTGGAACATAACTCTAGATTTTTCTAGAACTATAATGAAGGCCAAGAAGGACAGAGAGGGTGTTTGCTAGTCTTTTCCACCAAATGGTTGGATAAAAGCTAACTTTGATGGTGCGGCTAAAGGCAATCCAAGGGGGTAGGCTGTGGTGGAGTTATAAGGGATTCCTTTGGAAATTTCATTGGTGCGATTGCCTCTCCTCTTGGCTCTCAAACTAATCATCTAGTGGAGGTTGTTGGTGCTTTTCACATCATAAATTTAGCCCAAAGTCTTAACATTAAAAATCTGTGGCTTGAAGGAGATTCCAAAAACATAATTGACTGCCTCTGTGGCAAGTCTCCCCCCTCATGGACCATTAGATCATGGGTTGAGGATGCCATATTGACTTTGGCTAAATTTGAAAAAGTTAAAATATCACATGCTTATAGAGAAGCCAATGGTGTTGCGGATTTTTTCGCTAATGAAGGAGTTAGGAGTAAAGATGTGCGCACCTGGCTTAATACTAGCGATCTAAACTGTAATGCCTGTGCCCTAGTAAATTATGATAAATCACATGGAAAAGCAACGTGTTATCCCTTTAATGAGGACAGGTTGGATCTTTCACATCACAATCATTAGAGTGCATGGGACTGAGCCCAGCAGCGTAATATGCAAGAAAACTCTACACGCTTTGTGGGTTCTTAGATTTGGCGGGGCTAATTTTAGTAAAGCTTTCGTTTGGATTTTCTTCACTATTTCGACCGAAATGGGAGGAGATAGAAAGTGAATTGAGTCAGACAGCTATGATACACACATGAAAAATGCCAAGGCTTGGAGTAAGGTTAAAAGCGGAGGAGTGCTTCCTTTCCTAGAGAACCTTCATGGCTCTAACCAGGAGGCTACAGATCTCTTTGCTCAAAATTGGAATAATGGAAACTTGACCCTGTTTGGTAGGAATGTGGAGCTCAGCGAAAATCTTATTGTTGATGTCACGGGTTTATCTACTGAAGGGATGAAGTTCTTTAGGGACAGGGCTTTTTCCGATGAAATTGTGATCAGATTTCCTAAAAAGGACAAAGAAAGGCTAAGTCTGGTTAAAATTGCAAACAACTACTTCGATGGTGACTCCATAAAGGCTATTTGGAGAAAGGTTTTGCGGGTCATCATGGAGTACATTATGGTGGACGAGCGCTTCACTAGAGTCTATGGCTACCACTTTTCTCTTCTCAATCACTTCCGCTACAAGGTTAGGGTCTCTCTCCCCTATTATCTTTTATGTTCCTTGAAGAAAAGCTTGGAGGATAATAAGAAAAACCCTAAAAGATTCCCCATTCTGCACATTAGGTTAATAAGGTTGATTGTTCAACATTTCCATATGCCTGCTCCCGCTATTCTAGAAACTATCCCTAATTCTAAGAGTGATAACTCTGAGCCCAACGGCTCAGAGTATCTGCCTAACTCTAGTTTGGCTAGAAAAGTCCTTATCTTGCACGCTATCCCTTCTGGGAATTCTGGTAAAACCCGCATTGAGCTTGAGCCTAAAAGCCCCTCCCTTAAGAATAGTTCTATTGACAAGAAACCCCAAGCCAAAATCCTTGTTTCCTATTCCCAAGAATCCTCTGAGTCAGAGGAGTCTGATGCCAACAAAACTAAGCTTTGTGCTGATCCTTTGTCGGATAAACACACTAACAATTACTCCCCTATTATTCCTAACCCTATGAAAATTGTCCTAATACTGGAAAAGATCCCTCTCTGGATATTCTGAACCTAGGAAAAACCAATTTTGAGTCCCACTTCAAACTCTTGGAATGGACATTCACTGAAATTAATGAGTTGAAAATAAAAAATTGGGCCCTGCAAAGCAAGATTGAAGAGTTGGTTGCAAAGATTGCAGAGATTGAAAAGAAAGATGTGGATCACAGTAACATAAATATTGATTCAAAGGTTGAGAACATAAGGAATACCATCAAAACCATTGCTGAGCAAAACAACTGTATGGCAAGACACAATGCCATTATCATTAACGCGATGACTGAAAAGCTAGATAAAGCCCAACAGGTTTCTTTGGTGGTGGATCTAGAGGAAACAAAGGACAAAAGCCAGGAGACGGATGTGGGAATTTCCAAAAGAACTAGAGCCAATCTGAAGCCCAAGGTCCCCCCTACTTCGAATATGATTCAAACTTTTAAAAAGGGTGTGAATGATATGCAGAATCTGGAGGCGAAGAGGGAGTCTATCCTCAAGACTCTTAATTAATGGTTGGGGTCTTTCTAGTGCTTACTTTGTTGTTCCTTTTGACTTGACCTTTTTGGTCTTTTTCATTTGGTTGCTGCTGATGTTTTCTTGAGCAGCTGGTCTTTTTTGTTGGACTTTAGTGTCCTTTTTTCTGTTTTGTAAACGTTGTGGTTTCGGGTCCCTATAAAACCCATTTTACCCTTTTATCGAAAACATATGGATTAGGACTTTGCGAATGAGCTCTCATGTCTTCTTCTACTTTAAAGAAATTTCTCACAACAATGTTGTTAGCAACCACTTTAAAGTGGGGGCATACATCGATACTCATGTTTCATTGTGTGATTTTATTTCTTCCTACGATGCATCCTTTTCTTGGTGGTGTCATTGGGTTTGATTTCCTCTGAGAGTGTGATATTTCTTTGACTTTTCCTCTCTTGGAAATATTAAGCATAATGTTCCCTAAGATGAGACCTTGCACAAACTAAGAAATATCCCTTTGAACATATCACTTTCTTGTGTTTTGTTTTCATTTTGTACCTTATTAAATTCATGGAGGTATGGCATTGATATGGTCCCTTGGGGCTCACCTAGTGAACAACTAGCTTCACTAGCCCATGTGAGCATGCATTTTCTTTTTGTCCTTGTCATAGTCAAGGGGGTATGACATTGATATGGACTTCTTGGGGCTCACCTAGTGGATAATTAGCTTCACTAGCCCTTGTGAGCATGTTCTTTTTTTGAATAGTGGACATCGTGTTCCACTTGTAAACCTTTATGGACAAATAGCATAGACTTAAATCCACCATGTTGGATGGCCAGTCGAAGCTTGATATGTTGGATTTTTCTTTTTCTTTTTTCCTTTTTCTATCTTTGATGGTGTATGTTTGTGATCTAGTTATGGCTTCATATATCATTCACAAGTGTGTTCCTTCATTCCTACATTGGTTTGCCATAGGATCTTGATCCTAGGGCCTTGATTATCCCTCTTGATTTTTTTCATCCTATCTTACTTTAACATTGGTACATTTGAACCCCTCTTTATTGCATGGTTGGCTACTTTAGTGTGATTTTGAAGCAAGTTCATCCTCTCACTAAAGTGGGGGCTAAATATAGTGTAGTAAAATACATACCCTTGCATTTTCACACATGTTTCGGCCCACCTTGATTTATTTATTCTTCTTTATGGCCTAATTGGTCCTATTTTTCATGCATAAGCCTAATAAACTATATATTTTTATGGAAAATCTTGACATATATCAAAATATAAATGATGATTTAATGTTTTTCTCAGTGTGTCCCTAATATTTGGACTAGGGCTACAATGCAACCTAGGGCATCTTTGTCCTCCATGGGTCTTGGGATCCATATTTTGAATGTACCTACAAAGGACCTTTTTTCGAGGATGTGCACTGAGATTTAAGCCTTGGGACTAAGACACCACCTAGGGCATCTTAGTCCTCCTTGGCTTATTTTTTGGATTCAATTTCAAATCTTGGTGGGATTTAGCCTCCTTTATTTAATGAATTCATATGTTAGCTTGGTGTGATCTAATTTTGAGATATTAAGCATGAATAATTATAAATACAATATTCCTTCACTCCTTTTCATCTAAGTAAGTTATGAGAGAATCTATTCTAGCAAGTTGGAGTCCATAAGAGCATTCAAGAGAAATTCATCAAGAATTTGGAGACATCATCAAGATTTGAGCATCATGTCAATGGTTTGGTGAATCCATTCATTTTGTTCAGCCAAGATTGTGTATGTAGCATTGAAGATCTATTTACAAACATTGTTCACATCAAATCCAAGGATCCAATATCTACATTCCTCATGGCCACTGTATGGTAGATTACAGATTTTCTTCACAATAAATCATCTGAGGTGATATCATTTACATATTTCATGCTTCATGCTTCATTTCATTCATTTCATCATTTGGTTTAATTACCAACAAGGGGGTTTCACCAAGGAAAACCCTCATTCACTAATAATCAACAAGTTTTTCCTCTCTTGCATGTTTTTTATTACAAATTTAGGTTCAAAAATTGAAGGTCATTTGGAGTGCAAAGTTACAAAGTTGCATCACAAAGTTGTCATCATCACGAAAACTCACCTATAGGCCAAATTTGGAAGATTCAAAACCTGAGATCTAAGAAGAAGGAAGTGAACACCTTAGATCTCAGGACCACATTCTGAGATTTCAAAAATTCTAGATGGGACTAAGTTGCCACCCAGGGCATCTTAGTCCTCCCAAACACATTTTTCATAAATTCCTTCAGATCTAGTTTTTGACATCTGAATATTTCGCATCTGCCCCGAAAAACAACAATTGGACTAAGACAACGGTAGGAGCATCTTTATCCTCCATAGTACTTTTTGACAACTTCTTTGCATTTCTAGAATACTTGTTACATTTACAAACTTCCTAGGTACATACATCCTAACTCCCTATTGCATAATTTCATCATTTGCACCTATCATTTCGCTTGCATAACTAGGTCTTGTGAGTTGACTGTTCATTTGTATTTTCCAATAATTTTCTTGGTGGTGAACCCCTAAAAGCTTAAAGAACCCCCTCCTAGGTCCTCCTCATTGAGAATTCACTCACCTTGCGAGGTTGATAGTCAATCCAATTTAGGATCCGAGGACAATATCGAATTAACTAAGGGAAGATAGGTGAACACACATTTCCCCTATTTTCTCTTCAAATAACTAGGCTAATGGGACTCATATGCTACTTTTGGTGTATGATTCACGTGTGGATTAAACTTGAATTAAATTCTATTCTCGGTAATATTTTATTCTCCTAGATTTGATGTCATCTTGTACTATTGTAATTTTGAGAAATTTGACATCAACAAGTATAAATACACGATTATTTCACTCATTTTAACCTAAGAATTTCAAGAGATTAAAAGACTTCAAAAGAATATTCAAGTACATTCAAGAATTTTTTTGAAGCATTCAAGGGTAGATTTCTTCATCATGTGTTGCAAATATTCAAGATCTATCATCATGTCAAAGGTATAATGCATCAAGAATATTGTTGAGCTAGTTGTGTCGCAAAAAAATGTATCCTAACATTTTCGCTCATTTGGGATTTTATTGTGGTTTTTGGCCTAGTTTTGCCTATATTTAATGTTGTAATATGGATAACATATTCACATTAGATCTTGAACCCTTGCAAATCAACAAGAATTCTATAGTGTCTTGTAAAAGTGTTGTGAAGTGTTGTAACACACTTTCACACTTGTCTAGAACCTTTTCAACATATTTCACCTAAATAGCCTCTTACCAAGCCTTATTTCAAAGTGTTGTAAGGAGTTGTAACAAACTCTCACACTTTTCTAGGCTTGTTATCAATAAATTGACCCTTTCTTATGTTTAAATGGCTCTATTATTCACTTACAAGCCCCACTTAAGTCTATTTCGAAGAACAATCCTGTTAAACAACATTAATTACATTTTAATTCCTGACACCCACTTAAAATTTCCCAAGTGGACTAAGTCACCACCTTGGGTGACTTAGTCCCATTTGGCATAAAAATCAAAATTATTCCAAATTTTTGGTGAGATATTATCTCCTAAAACCATAGGTTGGATTGTGATGAGGTATTTTTGGGAAATTAGGGCACATTATGTATAAATAAAGGGATTTCCCCTCATTTCCACCCTAACTAGTGTGCTATTTCATTCACGCATCACTCATTCATCATTCATCTTCTCAATAAAGCTAGGGTTTATGTATTCTAAGCCATCAAGCAAGCATTCAAGGGAAGATTCATCAAACATTATTACAAAACTTCAAGATCAATCATCATGGAAAGTTTGTAATCTCCTTCCTTCATGTTCATACTTCATTATCTCTTTTCTTCATTTTGGTTTAATTACCTAAAGGGGATTTGACTAAGGAAAACCCCCGTTCCCTAACAATTAATATTTCTCTTTCCCTCTTTGTGTGTTTACATATTGAGGTGCATTGAAGGCTTGGAGATCACTGAAGAATACATTGCAAGCTTGTTGAAATCATCCTCCTGTTGGCTAGGGAAAAATATCCACAAAAATTCACTTACAATGCCATAAATCACAGTTTCAGATTTGGATACCTAAAGTTGCAAAAAGTGTAGACCAAGGGCTTTCATTTCCACTTTCGAACTTTTAGAATAGCCAAATTGGAATAAGTCAATAATAGCAGTGAATTAGTCCCACTACACATGTTTTTCAAGGTTTTCTATAGATTTGGATACCCATTTTGCTGAAACATGCTCTAGTGCAGTTTTCTAAATCTAGGACTAAGTCTCCCAGAATGGTGAATTAGTCCCAGTAGGTCAAAATTTTAGCATCAATGGAATTTAAAACCTCCAATCGAGTCTTCAACACATTTACAAGTGCATTCTTTTTTTTTTCCTTCTTTGTTTTGTTTTACTTGCATTTCTATTCATCTTTTCTAGGTATTTTTGCATATCACAATGTGTATTCAAACATTTTACATTTCTTTAGCTTTTCATCAATAATTAGTCTATTTTATCAACTTCCAACATTTATAACACCCTATTTAGTCACATTTCAATCACATATACATCTATTTTTGAATGAACCCCTCCAGGTTTTGGGTGTGAGAAATCTCTCTCCTTTTAGGTGGACTCATACACTAGTCTAGGCGATTTAGGTGGACTCATACACTAGTTTCATTTCGTAGGTCATTTAGTTAGGTTTTGCACAGTACTTTGCATGTTACATTCATTTATTTTTTTTCCAAGCCTTAGCTTGGTGGTGAACCCCTCTTTCATCTTTGATAATACCCTAAGACACCCAATTGTAGATCTCTTTCCCTTATTCCATCCTTGGATTAAGATCTCTAGGGTCTCCTTCATTGAAATTTGGAGAAAAGTGTTTATCTATCTCCCTAACATAGAGTGACATTTGTTGACAAATCATTTTGGTGAACCTATCCTTTAAAACAGCTTTTTCTGAATTATAGTGAATTAAATTCCTAGGTCTTTCCTACATTAGCTTTTCATTAGGTCTTGCATTAGTTAATTGGCATCTAGGGTTTCTAAATTTTGCATTAGTGAAAGTGCATATAGGTTGCATTTTTGAATCTTATTTCATTTAATTTCATATAAAAACTATAATTGCACTTACCATAGACATCATACAAGCCAAGAAATATAACATTCACATGAAATTTTCTAAAAACGATGCAAAAACTCTAATCTGGGACTCATACGCCCCTCTAGGTGATTTAGTCCCAATACAAGTTGTTTTTCCTACTTTCTAGGATTTCTATTTTTTTCAATTTCTAGCATTTGATCATTAAAAATCCCTAACTGGGACTCATATGCCCCTCTAAGTGAATTAGTCCCAAATCAGCCGTAAAATTTCCTTTTACAACATTGCAAACGTTGTTTCTACACTTTTGTTTGTTGTGATTAGGTATCTTATTCAATTGGTTGAGTTTATGTTACATTCATTTCATTAGATCTATCTTAATTTGGCTCATTTCATGCATTTCTCAATTTTAAATTTACATTTACAATATTTCATTTTTAGATTGTTGCATAGTATAATCAGTAAAATACCTTGTTTGGAATCTAAAAAATACATCTACACATTTCATTCTAGGTCATTGTGTTGCATTTTAAGTCTCTTTCCAATTTGAGTTTGTATAGATTAGTTTTTACAAATGTTAGTATCTATCCTTTCCAAGTTTGCAAAGAAAAATTTAGTCAATAAGCATGTTAGTCATTCGTTCAATACACTTCCTAATTATGAGAGTTTCTTAATGCAAGAGAATGAAAATGTTGATGCTTTCCTTAAACCTACACCCCCTCTTATCTCTCCTACTTGTGGGAATGATGTGATAGAAGAGGATAGAAGCATGTATAAAAATGATGATCACAGTTGTTCTTCTCTCCATACCTCTCTTGTTAGTGATGAAGGTATCTTGGTGAAAGAAGATGTAATCGTTTAGAATCATGGAAGTCTTGCTTGTCCTTCTTCTCCTCCCCCTTTGCAAGATATTATAACAACAAAAGATGAAATCATTTCCACTACATTACTTCAGTTGAATTCCTCTCCCAACACCTCCCCTACTTGTGAGAATTCTTTGGTGAAAAAGGATACAATTGTGCATGACCATGTAAATCACATTTATGAGGAGCACATGTTGGTGTTAAGAGATCCAAAGATTGAGAGCTATGACAATCCTAGCTCTCCCACTTGGGAAGACCAGATAGAACATAGGGATATAATTATAGGTAACCATGATAATCACATTGGTTCTTCTCCTAATATCCTTCCTAGTAATGAAGAAGATAGTTTAGTGTTAGAAGTGAACCACAAAATTTTAGGGGAAAACATGCTTTCTTGCACTTCTAGGGTTTTTCACCTAAAAGGAGAGAGATTTTCCCAAAAACTTGGAGGGTTCATTCAAGACTTAGGGAAAATATGATTGAAATGCACTAAATGAAATTCCCTAGATGCCAAGAAATGATAAAAGTGATTGAATACTAATGTAAGACTTAGAAAAAGGAATATGTTTGAAAACTCAATGAGATATGCAAACATGTACAAAATGACCTAGAAATGTAAACTTTAACAAAATAAAAAGTTGGAAATGAAAGGGGTGGACCTGGAAATATGTTGAAGACTAGAATGGGAACTTGAAATGCTACCGATGCTAAAATTTTGGCCTACTGGGACACTTATGCCATTCTGGGTGACTTAGTCCCAAATCTGGAAAATTGCACCAGAGCCCATTTCGGCCAAATGGGTATGCAAATCCAAAGAAAACTCTAAAAAAACATGTACAGTGGGACTAAGTCACCACTATTGGTGACAGTCCACTTTGGATTTTCTGAAAGTTTGAAAGTGGAATCTGAAGCTCTCAATCTTCACTTTCTGCTCCTCTAGGTATCTGGATTTGAAACCCTCAACTTCACCACTTGAAATGACTTTTCATGGATTTTTTTCCCTATAAAACAAGGAGGTGTCTTCAACAATCTTTCAAGATACCTAAATATGTAACCACATAAAGAGAGGAGAGAAATGTTGATTGTTAGGGCATGGGGGTTTGCCTTGGTCAAACCCCTTTTTAGATAATTAAATCAAGCGATGAAATAAGATAATAGAGCATGAAATATGGAGTAATGGTGTTGGTACCTTTCCATGAAGATAGATCTTGAGTTGCTGCAAAAATAGATGAAGGTTCAACCCTTGAATGCTTTGCAAATATTTCTTGATGACTTAGAATGCTAAAACCCTAGCTTGCTTTAGAAGAGTGAGAGATGAGTGCTTGAGAAGAATGAGGTATAGAGGATCAAAGATGAAAAATGAGGGGAAATCCCTTTATTTATACATGTTATGCCCTAATTTCCTAAGAATAACACATCACAAGCCGACCTTAGGGTTTAGGAGACAATATCCCACTAGAATTTTGAGTTAAAATTTTTGTTATGCTAAATAAGACTAAGTCGCCCAAGGTGGTGACTTAGTCCACTTGGGCAATTTCAAGTGGATGTTAGGAATTAAAGTATGATTAATATTTTTTAATAGGATTTTCCTCCAAAACAAACTTAAGTAGGGCCTATAAGTGAATTAAGGGGTCATTTTAACATGAGAAAGGGTCAATTAGTGATGATAGAAAGGGTACTTAGGGGCTAAGATTCCAAAAATAGGATCAAATTAGGAAAAATTATCCTTTTCTTCAAAGGTATACAATTTTTAATGACACATTTGACCCCCACTTTAGTGAGAAGATGAACTTGCTTCAAACTCACACTAAAGTAGCCAAATGGTGTCAAAGCAGATGGTGAAGGATGACAAATATGAAGGAGTCAATCAAGTCCCCCAAGACTCAAGATCCTAAGTCAAACCGACATAAGTGCAAAAGGACACATTCAAGGGTGAATGATTTGCAAAAAAAAAAGATACATGATCATGCAATGACAAGAACTAGAAGAAAGAGAAGAATAAGCAAAAGTAAAAAGGTGGATCAAGCTTTGACCATTTGTCTAGCTAGTTTTGGATCAGATCTAGGTTGTTTGTCCTAAAAGTATACTCACCCTAACGCAGTGAAACTTATGGTTGTCCGTCGGGTGAGAAGTCCAAATAAGTTGTTTAGTGAGAAATTCATGCCAGTGTGTCGGCTTCCCATTATATTAACCATAACAAAGTTACCCTGTGAATAACTTTGATAAGGTACCACAATTCTTTTGTAAATGGTTTTGTAAATATTATGTAAAGATTTTGTTGAAGAGGATTTGGCTTAGTTGCACGAGGTCTCAATTTAGGGAACATCATACGTAATGTCTCCAAGAGAGGAAAAGTGCAAATGATTTCATCTTTTTTGTAAGAGAGGAAAACTGCAATGTCTCATCCTAAGAAACATTGTACGTAATGTTTGCAAGAGAGGAAATCACAAGGAAAAGAAAATCACATGCTGAAATTTGAGTGTCTATGGATGCCCCCAGTTTAAATCGGTTGCTAACACCATTATTGTGAAAAATTTCTTTAAAGTAGCCAAGGATAAATGTGAGGGAGATATGGGAGCTAACTTGGAAAGCCCTATGCCAAGTCATATGTTTTTGAATTAAGATACATCATGAAAAGGTAGTATGCCACATGTGAGTCAACTTAAGACATGTCATCCACATCCCAAGATTTCTTTGATATGTTCATGGAAGGTGAACAACTAGTCAAGAGATACAAGGACAAGTGACATATATAGACAAGACTACTTAACCCCTAGCCCCCACTTAGTCTAGGACAAAGGTGAGCCTAGAATAGATGGTGATATGTTACTCCTTTGCAATAATGAGTATTCTATGATCCTATAACTATTACATGGCAAGGAGCAGAGACTAATGTTATTTATGTGCATAAGTTAACAAAGTTTTGGAAAAGTTGGCCTTGGTAGTATACACTTTGTCATGTATCTGAGAAATGTCAGTGTAACTTGGTTTGTATGAAACAATGTTTTTAGGTGGGTGAAGGATGAGTTTGGGTTTGTTTGGATTTTGTTGCTTGTGTGATGGTGGATAAATAATTCAAGGATTCTTATGATTTACCACGAGGTATGTATGAGATTCATTTATCGAGGGGGATCTAATGAACACGTTCGCATGCATAACTTCAGAATTCTTGGTTTAATGTATGTATAAGAAAGGGAAATATAGTATCATCTTGTTACCATCACCCAAGGAAGACACATTACTATTGCTTGAAAGGTGTTCAACCATGATACCTTCCCTAGTAGGAGATTTTTTAGGAGAACTACAAACCTAGTGTGCTTGAAATTCAAGGGTTGGTTCTTCAAAAATAACTTCATCATATGTAAGGGAAGGATCAATGGATTGATTTTCTTGTTTATGGATAGTGGTGATATTAGGAGAAGGCTCTACTTGATTGTCTAAATTCTCATTCTCTTGTGCCATAGTATTTACCCTAGTAGGAGAGCTTGTAATATGTTCATCATAGTCCATGGTTAGAATTTATAAAGCAGCTTCATCACAAATAGGGGAAGCATCAAGAGAAGGAAAACTATGATTTCCATGATTATCAAGGATTGGACTTGTGTGTTCAAAGAGGTTTTTCCAAATGGTAGGGGCATCAAGAAAAGGAGGAAGAAGATTTCCATGAGTCTTAATAAGGATAACTTCTAACACTAAACTATCTTCTTCACATCAAGGGTGGATAGTATGAGAAGGATAATCATCATGGGAATTTGTGAGTTCATTCCTTTGCATACTAATGTCATCCAAAAGAGGGTTGTTATGGACCTGAAATATTTGATCATCCTCATCAGGTATAATCTAATCTTCCTTGAAATCACTCTCATAAGCCAGAGGAGAATGGAGATTAGGTAAGGTGATGTTTAGGAAGGTTTCTATGATTTCATTTTCTTGTGCTAAAATATCTTCCCAAATGGGATGAGGAGAAGAAAAAGCAAGACCTTCATGATGCTCAACGATTGTACCTTCTTTCGCCAAGATACCTTTGTCACTAAAAGGAGAGGTATCAAGAGAAGAACAATTATGATCATCATGGCTATCTATGTTTTTATTTTCTTCTAACACATCATAATCACAAATAGGAGAGATAGGAGGTAGTGTAAGTTTAAGACAAACATTGGAATTTGCTGTTGAGAAATTATGTCTCAACTTCCAGCTTGAAATCCTCACTTTCATGCCTTGGTGATTTTGTGTTGTGTGCAAAGTTCTAGTAGAGCCGGAACTATGATGGAACTTGGCATTGTTCTGTTTGCCTAAGTTCCAGGTTTTGGTTCTCGTTCCTGCTTCGACTCTGCTTCCTACCGTCTATTTCTTCTCGCTTCGGTTCGTAGGTTCTAGCGAAGGCGGAACCTATTTTGGAAGTTGGCAATGTCCATTTGCCAGGTTCCTATTTCAATTTCTATTCTGACTCCGCACCCGACTCCTACTTTTACGATCTAGTTCCTCTAGATGTTTGGCTTCTCCTCAGGGTGTTTTCCTCCACCTTGTCCTAGTTTTGGATTGTTGTTTCTTGCAGTTGGCGAAGGCGGAACCGGAACCGTATTGGTTCCTGATCTTAGACTTTTGGTTAAGTCCTGTTTTTGTTCCTGTTCCGTCCCCGGGTCCGACTCTGACTCCAGTCTTTTGTGTTCCCATCTCGGTTTGACCCCGGGTTGACTTTACCCAGTAATAACTATTTCTGATGAGTTCCCCTTTGCCGTGGGCAGATGCGGAACCGAATTGGTTTCTGAACTTGTAATTTCAGTAGGGTCATGCTTAAACTCCAGTTCCGCCTCCAACTCTCCAGCAGTGTGTATCTTCGGTGGAGTCATGTTTCGACTCCTATTCCGACTCTGGCTTTGACAGTGTTAGAAATAACTTGAAGTCTTGGTCGTGCCTGATGTTTGTTTGACCATTTTGGTTGCTCTTTCAGATGTGATTGCTGATGGGTCTTGGATGCGTGGCACCTGGTTGAATAGTGATTGGATGGATACCAAGATAGTTATTGTGGCAGTTGCATTTGTCAACAAAGGGTGGTGAGCTCAACCATTTTGAGTAATGGCTTTGATTGCAAAGTCGGCTCGTTGCAGGAAATCTATTAGATCCGACTAGTTGCATGATTTGAGGATGGACTTCATTGCTCTTCTGAGTTAGTTACATATGGATGAGAGATGTGTTATTTCACATAAGTTAGACAAGTCAAGAGTTGAGTCGTAAGTTGCAGAGCAAGTTTGAAGTTGCGTGCTGAAGAATAGAAGGACGTGAGTTCTTGAGGAGGGTTTTGAACTGTATGTTGTAAAAACATTGTAACAGTGAATCTGAAACTCTCTAGGTGATTGTGAGCTGAACTAAGAAGTCTGGTTATTGCATGTAATCGATTCATTACTGTAATACAATAGATTTGACTTTGTGTGGTGGGTTTTTTACCCGAAAGGGTTTTCCCACGTAAATAATGTGTCATCTTTGTTTGCTTATCTTTATGGTTTCTCATTGCCATGGTTGTATGCATCTCTATAATTGTTTGAAACTGTAAGTTTTTCATTTTTGCTTCTCTCCCCTATAGTAAAGGTGTTAAGGGAATGTATTCTGCATTGTTGGGTTAGTAGATCCGCATTCTTTTCCCTTCAAAGTGGTATCAGAGCTTGGCTAGTTCATGTTATCCTTGTTAGGACAAATTAGTTTTTTGCACTAATACTATTTCAGTGGGAGACTTGCATTGTTAAACTTGTTTCTGTTGTGAGATGGCGAGTACATCTGGTAGAATAGATATTGAGAAGTTTAATGGCAGCAACTTTGAGTTATGGAAGCTCAAGATAGAAGACTTGCTTGTGGATAGAGACCTCTGGATTGCAATGTCTAGAACTAAGCCACAAACTATGACCCTAGAAGCTTGGGATCTTGCTAATAGAAAGGCAAGAGGATTGATAAGACTGAGTCTAGCCGATTCTGTGCTCCTGAATGTTCATGAGGAAACATCTGCAACTGCTTTATGGAAGAAGCTTGGTGATATTTACCAAGGAAAGTCCTTGGTAAATAAGTTGTTCCTGAGAAAGAAGTTGTACTCCTTGAAGATGGATGAAGGTGCATCTATTGTAGACCATCTGAACTTGTTTAATATGAGTGTTACTTAGCTAGCATCTGTAGGTGTAAAGATTGAGGAGGAGGATCATTGCAAGCTCCTGTTGTGTTCATTACCTGATAGTTGGGATCATCTTGTGATGGCTATTGGAAGCACAACCACTGCTTTCCAGATTGATGATGTGGTTGCTTTGCTTCTGTCTGAAGAAATGTGAAGGAAATCTTTTGAGATGGCCAAAGATGCTCTTTTTGTTCGAGGTAGAACAAAGGAGAAAGGCAAGAAGAAAGACAACAAGTCAAAATCCAAGTCTAAAGGGAGATCAAAGTCTCTTGGTAAAAAGTTCAAGGTAAAGTGTTGGAATTGTGGGCAACCTGGTCATATCAGGAAGGACTGCAAGGAGAAGAAGAAGAAGAATGCTTCTGACAATGAATCTTCTCAAAGTGATGCAGATGCCTTCATTGCGGCAGCCTTGACAACTCAGGCATTAGATGATGTTTGGTTAGTTGATTCAGGTGCCTCTTTTCACATGACATCCAATAGAGATTGGCTCTCAAAGTATGAGAAGTATGATGGTGGAAAGGTATACTTGGAAAGTGATTCAACACTGGAGATTGTTGGCAGAGGAAGGGTTAGAATTTAGTTTCCTAACAGGAGAGTAAAAGGAATTGGTGGTGTTCTTCACATCCCAGGTTTGGATCGAAATCTTCTTTCTGTTAGTAAGTTAAATGATGCTAGTGTAGAAGTTTATTTTTCTAGTAAGGGATGTAAAATGGCTAGAGGTGCAATAGTGTTAGCTAAGGGTGTTCGTACTGGCACTCTGCACAAGCTAGATGCACGACCTGTTCTTTGTAACAGTGCCTCTATAAAGTCATGTAATTCTGCACCTATAGAGAAAGATGAAGACTCTTCACTATCTGTAAATGCTTTGGAGGTAAACTCCCAGCAGAGAAGACTATGTTATGGCATCATAGACTTAGTCACATAGGTGAGAAAGGTTTAAAAACCTTGAAGAACAAAAAGCTTGTAGAAGGGCTTGATAATTGTAACCTTGAGTTTGATTTCTGTGAACATTGTATCTATGGAAAGCAACACCGTGTTTCTTTCTCCTCTAGTCCTCACAAATCTTTTGGTATACTGGATTATGTTCATTCTGATGTGTTTGGTCCAGTTAATGTTCCTTCGTTATCAAAGTCTAGATATTATGTTTCTTTTATTGATGACTGTTCGAGAAGGGCATTTGTATACTTTCTTAAAAGTAAATCAAAAGTGTTTAGTTGGTTTAAAGAGTTCAAATCTTTGGTAGAAAACCAGACTGGAAGGAAAATAAAGTGTTTAAGGACAAACAATGGAGGTGAGTTTTGTTTTGGAGATTTTGAAAGGTACTGCACTAATCATTTAATTAAAAGGCATAAGACAATCCCCTACACTCCACAGCAAAATGGAGTTGCTAAAAGGTTGAACAGGACACTGATGGAAAAGGCAAGGAGTATGCTGAGTGGTGTTGGTCTAGAGCAAAAGTTCTGGGCTGAGCTTGTTGCTACAACATGTTATTTGATTAATAGATATCCTTGTTCAACGCTTGTTGATAAGACACCTTTAGAAGCATGGCCAGGTAAGAAATCCTCATTAAGGCATGTTCAGGTATTTGGCTGTGAGGCATATGTTCATGTGCCAAATGAAAAGAGATCAAAGTTGGATAAGAACGTTGTGAAATGTATTCTCATCGACTATGGAGTTGGTGTGAAAGGATACAAGCTTTGGAACCCTGTTACTGAGAAGGTTTTGTATAGCAGAAGTGTGATATTTCGTAAGCTAAAACCTCTAGTAAGTGATCAACAGCTTGAGACAAATCAGGGTGACAAGAAGAAGGATGTAGTTGAGATTTCCCAAACTCCAGAAAGGGAAGATCTGCATGGTGTACCTGAGATTAAGGAGAGCTCAAGCAGCTCTAGAAGTTCTAATGATGAAGAACAACCTCAGCCTCTAAGGAGATCTACACAAGAAAGAAGGCAACCAAAAAGGTATGGTTTCTCTATACTAGATTCAAATTGTGCTTATTCCTTAATTACTAGCACTGATGAGCCTAGGACTATGAAAGAAGCAATCAGCATGGCTGATTCAAAGTCTTGGCTGGAAGCCAAGAATGAGGAGATGGATTCTTTGAAAAAGAATGATACCTGGAAGTTGGTACCGCTACCTAAAGGGTGAAAGCCTATTGGCTGGAAGTGGATATTCAAAAGGAAGATAGGCCTTGATGGCAGTGTGGAGAAGTATAAGGCATGACTGGTTGCAAAGGGTTTTTCCCAAGTTGAGGGAATTGATTATGGAGAGATCTTTTCCCCTGTAGAAAAGCTGACATCCATCAAATTTTTGTTCTCATTGGCAGCTGTGTATGACTATGAAATTGAGCAGATGGATGTGAAGACAACATTTCTCCATGGTGAGCTGGAAGAAGAAATCTACATGTCCCAGCCTAAGCATTTTGTTGAAAGAGGTAAACAAAATCTGGTTTGCAAGTTAAATAAATCTCTCTATGGTCTAAAGCAATCTCCTAGAATGTGGTACAAGAAATTTGACACATTTTTGTTGTCAATTGGGTTTGTTAGATCAAAATTAGATCATTACATTTATTATAAATGTGAGAATGATCATGTGCTTGTTATTACTCTGTATGTGGATGACATGTTATTCATTGGTAATAGCAAGACAATGATTTATGATCTTAAAACTCAGTTGTCTGCTAAGTTCGAAATGAAAGATCTTGGAGCAGCAAGGTACATTCTTGGGATGGAGATAACCAGAGATAAAACAAGCAGAAAGTTTTGGCTCAGTTAGAGTAAGTATGTGAAAACCATTCTAGAGAGGTTTAGCATGACTGATTGCAAGCAGCTAGTTATTCCAATCATGCAAGGATTGAAACTATCTGCTGAAGACTATCCAAAGTCTGCTACTGAGATGGAGGACATGACCAATGTGCCTTATGCAAGTGTAGTAGGTAGTTTGATGTATGCTATGGTTTGCACAAGACCAAACATTGCCCAAGCAGTGGGAGTTCTAAGCCATTTTATGGAAAATCCAGGGAGATCACATTGGGATGTTGTAAAGAGAGTGTTCAGGTATTTGAAGGGTACTTCAGATTATGCTTTATGTTACCATGCAATATGGTTGCATCACAAAGGGCTCTTTGCATTTAGGGATATGTTGACTCTGATTGGGCAAGGGACATTGACAACAGAAGATCCACCAGTGGATACACTTTCATGCTTAATGGTGGAGCAATTAGTTGGATGAGCAAGCGACAAGCTATAGTTGTTTTATCCACAACAAAGGCAGAGTACATGGTAGCAACTCATGCTTGCAAGGAGGCAGTGTGGCTGAGGCGTTTGTGTTCAGACATTGGATTTAATGTTGAGCATATTTCAATCTGCTGTGACAGTTAAAGTACCATTTGTTTGGCAAAGAATCCGACCTTCCATGCCAGGACCAAGCACATAGATGTGCAAAATCACTTCATGAGGGATATGGTTGAAGATGGCAAGGTCAGTATGGATAAGGTTGACACCTTGAAGAATGTTGCAGATGCCTTGACAAAGCTAGTTAACACAGACAAGTTCAGATGGTGCATAGAATCCATGGGCCTTGGGGCCTATGATAGATAGTAAGGTTTGATGTTTTGAGGAAGCTGGAAGTGTTCACCAAGTGGGAGATTGTTGATAAATTATGTCTCAACTTCTAGCTTGAAGTCCTCATTTTCATGCCTTGGTGATTTTGTGTTGTGTGCAAATTTCTGGCAGAGGCAGAACTAGGATGGAACTTGGCATTGTTCTATTTTCCTAAGTTTCGGGTTTCGGTTCTCGTTCCTGCTCTGACTCCGCTTCCTATTGTCTGTTTCTTCTCACTTCGTTTCACAAGTTTTGGCGGAGGCGGAACCAGTTTTGGAAGTTGGCAATTTTTTATTTGCCAGGTTCCTATTTCAGTTTCTATTCTGACTCTGTGCTCGACTCCTACTTTTACGATCTAGTTCCTCTGGATGTTTGGATTCTCCTCAGGGTGTTTTCCTCTGCCTTGTCCTGGTTCTGGATTGTTGTTTCTTGTAGTTCGCGGAGGCAGAACCAGAACCGGATTGGTTCTTGATCTTGGATTTTTGGTAAAGTCCCGTTTCTGTTCCTGTTCCTTCCCCAGGTCCAACTCCTACTCTGGTCTTTTGTGTTCCCGTCTCGATTTGACCCCAGGTTGACTTTACCCAGTCATAACTATTTCTGATGAGTTCCTCTTTGTTGTGGGCATACGCAGAAACAAATTGGTTCCTGAACCTATAATTTTGGTAGGGTCATGTTTCGACTCCAGTTTTGTCTCCAACTCCGACTCCGACTCCGGTAGTGTGTATTTTTGGTGGAGTCCTATTTCGACTCCTGTTCCAACTTTGGCTCCGGCAGTGTTAGAAATGACTTCAAGTCTTGGTTGCGCCCGATGTCTGTTTGACCATTTTGGTTGCTCTGCCAACTGCGATTGCTAATGGGTCTTGGATGCGTGGCACCTGGTTGAATAGTGATTGGATGGATACCAAGATAGTTATTGTGGTAGTTGCATTTTTCAACGAAGGGTGGTGAGCTCAACCGTTTTGAGTAATGGCTTTGAATGCAAAGTTGGCTCGTTGCAAGAAATCTGTCAGATCCGACCAGTTGCATGATTTAAGGATGGACTTCATTGCTCTTCTGAGTCGGTTACATATGGATGAGAGAGGTGTTATTTCTCATAAGTTAGACAAGTCAAGAGTTAAGTCGTAAGTTGCAGAGCAAGTTTGAAGTTGCGTGTTGAAGAACAGAAGGACGTGAGTTCTTGAAGAGGGTTTTGAACTGTATGTTGTAAAAACATTGTAACAGTGAATCTAAAACTCTCTGGGTGATTGTGAGTTGAACTAAGAAGTCTAGTTATTGTATGTAATCAATTCATTACTGTAATACAATAGATTTGACTTTGTATGGTGGGTTTTTTACCTGAAAGAGTTTTTCCATGTAAATACTGTCATCTTTGTTTGCTTATCTTTCTAGTTTCTCATTGCCATGGTTGTATGCATCTCTATAAGTGTTTGAAATTGTTAGTTTTTCATTTTTGCTTCTCTCCCCTTATAGTAAAGGTGTTAAGGGAATGTATTCCGCACTATTGGGTCCGTAGATCCGCATTCTTTTCCCTTCATTTGAATTCTCTAGACTCTCATAATTAGGGAATGTAGTGAATGAATGACTAACTTATTTACTGATTAAATTTTTCTTTACAATTTTGGGAAAGAGTGAAACTAACATTATTGAACAATAATGTATGCAACGTAAAGACTTATAATGCAATTTTTCAGATTTCAAACAAGGTAATTTACTGATTAGAATATGCAGTGATCTAAAAATGAAATGTTGTAAATGAAAAATTTAATCTAAGCAATGCATAAAATGAGCTAATTTAGGCTACATCTAATGAAATTCATGTTAAATAAACTCAACCAACTCATATAGATAAGTAAGGGAAGCAAGTAAAAGCTTAAAAATAGGGTTTTCAGCTCTGTAAAAGGCTATTTCAAGGGTATAAAGTGACTAAGTCTCCCAAGGTGGTGAATTGGTCCTGCTAGGGAATTTTTTAGAATTTTTAGATTTTTTTGAGAGATTTTCATGGTTTTTGAGTTGTAGGATGTAGAACTAAGATGAAAATGTAGAATTTTGATGATTTTGAATGAAATATAATGCAAAAATGCAAGCTATATGAGCTTTTCACTAATACAAATTTGAAAACCCTAGAATGGGAAGTAAAAAATGAAAAATACAATGTAATACAAATCTAGGATGATAAAGAACTCCAAATTAGAGAAGAAGGTGTTTGAAAGTCAGGTTCACAAAAATGAACCACAAAATTTAGGGGAAAACATGCTATCTTACACTTCTAGGGTTTTCCACCTAAAAGGAGAGAGATTTCCCTAGAAACATGGAGGGTTCATTCAAGACTTGGGGAAAATATGATTGAAATGTACTAAATTAAATGCCAATAAATGATAAAAGTGATTGAATACTAATGTAACACTTAAAAAATGGAATATGTTTGAAAACACAATGAGATATTCAAGCAATGTACAAAATGACCTAGAAATGTAAACTTTAACAAAATAGAAAATTGGAAATGAAAGGTGTGCACCTGGAAATATGTTGAAGACTAAAATGGGGACTGGAAATGCTGCTGATGTTGAAATTTTGGCCTACTAGGACACTTATGACATTATGGGTGACTTAGTCCCAGATCTGGACAACTACATTGGGGCATGTTTCGACCAAATGGGTATCCAAATCATAGAAAATTGTGAAGAAAAAAACTAAATAGTGGGACTAAGTCACCACTATTGGTGACTTATTCCACTTTGACTTTTTGAAAGTCTGAAAGTGGAATCTAAAGCTCTCGATCTACACTTTCTGCTCCTCCAAGTATCTGGGTCTGCACCCTGATCTTCGGCACTATAAATGACTTTTAGTGGATTTTTCTTCCTAGCTAACAAGGAGATGTCTTCAACATGCTTTCAATCCATGCTTTAATGATTTCTAAGCTTTCAAGATACCTAAATCTGTAAACACACAAAGAGAGAAGGAGAGAAATGTTTATTGTTGGGGAATGGGGGTTTACCTTGGTCAAACCCCTTATACATAATTAAATCAAGTGATGAAATAAGATAATAGAGCATGAAATATAGAGTAATGGTGTTAGTACCTTTCCATGCAAATAGATCTTGAGTTGTTGCAACAATAGATGAAGTTTCAACCCTTGAATTCTTTGGAAAGATGTCTTGATGACCTAGAATTCTAAAACCCTAGCTTGCTTTAGAAGAGTGAGAGATGAGTGCTTGAGAAGAATGAGGTGTAGAAGATCAGAGATGGAAAATGAAGTGAAAACCCTTTATTTACACATGTTATGCCCAAATTTCTTGAGAATAACACATCACAGGCCAACCTTAGGGTGTAGGAGACAATATCCCACCAAAATTTTGAGTTAATTTTGATTTTTATGCCAAATAGGACTAAGTTTCCCAAGGTAGCATCTTAGTCCACTTGGGAAATTTCAAGTGGATGTCAAGAATTAAAGTGTGATTAATATTGTTTAATGTGATTTTCCTCTGAAACACACTTAAGTAGGGCCAATAATTGCATTAAGAGGTCATTTTAACATAAGAAAGGGTCAAGTAATGATGATGAAAAGGAAACTTAGGGGTTAAGATGCCAAAAATAGGATCAAATTAGGCACAAAATTGTCATTTTCTTCAAAGGTATACAATTTTTTGAGACATAAGAAGATACACTTGAAATTCATGAAAATCTTGTTTCTCCCTTTCCTAATGCTCCTACCATTTGGAGAGATCTATTTGAATGAAAATATCCAATCATTGATAAGAATTGTTTTCCTTCTCTCGATGCCTCCCCTATTTGTGATGAAGTTACTTTACAAAATACAATCATGAAATGTGATCAACCTCTTAAAAGCTCTCCTACTAGGGTAGAGGGTATGGTACAAGAGAATGAGACCTTAGAGAAAAAGGATGAAATCATGGACAATCATGACAACCAAATTGGATCTTTTCCTAATATCTCTAAGGAATATATTTTGATAGAAAATCCAACCACTTAGAATCATGGGAATCTTAGTTGCCTCTCTTCCCCTAAGGAAAACATTATTGATAAAAATGAAAATCCAACCATTGATGACTTCCTTACTTGGGATGAAGTCATTTTAGAAGAACCAACCTTTGAATTTCATAAACATCTAGCTTGTAGTTCTCTTAAAAACTCTCCTCCTATGTAGGATATCATGGTGCAAGAAAATGATAACATTGACAATAGTGATATACTTTCCTTAGATGAAGATAATGAAGTAACATTAGACTCTCGTTCACTAAGGGAAGTTAATATTATTCAACCTCAACTCATCCCTTACCTACCTTCAAACAAACCTGAAACACAAAGAAAAATCGAGCTTATCCTTTACCCACCCAAGCATAATATTTCGCAGCAATCAAATTATAACACTGTTGCTCGTACATATAACACTAGAAAGAATCTGAAACCAAGAAGAACACCTTAAACATCCCTCCCACTACCTAACTCTATCTTACCTAGTCCTCCTCATTTTCCTTCACAAAATGGAAAGGAATATGATCTTGTTGAAAAACTTAAGAATAATCATGCTAAGATATCCTTAGGAGACCTTATTCAAGCCTCCCCTTATTATCACAACATGATTCAAAGTACCTTACAACAAGTGCATATCCCTTCTAATGTGCAACTGAATGACAAAGAAGTCATGATTCAAGGAATAAATATCAATAGTTTTTTCCACCAAAGTGAGCTCCCTCCTTTGGAAGTGCAAAAACAGAATGACAATTTCATGGTAATAGCTACCTATGATCGATGGTGAATAAAGAGATCCATTTTTTAAAATGGCTTCACCCTCAATGTGTGTATTGTGACCATTTTCGATACACTTGGCATGGATAAATAAAAAAATCAACCCAACTCTTTATGTATTAAGGGATTTGACAATGTAGGAAAGCAGCTACTCAGTGTGGTCACTTTGCCTATTATAGTTGGAAAGGCTACATTACAAACCCCTATCCATGTTATGCCTCATGAACTTTCATACAACCTCCTTTTAGGAAGACCATGGATTCATGAGATGCAAGAAATACATTCAACTCTTCATCTTAAAATGAAATATGTCTACAACAACAATGTGTATGCAATTGATGTCAACCTTGAACCAAACAATTGCTTGAACATTGACAAAGATAACACAAATCCTTTGAAAACATTGACACCAACTACACAAGTAGAATGTGTACAATAGAAAGACAAAGAAAAATATATTGAGGAACTCATGAATCTATTAGAAGAGGCTATGATTTCCTTTGATTTCATACCTACATCCATTGGAGAATACAAGATAATAAAAAAAAATTATGACAAGGGCAAAGAAAAGTGGTAATGATGACACAAGATTCAACAAAAAAATCAAAAGAATCCACCTCAAACACTTTAGAAGAATAAACAAATTATACAAAAAACTTTGATAAAGTTGATTATGAACAACCATCGAATCCAATAGAAATAAAAAATCTTTATGGAATCTAGGTTATGGGTATGTGCAGGATCATGATGGGCCAAAAAGTGGCAATATGTAATGTATATGATGGCCCATGTGGCTGACGACTTTTGTTTTACACAAATTTCATAAAACGAAAAGGGTTTTTAAAGGATATTCTCAGCTTTCCACCAATATAAATTATTCTTTACTTTGAATTTAATAAATAATTATTATTCATTTTTTATTTGAATTACGATGAAAGTCCTGATTGATAGGCTAACTGAAAAAAAATTATATCTTTCAAATGGTATCACATTTTTTGAATCTAAAACATGCATCACATTCTATGCTTCGTATACTATAGGATTAAAAATTTTAAAAAAAATTCATGAATTTTTTACCACAAGTTAAGGTGGCCAGACATACGAGATTTTATATTTTTTAAAACTCATAATAAAAAATTCATAATTAATTATTTACTTGGAAAAAAATTACAAAAAATATACATCACATCGAGACATGAGTCCTCTATTTATGTCTAAAATATTTTAAAAAAATATTATCATTTTATTGAGGTTAGGATGGTCAGACAGACACCTACTTCTTACTTTTTCCCTAAAATTTAAGTACTATTGCATTGAAATTTCAAATTTTCACCAAATAGATTTTTATTTTTTTAAATATACCTAGTACTTTAGAAACTAAATTCAATTTCCTAAAAATTCTATTGTTACATATTTTTGAAATTATATAGATAACTTATTTAAATTTTTACTTCAAGTTACCTAAATCTAATTTTTTGAATTTTTATTGCCACTTAAGGGATTTTTTTTTCCATGATGATCCTGCACATACCTTTATGATCTTATGAAACAATTTGGATATAGTGGAAAAGGATGTGGTGCTAGAGAAAAAGGTATTTTCGTCCCTATAGATCCTAACATGCAAGGAATGACTAATGGCTTTGGTTATTGTCCCTCGAAAGAAACAAGCAAGCCTTCACTTAATATCAACACTATTACAAAAGATTCCTCTAAGGTAGTTTTAACATTAGTGCATCTTGAATTGATATACACTAGTGGTCCTGGTTATGGTCCTTTGAAACAAATGAAAGAAACAAAGACATCCTCACTTAACATCAATTTCATCACACAAAATACTAATGATTCGAATTTGATAGATTTTACACCCTCCTGTAAAGGAGAGAACAAAATCTCACAATCTAAAGATCCTTGTGTAAGTATGACATCTTCTACTAAGAAATTGAAATCTTTGTCAGAAACTAAAGAAACATCTTCTACTTTTGATCAAGAGAGTATCTTGTCAAGAGTCCTCCAAGATCATTTGATATCCCTCCCTCCAAGAACAAAAAATAATTTTACTACAATACATCATTTTGTGCATATCATAGAGTTCATGGTCATTCTAATAATGAATGTAATGCTTTGCATGATTGAATTCAACATCTTAAGGATTGTGGTGCTCTTCCTTACAGTGTTCAAGCACCTTTTTCCTCTAAGTGATACTGATTTGCATGTTTTTTCGTTAATCACCTCAACTCATCCTTGTCTCGCTTTAAGTGGGGGAAATGGGTTAGGTATCCTTTTCCTTGTATGTCAAATGATGAAAATGTGGTACGGTACTAGCATATGGCTTAGGACATCGAGCACACCAACACTTCCAATTTAATTCAAGGATAACCCTTGAGATCTCAATGCAAAGGAGAAAGAGATATTGCAAGAAGGTTATCCTAGGGGCTAAATATAGACTAACAAGGGGTTCACCACCAAGTTTAGACTTGGAAATGACAATGAAATGTAAGATAAAATGCAAAACTCTAATATGATGCAAACTTATATTAAATGACCTAGGAATGCAAATGAAACATTGCAGAAAACTATACAATAAAATGTGTACACCTAGAAATCTAGAGAGGGCAGGAAGGAGGTCGAAAAAATTGGAAATTTTGACTTTTTGGCCTACTGAGAGTCATTCACTATTTTGGGCGAATCAGCCCCAGTTCTGGATTTTTTGCATAGGATCAGGTTTTAGACAAAAGGGTATTTGAATCTGCAAAAATCTCCTAAAAACACCTACAATGGGACTCATTCACCACTCTTCGTGAATTAGTCATATTCTTCTTTTTTGAGAATTCAAAGGTCAAATCTACTCTTCTCGATTTTCTCTATTCTTCCTGATTGATTTTCAGATCCGAGTATGTGAAAATACCAACAAAATAGAATATAGAGTTGATTTTATTATAGGTACTTTTCCTCAGTCAAACCCCTAGTTGGTAATTAAAGCTTGATAGAAATAATGAAATGTGAATGGAAATAGGACTGTAGATCCTAACCTTAAGTGTGTTTAATATTAGGAAATTTGAAATGCAATGCAACCCTATTCTAATATGCAAGAATGAGATGCATGAATGAAATATAACAATGAATGACTCACTTGGAGAGATCTCTAATCACCGCAAATAAACCTCAATGATGCTTGTACCTTCCTTAGGTTGAAAGTAGATTGATAATGGAGGATGGAATCACTTAGGAATCAAGTCCTTAGGCTTGGCTTGATGGCTAGTTGCATCTCCCAAACTTAGAATCCATAATGATTAACCATAGACAACAATGATCATCCCTTAACAATGCTATATATTGAATAAAAGTGAGCTTGAAGACCTCCAAAATAAATTAATATTGCTCCAAAGCTTCAACTTTGTTGATTACTTGCTCTTAAATGTTCTTGTGAAGACTCTTCAATACCTAGATATTGAAAATTGCTCTTGAGAATGCTTGCATAGATTAGCTAGATTAGAGAAATGAATTAGAAACTTTTTTATATAGGCATTAACACCTAATTTATTGTTATTCAGATCTCAAAAGCCAACATCCATCAAAAAATTGAATTAAAAAGGTGATTTTCCTGCTCGAATTTGAAAAAGCCCCCAACTGGGACTCATTCGCCACCCTTGATGAATGGGTCCCACCTAGGGGGACTCATTCACCCAAGGTGGTTAATGAGTCCCACCCTATATTTTTGAGGTGGGTTTTCAAATTTTTTAATGTTTTGTGTTTTTGTAAAGTTTTAATTGAAATAAGCCTCAAGATTTGAAATAATGGGTCTTAGGGGCCTAAAAATTATGAATTAAAGGGTAATAAAAGCAAGGATACTAAAATAGGTCTAGAGTAAATGATAAATTTCCTTATCTCCAAGAAGGGTGTCAATTTATGTCATTACAGTAGGGTAAGTAAAAGAAGTTGGGTCCACAAAGAGGGTAAGTTTCGGCCTCAAAAAAAAATCTCGCACGAAACGCGTACACGTTTTTAAAAAATGCATACGCATTATGGATCAAGTACCCGAACCTAAATCCATAACAAATACACATTATGGATCAAGTACGTGAACCTAAAATGTGTACGTGTTATGGAACGTGTACGTGTTTCATAACACGTACGTGTTTTGAAACACTAATTTTTTTTTTAAAGCGACTATGAAAATTATTTTCACAGTCAGTTTTGGTGGGCTAGAAGGAGAAGCAGATTGTGTACGCATTTTGCAAGGCAAGATTCCATCAAATTTTCACTACCACCTCCTCCCGTCGACGCAACTGACCTCAGCGACCTGCAGGTTGGTTGAATTTTGCCATATTCTTGCATTATATCTTGTATTTTTGTTTTATAATTGTTATTTAGTTTTTATTGTTTATTTTTTTTTTATTTAATAATTTATAGTTTGTAAACTACATTTAATTAACCGAAAACATCAACGAAACAAACAACATAAAATTCTAAATCGAAAACAAAAAAGAAAAAACCTAAATTCAACACATTTAATTCAGAAATGTCAAAACCCTAAACCCTAGGTTCTAAAAAAAATTGGTTGTTAAAAACTAATTTACCTTGACCATTAATCCTTGGACCTAAACCCTAAAATGTAAACTAAAACCCTATTTGTAGGTTAAAGTTAGGTTAAAGCTAGGGTACAATTAGGGTTTGGGTTAAACTTCAATATATATTATAGTTAGATTTCAAAATTAAAATTATGGTTATGATTAGGTTTACTTGTTTAATATTAGAATTCAATTACCTGGTTAGGGTTCAATTAAAGTTGGAGTTCAATTAGGGTTGAAACTCATTAGGGTTAGGGTTCTAAGATAAATATTCAAGTAAGGGTTGAGGTTAGGGTTTGTATTCAACTAGGTTTAGAGTTAGGGTTATATTTCTATTAGGGTTAGGGTTAGGATTACTATTATGAATTAAAATTTAAGATCAAGGTTAGGGTTGGAGTTAGAATTAGGGTTCATTTGGTGTAGGGTTAGGGTTGGGGTCAAAATTAAATTAGGATTAGGTTTATGGTTGTAATTTTGGCAAGAGTTAAAAACATTCAATAAATATTTAATTAGGGTTATGATTAAGGTTTATATGTATTTAGGGTTCTAGTGTTCAACTCAGGTTATGATAGGATTTAATTACAATTAGGGTTTAGGGTTAGAGTTCAAGTTAGAAAAAATTAGGGTTCAAGTTATAATTAGGGTCTATGGTTCAAGTTAGAATTAGTGTGAGTGTTAGGGTAAGGTTTAGAGTTAGAAATCAAGGGTTGCAATTAGAAATTGTGCTATTTATTTTAATAATCAAGTCAAGGTTTATGTATATTGTTTAAACTTTATATGAACTATATTTGATCTCATAGACTGAAGTTTTTTGGATCTATTAATTATGAAAATATTTAAAAATTTCTAATATAAGGCAACATATCCCTAGATGAAATAATATTTAAAAAAAATTCCTCATCTATATCTATTAAAATTTTTATCTTAAACTTGAAAAAGAAATCTATTAGCAATGTCTTCTTGAACTGAATTCTCCAATTTTGCATCTCTAACAATTGTTTTTCTAATCTATTATTTAACATGTTCTTGTTCAACTTGTTCTTCTATGTGTTCTTGATTTTTTTCTTAAACATATATTCAAGTTGTTTCTCAACATATTTAATATCTTCAACTTGTTCTTACTAGAACACAACTTAAGAGGATGTAACCAATTCATTTACAAATGCATATGCACATGTGCATACAATTTAAATCAATATATATTAGAAAATCCTTGAAAACAATATATCATGCATATATATTGCCCATGTTACACCCTAAATCATAGAGAATTTACCTCTTTACCTAAGTATTAGATACCTAGAACCAGAAGTATAGGTTCTATTGAAACCTAAATTCCAAATCATAAGTTACCATGTACATCCTCTTTGATAAAATTTTAACCTTAAATAAATATTCTTAACTCTTTATATAATCGGGCAAATGATAAAACCCAACTATATGCCTTCCCTATTATGTCATGATTTAGTAGTTTGTCTTCCTTATTTCTTGCATTTATTACTTTTAATCACTATTTTAATTTATTTGCATTGTTTAGTTTCATACTATGTATTATTGTTTAATAATTTTATTTTTAAAATAATATAATTCTCATACCTTTTATGTCTCTCATATGAACAATATTTTGTGTTCTATGCTAACTCCTATTATCATTTCCCCTTTTAAAATACCATGATTCCTATGTTTCTATTACTATATGTTTAAACATCCTTATATTTAATATGCTTGTCTATAAATAATTACTATTATATAATACTACTTTTCTAATTATCTCTATAGTTTAACTTCTCACACATTTCCATGCATTCTATGTTCTTACCCTTAATTCTCCTATAACCTAGAAAATTTTCATTCTCTATTGCACTTTTATTTCTAAGGGAATCACCCTAGACCATGATTCTATTCTTGCGCCAATTTTTTTTAGTTTCTATCTTAATGGTTATTGTTATTCTAATTAACATATATAGTTCAAAATCTCCAAACCTTGAAATAGATGTCTACGTCCTTTTCCAAGTTACAATCTTATATACATATACATCATAAGCCATATAATCCTATCTATCAACCCTAAACCATAAAACCTATATCTTGACTATATGTAAACTCCAAACCATACATAATCACATATCATTAATCAAGAAAACCCTAGACACTAAACCCTACATTCTAAAATATGAACACAAACCCATTACCCTAAAACTCAAATTGTAAGTTCCACTAACTTGAAATTTTCAAAACTTACAAACTTAAATTATAAACTTAATGTGTACATGCTATGGATTTTTAATGAACATTATGGATTTTTTAATGTTATAAATCAAAAGGTCTTCAAATGAATTGTATTTTTAATTTGTGCACATTCAATGTGATTTTTAAATAAATTTCAAATTGCATATGCATTATTTAATTAGTTTGTTGATATATATTTTTTAGTTGTTTAACATCCAGTTGCCATTTGGTTACATTCACATGGATCCCTTATTTAACATAGAGGATTTTATGCTTGAACCACAAATTCCTATAGATCCCATAGATCCAAACCCACCACCACAAGAAAATCCCATGCCTCCAAGCTCTCCACCTCGTAACCCCCCACCCCCTATAGTAGATCAGGATCAGTTGATAAAGAGCATTAGTGAAAATATTATGGTGATTCAAGGAAATATAGATCTGATAAAAAATGAGCCTAGAATCCCCCCCCATCTCCCACAGTCTGCATCTACGATGCAAACTATTATCGATTATGTTTGATCTATTGATGCGGACCTAGATAGGTTCCATCCATGGAGATAAGAGAGGAGACAATTCTATGCAGATGGATTGTCTTATAAAGAAATTAATGACCTTAAGACTACCAAACAAGCCATGTGCTAGTATTTCTCTAACCCCCAAACTAACCAACCAATCCCACCCACCAAAAAATGAGTTTCAATTCTATGGTGTAGGCACCCTGAGGTAGCTGCACATTTTTGGGATAGATGGTGGATGGTGTTCGATAGTCCACCACATGGAAATTCTGAGGTGGACCTATACTTTTTGAGAAAGTTATGGGCAGAGTTTGAGTTGGGTTTAAAACCCAACTATTTTGATATGAGGTCATTTCAGGGAGTTGGGTGTGGCATGCCCCAACATAGATTAGGAGTATGTGTTGATCCTCAACAACATGCTCCAATTGCTCCTATTGTTCCTCCTCCTTCTCTCGGTGTTCGCGCTGCATTTCAACAGCAAACCATGTTATCGACATTAGGAGCATTGAGTTAACTTTCAGGACATCTCACTCATCAGACTTCACACTCGGAGGCTGAAGTGGTCAATAGAGATCATGGAGGCTCGGGCAATAGGAATACTCAAGCATCCACTTTAGGTGACCCACATGCGTCTGAGACAAAGTCATATATGGATTTATTATATTATGAGCATCATCCTACATAGGCATGTTCATCTTTTGAACTTAAATTATTATTTTTGGAATGTTCAAAATTCATGTAAATAATAACATCAAATTATATATAAAATACAATTTATTAATTCAATAAGTGTTCGATGTAGACACATGATCAAAAAATTCCTGAAACTCAAAATGATCATGTCTATATGTCAAGTGTTGTAGATATGGGCTCACCTTTTGGTCAGGTACTTAAACCAATATATATTAAATTTAGTTGTGTGGATATATCTAATTTATTTTGAATGTGTACACATGATGTTTGATTGATATATATTATATCTAGATGCATGGAGGCCATATGATACCTAGTGTTGACCAACCACAAGTTGTGGTGAGTGCTCCTAATCCATCATCAACTCAAGTGTGTGCTTTCAAATAAATTGTTAAGTTTGAATTAAATACACATCATAGATCTAATTTAATTTTTACATTTACATACACATGCACGAATGATCTATACAAATTGTTGTACATCTATATGCAGGGATCTCATGAGATACCCATTGTAGGTGCACCTGACAGATCATCAACATTTATGCATGGGAAATCTCAGGTGTGTGATCATGAGGTCATTTCATTCGAGGTTGTAAACTTTACTAAATATCCTAAAAAAAATTTATGGATCTTTTCAATAAATATATATTCGAGGTTTTAACATATTGATTGCTTTATATGAATATGCAGGATATAGTAGATTTGGCATTTGGATCTTCTCAAGTGACAGTTATGCTACCCATTGAACAAAATGTGCTAGTAGATTCACATGATCATATGGTAATTTATGCATACTAAAAATCATTTTTATTGTATTTACTAGATTTTAAATTAAATTTATATTTTCAGGTTTAAATATGTTTAATTATATCAAAATTTATAAATAACTTTAAATCTAATTTCAAGTTTCTTGTACTCTTTTACAGCATGATGTTGCTACATCTAATCGACCTGGAACAAAAAGGAGACTTGATTTGACTGATCGGCCTGATAGTTAGATTGTTTTAAATTTTAAATAGACCAGAGATCTCTAGTTTTATTTAAGTATATGTGTTGGACTTGACATATACATATTTGTTTTTATTTATATTAGTTGAATTTAATGTGATTCTTATATGTGCAGTCAATTATGATCGTGTTATGTTCATTTTGATGAAATTATATGCACTCATGTATGTAGATCTAGATATTTTATCTAATTTTCAAGTAATACATGCACTATATAAATTCTTATCTCTACAATCAAATTTCATATATATAATTTATCACGTGGTTAGGTGACAAATTAAATCATTCCTTAAATAGTTTAGATTATATTCATAATAAATTAAGGGCGGGTAATTTAACTATTTTCCGATTCTACCAAATATTTGAACAATTATATAAAATGTGGTAAATACAAGACATGAAATGTATAATCTATAAAATTGGATTGAGATATTTAAAAAGTTACTAATAAGTTCATTGAAGATCATACAACTATACAACATGATGAAACATATATTGCACATGTATATACAATTATTTAGCTTATCAACTTTTATGTGAAGACCAAAAATTGATATTTACATAGTCTATTGATAAAATAATTTTTCAGTGACAATCGCATGGTAGATCGACTTGATGAGAACCTACAAAACTAATTAATGTAAGTAAAGTAACAATAATTTTTATGAGTCATTTAAGTAAAGAATTCATGCAAGAAAAGAACAATATATAGTAAAAGTTACAAAATTGGATCTTATCAGTTCCATACAAATTCAAATGATGTTTACCATAGGATGGATTAAGGGGACCTAAGAGGATATAGCTTAAGGGGGGTCCTAAGAGAATTAATTAAGGGGAGTTAAGAGGATGGCTTAAGGGGATGCAAGAGGGTGGATTAAGGGGATTTGATAAAATGAGTTTAAAGAGTGTACGAGGGTGAATTAAGGGGATTCGTGTCATGAACCCTAGGATATAGCTTAATGGGTCCTAAGAGGATGGCTTAAGGGGAATTATGCAAGTGAATTAAAAGGGATTCAAGATTCTGGATTAAGGGTATGTAAGAGGATATGACTTAAGGGATGCAAGATTATAGATTAAGGGTATTTAAGAGGATATTACTTATGGGTCCTTTAAGAGGATGGCTTAAGGGGATGCAAGAGGGTGGATTAAGGGAAGTTGATAGAATGATTTAAAGGGTGGATTAAGGGGATGCATGTCATGAACCCAAGGATATGGCTTAATAGGATACAAGAGGGTGGACTAAGGGGAGTTGATAGAATGACTTGAAGGGATGTAAGAGGGTAGAACCCTATAAACCCTAGAAACCCTAGAAACCCTAGAACCTAAACCATGTGACCTAAATCTTAGGAGATGAACCCGAAAGCCTTAAAACCCATATAGACTTTCTATTCTAAGCATCTCATGAACCCTAGAAACCATAAACCCTAAACCATGTGACCTAAATCCTAGAAGATCAACCCTAAACCATTAACCCATGTAGATTTGCTATTCTAAGCATCTCATGAACCCTTAAAACCATAAACCCTAAACCAAGTGACCTAAATCCTAGGAGATCAACCCTAAATAATTAATCCATGTAGATTTGGTATTCTAAGCATCTCATGAACCCTAGAAACTCCAAACCCTAATCCATGTGACCTAAATACTAGGAGATCAACCCTAAACCCTTAACCCATGTAGATTTTCTATTCTAAGCATCTCATGAACCCTAGAAACCCTAAACCCTAAACCAAGTGATGTAAATCCTAGTAGATCAACCCTAAACCATTAATCCATGTAGATTTTCTATTCTAAGCATCTCATGAACCCTAGAAACCATAAACCTTAAACCATGTGACCTAGATCCTAGGAGATCAACCCTAAACCATTAATCCATGTAGATTTTATATTCTAAGCATCTCATGAACCCTAGAAACCCTAAACCCTAAATGAACTTACCTAAATCCTAGGAGATCAACCCTAAACCCTTAAAACCCATGTAGATTTGCTATTCTAAGAATATCATGAACCCTAGAAACGCTAAACCATGTGACCTAAATCCTAGGAGATCAACCCTAAACCATTAATCCATGTAGATTTTCTATTCTAAGCATCTCATCAACCGTAGAAACTGTAAACCTGAAACCATGTGACCTAAATCCTAGGAGATCAACCCTAAACCATTAATCCATGTAGATTTGTTATTCTAAGAAGATCATGAACCCTAGAAACCCCAAACCATGCGACCTAAATCCTAGGAGATCAACCCTAAACCATTAATCCATGTAGATTTGTTATTATAAGCATCTCATGAACCCTTAAAACCAGTATATATTAAGGGGATTCAAGAGATGAACATAAATCTCAGGTGCATGATCATAAGAGGATGGCTTAAGGGGATTCAAGAGGGTGCATTAAGGGGAGTTGATAGAATGAATTCAAGGGATGCAAGAGGTGGATTAAGGGGATTTGATAGAATGACTTGAAGGGATGTAAGAGGGTGGAACCTTAGAAACCCTAGAAACCTTAGAACCCTAGAACCCTAAGGGTCATAGAATGATTTGACATAAGTGGAGTTGATAAAATGAACCCTAGAAACCCTAGAACCCTAAGGGTCATAGAATGATTTGACATAAGTGGAGTTGATAGAATAAACCCTAGAAACCCTAGAACCCTAAACCTTAAACCATATGACCTAAAGACTAGGAGATGAACCCTAAACCCTTTAAACCCATATAGATTAGTTATTCTAAGAATCTCATGAAACCTACAAACCCTAAACCATAAACTTAAGGGGATGTAAGAGGATGAAAATTAATGGTACATAAGGGGATGTCTTAAGGGGTGTTGAGAGAGTGACTTAAGGGTAGATATATGAGGATATGGTTTAAAAGGGGCCCTAATAGAATGCCTTAAGGGGAACTAATAAAAAGACTTAAGGGGATGCAAGAGGATGGATTAACGGTAGATATACAAGGATATGGACTAAGGGGTCCTAATAGAATGACTTAAGGGGATGGCTTAAGGGGTTTTAAGAGAATGGCTTAAGGGGATATGAAATAAATTATTAACTTTTTTTTAAATGACAATGAATTAAATTTAGTTTTATATTTATACTCTTAACTAAATGTATCTACAACTATATATAGTTACTTGTCTCTATATTTGAATTCCACTATAATAAGGGTGCATCTCCTGTCTTTTTTGTAAAGCATCTAGTTTCAAGGGAGACCTAAAACAAAAAATTATACAAAACTTTAATTAGGAAATGACTTTAAGGATAAATATATTTATCAATTAAATATATACGTACAACTAGATATACTTACCAATATTTATTTACTTTGTTTTACCATCCACATCCTCTCTTTTTTGTAATGCATCTATGATTGTCTCATGATCATCCATTGAAATTTTTCGTAAAAATTTAATAGTAGCCCTCCCTTGATATCTAACTAGTTTTATATTGGTTGCCAAAATCAAATGTGAATAATGTATAATCTTCTTGTGTCTTTCATAATCTTCAAATGCAGGCAAGCCATTCTTTCTTATCAAATATTTTCGAAGCCAGGTGCCAACAACAATGACTGGACCAGTTGGATACTCAAAGTTATCATCATCCACTCTAGGATGTACCAACTTATGTTTTTTCTCAACACATCTAGCCAACCAGTACTCTGTCTCCTCTTCCTTCCACTCAAGTGCAACAACAGCATACACATGTCCTACAAAAATAGATAAAAAATTCAATAAAGAGTGACTTATATTTAATTCACATATAAACCTGCATACATATAAAATTCAACTCTTGATAAATAATGTATGTTATTGTACAAGATCAGAAACATGATCATAATCATCTGATGCGAATGCTTGATTATCTTCAATTATTGTTCCACGTTGAACATGTGTCGATGTAGGTGTTAAAGCTCTTTGTTTCCATTGTTTGACCCATTCCATATTTTCACAAGCCTCCCAATCACCTGCAATACAAAATTGACAAAAGCATGCCAACTCCCTTGTCCATATTGTCAATGTGTTTGCATTCGAACTCTTAAATGAATGCCATTTTGTAGATCCATTAATTGTTTCACAATCTTGTCAAGAACAAATATCATTTTCTTCAACTAACCAAAAGAAGCAGTGAATTATTGAGCTCTCACTTATTCTTGGAGATAATTTTGTATTGCACCAATCTACAATTGCACGTGCATCTCTAAATTTTGCAGCATCCTCAAATTTTAGTTGCTCTCTAGCAAGAGCTCTTTTCACACATGCAACTGCTCCATCATGTTCTTCCTTACCATGACCAGCTTCAAAAAAGCTCCACATGTGCTAGATATTATTTTCCTTATGAACTCTACATAACCAATAAAACATCCTAGCATTTTTGAATTGACCCGTGCAATTATCTAACCATATGAGATGTTCTAGTAGTTGAATTCCTCTTTCTTTTAGATTTTTGTAAAATATATCAAAACAATATTGAACAAACTCAGATGAATGTAATCAATTATCACTTACATAAAAATGGTACTCTCTCTGAACAATTCTATTATCTTCTCTACTATCATCTGCATGTCTATAGACAATATGAACAAAAATAGCTACTTGCACTGAATTATAATACTGTGATTGAATTTCGTCTTGTGGAGCAAGAGTATAAATTTTAGAAAAATCAACAACTGACAATATAGTTCCAATTGGGAATGTGTTTTTACATAAATGAAATTGATTATCAATCCAATGAGCATACTGAGAGTGTTGAACATATTTAGGTACAATCTTATCTTTAAATTCTTTAATAAATGAATGCACACTAAATTTTTCAATAATTAGCTCACAACGTTTTCCAATTTTTCCATCTTTTAAATAATACTCAACATTTTTAACTTTTTTTACACTACTAATTGTTGTCCAAATTCAGCATACATTCTCCTAATAATGAAAAGTTAGAACATCTATCGCATTCTCTAGAAATACATGATTTTAAATAAACTAAGTTTCCATTAGAGGGTTCACTAAACAAACCTGCTATAAAATCTTTTATTCTTTCAGGTGGCATATCAATACCACAAATGTCCTGCATAATTTGGTGAACATGCAAAGTGCATCGTATATATCGAAAACTATCATAATAATATTCAAATTGTACATGAGTCTTATAACAACAAGAGATTCATTACTTATTAATTCTAACATACCAAGGTTTACACTTTTTGAATGATCTTTGACTTATTTTAATATTCAATGATAAGATTGAAGCATCTTAAAAAAAATTATATAATCGAGTTTGAGTCATATCTAGGAGATGCTTTGGATGAGGTACACGAATTTTGGAACCCACCCTTAATTTTAAGACATCTCTAATGTTAGGTGATACTCTTGTATTATCATGCCAAAATTTATCGATTAAAGATTTAATTTCATTAGTTAATTTCATGTCTGATCTTGGGAGTCTACCACCAAAACTCTAACTTTGATTAATTGGATCCTTTTCAATATTTTCTCTTGTTTTAGCAGCTCTTATCAAAGTTTTAGGATTTACTTTTATACATTTACTAATCTTACTTAACATTCTTTTATTTGAAGTTTCTTTATCAACTAAAGCAATTGTTATTGCACGATGAGCCACATTTTTATCTTTAGATCAACTTTTCTTACCTATAAAATCAATAGCATTAGCAACACTAGATATGACTTGTTCTACTTAATCATATTTCTTTTTTGGTTTTACAAAAATACCTAATGTTTTCATCACTTTTCTCATTTTCCACATTCTCATTAATTGCACCATGCATTGACATTGGAATCCTAATTTCTTTCTATAAAAAATAAAATTATATATTTTATTTCCATAAGTTCTAATTTGTCTCCAAGAAAGTTTACCACGAAGGTTATCTAGCACATCTTTTTCAATTGTAAAAAAAACATTTTCACCTTCATCCATACAAGGGGTTTCATTTTCATTCACACAAGGGGTTCCATTTTCATTTTCAAATGTAAAAAGGATTTTATTCTCATTTTCATCAATATGAGGGATTTGATTATCATTTGCATTCTCATAAGACATATTTTCATCTTTTTTTTGTTTTTGCATTCTTTCAACCCTAGAATTATTGATATCATCAATGGTGTATCCAACTTCTTCTAAACAAGCAAAATCAATATTATCAAGACTTGGGTTTGAAAAAATACCTTGAGAGATTGTTTGAATAGGTGCATTTTCCATATCATTGGGAGGTGGATTTGAAGACATACCCAAAGTTGTTTGCATAGGTACCATTTCCATATCATTCAAAGTTGAAGTTGAAGGCATAGATGAGTTTGTCTCCATAATTGTATTTTCTTCTATATTCACCATCTCCACATTTGCATCATCTAAATTCATTTCATCATTCATGGCTTCCTCTTCAACATTCATGGAACTAGATTCTTCCAAATTTTTCATTTGACGAATTTTTCTCTTCTATCCCTCTGTCTTTTTGCCTCCATATCTTTATTTGCTTGAATTTCCTCGGGTGTCATTGACTTTATACACTTTTTTCTTTGTCTTTGCTTTGATCCCATGGTTACCAAACCCTCTTTGATGAAAAAACAAATGATTTACTTGTAACCAATTTTCAAATTTTCATCTCCTTCAAATATTCAAATAAAACTATGTACTATGAAGATCCTTTCTTTTATAAACTTTGAAGTACAAAAACATTATGAATACATCCAAAAACTCTATTTTTCAATCTTCTTGTAAATTATTCTTGTAGTTGATTCCACTTCAGAAAATTCAACCTGCACTTGTCTTTTCAACCAATTTGTAATAGAATATGCCCTGCACAAGACAAATTTGCAATAAAAAATGCAGAAAATGTCGCTTTCGGACCATACTATAGAAAAAGAATGTTGCAAGAAAAACGTGTTGTATCAAAATTATTCAAATTAGGAAAAAATGGCTATTTTAGAAACACATACGCATAATAAAATGCATACGCATTCTGAAGATATAATGCATATGCATTTCATAATGCGTACGTGTTACCTTTACCCAACAGGTAAAAACATAATGCATGCACGTTACTAAATGCATACGTGTTTCATTTAAATAACGCGTACGCATTATTTAAAATATGCTTTCCCAAGCCCCCTGTAGCCTTGTTTTTAGGCTCAGGAAAGGCTTGGCAAACTGAGCCTTAGACTTTGACCTGCAACTAAAATACTAAGGCAAATTGAAGAAGAATGTCGAACTTTGACAATATGTCCGACAAACTTTTTTTCTGAATCAATCTATAAAATTAAAACCCATTACAGAACACAATGTCTAGTTTCCAAATATATAATTTTTATTAGTATTGGATTACATTTGCTATTTTTTTAATCAATTTCAAAGAAAACTAGTCCTTAAACTTGAAATATCAGACATTTTTGTTTTTTAATAACTTTTTCTTGGTTAAGTTTCTTGTAAAAAAATTTATATGACTTGAATCTTCAGACAATTCTTTACATAATGAAAAAACAAAATTCAAAAAATGTTTAGTTTGGGTCAAATTATGTTGTCTGTACATGTTGATTTTTAAAAACAACAATTAAGGCCAATAAAAAATTAATAAAAAAAAAAATATTCAACAAAAAATTACAAAAAAAATCCTCATCAATCTTCTTGTTGCTAGCTCTCTTTCCCCAAAAGGAATTAGCAAAATAATTTTATTTTGGTCAAAAATTGGTGTCCGTACACGTGCATGGTATGGTAAAAAAACAAGGACTTTTAAAAAGTGATTTTTATAGATCCCTATCAAAATTTAATTTCTACAATGTGGGTATTTGAATAATTTACATATTTAGAAACTAGATTCAAAATGCTAAATTTCATATTACTGACTTTTTTAAAATTCATTGTGTAAGCACCTCAAATTTTCAGCCCAACTACACGGAAAATTCTGAAAAACAGCAAAAACACTTCCACTTTTTGAGCTTTTTGTGGACCCAACTTCTTGCATCAGCCCAGTACGTCACTTGTCATTGTCTCTGTATACACCTAAAATTGGTCTAGATAATTAATTAATTAAATACAATTGATTTAATTAATATACCTTTTAATTCTTCTACTTATAAATAAATTAAAAAAATTATTTATATAGTTCACTTTCTATATTTCTTCTATCTTATATCACATTCTTCTAATCTTAATTAAATAAACAAATTTGAATAGTTTGTTTTATTTAATTATCTTTCCACTCATTAAATTTAAATGCTCAATTTAAATTTAGTCACATGTCTACATCTTTTTTCCTCCTTCCACCTCATCATGTGTCTCAACAAATTGAATATTTCAAATATTTAATTTAACATTATCTTCAACAAAATTCTTAAACAACTTTGGGACACTTGGCTCTTCTATTCCATTTATTCTCCTCTACACTTGGTGGATTGTTCTACTAAAAGGAACACTCTCCTTGATTCTCTCCAACTTCTTCATCCTCCACCATCCATCTTTCTAGATTAAATCCAGACCGTTGGTTGCTGCCACATCAGTTTATGCCTTGTAAAATCTATAAATAAAGCCTCATTCTACAACAAAAGGATCACAATCTTGAGCAAGTATACTCTGCAGAATTTTCATTAGAGCATTTAATCATGTAGCATCTATGAGAATTTAGTTTAGAATCATGGCTTTTCCATTAGATGCATTTTTTTTATCATAGTAATTTTCATACAATAGTTGCATCACAACATTTAGCATCATTTCTTTATCACAACATCATTATCATGGCAGCACTATCATAAAATTTATCAATCATGTAGGAATAGATTTCTTGCAATTTTTACCATGTCATTCTTCAGGTTGTCATTCTAAAAATTCATAGAGCACAAACAATATGAGAGTCAATCACAAGCGCAGAAATGTGTGGGAGAAAAGGGATTTTGAAATTCAAAGCAATGGAAAAGGAAATGGAGCAAGATCAAAAAACTGACATTCGAATCAGGAGCTGGAGTCGAGTCAAAAGCAAGGTAAGGATGACTAGGATGATGTCGAATCTGGAGACAAAATACAGGTGGAACCTGGGGGAAAGGAAAATCTAGAGATTAACCCTGCTACATCATCCACCGATAAAAATGAGAAAGCTAAAGGGGGAGTGGGGACCACAAGTGGCATTGGAGGTAGTTGCAAACCCTCGACCTCTCTATTTGGGGTAAAACCTAATGGAAAGTCATCTTTCCCTCCAGTGCAAAATATCTCATCCCCAGCTAGACGTAAGTTTGCTATCTCTATTCCAGATCTACTCATTGACCATAATATAGCCCTAATGGAATGAACTCTGGTTGGGAATTTCATGGGCCCTAGACCAAATATTGAAGTAGTCAGGGAGTTTGTTAAAAATAAATGGAGAACTATCAGGAAAGTCTCAGTTGCTGCTCTTCCAAAGGGTTTTTTCAAGTTTGAATTTGCTTGTAGTGAGGATATCACGGTTGTTAAAGGTAATCCGAGGGCGGCGGGCTGCGGTGGAGTTATAAGGGATTCCTTTGGCAATTTCATTGGAGCAATTTCCTCTCCTCTTGTCTCTCAAACTAATCATCTGGCAAAGGCTGCTGGTGTTTTTCACACAATAAATTTAGCCCAAATTCTTAACATTAAAAATCTGTGGCTTGAAGGAGATTCCAAAAACATAATTGACTACCTCTGTGGCAAGCCTCCCCCCTCGTGGACCATTAAATCATGGGTTGAGGATGCTATTCTGACTTTGCCTAAATTTGAAAAAGTTAAAATATCACATGCTTATAGAGAATCCAATGTTGTTGCGGATTTTTTCGCTAACGAAGGTGTTAGGAGTAAAGATGTACATACCTGGCTTAATACTAGTGATCTAAACTCTAATGTATGTGCCCTATTAAATTATAATAAATCACATGGAAAAGCGACGTGTTATCCCTTTAATGAGGATAGGTTGACCTTTCACATCACAATCATTAGAGTGCATGGTATCGAGCCCAGTGGCTTAATCTGCAAGAAAACTTTGCATGCTTTGTGGGTTCTTAGATTTGGCAGGGCCAATTTTAGTAAAGCTTTCGTTTGGATCCACCCCACTGTGTCGGCTGAAATGGAAGGAGACATAAAGCGAATTGAGCCAGACAACTATGATACACACATGAAAAATGCCAAGGTTTGGAGTAAGGTTAAAAGCGGAGGGTTGCTTCCTTTCCTAGAGAAGCTTGATGGCTCTAACCAGGAGGCTACGGATCTCTTTGTTGAAAATTGGAATAATGGAAACTTGACCCTATTTGGTAGGAATGTGGAGCTTAGCAAAAATATTATTGTTTAGGTCACGGGATTATCTACTGAAGGGAAGAAGTTCTTTAGGGACAGGGATTTTTCTGATGAAGCTGTGATCAAATTTCCTAAAAAGGACAAAGAAAGGCTAAGTCTGGTTAAAATTGCAAATAGCTACTTCGATGGTGACTCCATAAAGGCTATTTGGAGAAAGGTTCTGTAGGTCATCATGGAGTACATTACGGTGGACAGGCACTTCACCAGAGTCTATGGCTACCACTTTGCTCTTCTCAATCACTTCTAATACAAGGTTAGGGTCTCTCTCCCCTATTATCTCTTTTGTTCCTTGAAGAAAAGCTTGGAGGATAATAAGAAAAACCCTAAAAGATTCCCCATTCTGCACACTGGGTTAAAAAGGTTGATTGTGGATCATTTCTATATACCTGCTCCTACTATTCTGGAAACTATCCTTGATTCTAAGAGTGACGACACTGAGCCCAGTGGTTCAGAGTATCTGCCTAACTCTAGTCCGCCTAGAAAATTCCTTAGCTTGCACACTGTCCCTTCTGGGAATTCTGGTAAAACCCGCGTTGAGCTTGAGCCTGATAGCCCCTCCCTTAAGAACAACTCTATTGACAAGAAACCCTAGGCCAAAAGCCTATGTTTCCTATCTGAAGAATCCTCTGAGTCAGAGGAGTCTGATGCCAACAAAACTGAGCTTTGTGCTAATCCTCTGTCGGATAAACACATTAATGATTACTCCCCTATTATTCCTAACATTGAGAAAACTTGTCCTACTACTGAAAAAAAGTCCTCTCTGGATATTCTGAACCTTGCCAAAACCAATTCTGAGTTCAACTTCATACTCTTGGAATGGACATTTACTGAAATTAATGAGTTGAAAATAAAAAATTGGGCCCTACAAAGCAAGATTGAAGAGCTGGGTGCAAAGATTGCAGAGATTGAAAAGAAAGATATGGATCATAGTAACAGAAATATTGATTCAAAGGTTGAGAACATAAGGAATACCATCAAAACCATTGCTGAGCAAAACAACCGTATGGCAAGACACAATGCCATTATCATTAACACGATGATTGAAAAGCTAGATAAAGCCCAACAGGTTTCTCTGGTGGTGGATCTGGAGGAAACAGAGGACAAAAACCAGGAGACGGATGCGGGAATTTCAAGAAGAACCAAAGCCAATCTGAAGTGCAAGGTCCCCCCTTCTTTGAATATGATTCAAACTTTTAAAAAGGGTGTCAATGATATGCAGAATCTGGAGGCGGAGATGGAGTCTGTCCTCAAGACTCTGAATTAACGGTTGGGGTCTTTTTGGTGCTTACTTTGTTGTTCCTTTCGACTTGACCTTTCTGGTCTTTTTCATTTGGTTGTTGCTGATCTTTTCTCGGGTAGCTGGTCTTTTTGGTTGGACTTTGGTGTCCTCCTTTCTATTTTGTAAACATTGTGGTTTTGGGTCCCTATAAAACCTGTTTTACCCTTTTATCAAAAATAATATGAGAGTCATTATGATTTAACAAAACCTTGGAGATAGAGAACAATGGGATGACTTTAGAGAGTTTATTTGTTTCAATTCGATTAGATTTTTATCTGAATTCTCTAATATAATGTTTCATTGATTTTGTGGTCTTATTAATCATTCACATATTTTACTCATACATAAATTGATGCCCACAATGGGGCTTAGCCCTATATTTATTAACATTTTCTAGAATGTTTGTTTGCAGAATTGGATGTGAATTTCTAAGTAGTGCACCCGTGGTTTCTTTCAGTGCATATGAAACATCTTTCAATGCATCCAGGCCCTATTGTAGTGCATCCAGTTCATCTTTCAGCACAATAGGATCATATTTCAATGCATTTTGGGGTTCTTTTAGCACGTTTAGTACTTTTTCTAGTGCATTCAGTAGTTATTTTAGCACATCTGAGTGATCTTTTAGTGCATATGGTATATGTTTTAGCACATCTAGTTTTTGTTGCAGGAATTCAAAATTTTGGATATTGATTGATGTCTTTCTATTTTGCAAGTATTTTTAATAATTGTCAAAGACAATTATCTGAAACTACTAATGGTGTTTGAAGGGGCTAGAGTTATTCTTGTTTTCTTTCAATGAAATTAGGCATCTAGTTTAATTAAGAGGTTAATGAACACCCTATCTATTGTTCTTGTAAGTGATAGGCCTATGCTCTCCCCTTCACTGGGTGACTAGAATGCAAAACTCACTCATTTATTTTCTTGCATTAACACCTTTAGAAGGCCTGTCATAGTGGGAAAAAGTACTCACCCTATGGGAACAACCTAAGTGGGAAAAATTAAAGCCAAGTTTTCTAACCCACTATAATCAAATGTGAATTTGAGGAAACTCACTTTCAATGGTAGTGTGTAAGATAACCATCCCCAAATACTTTTTCTAAGGGTTGGGAGGTCTCCTGAGGGATTTTATCATTTTTTTGCACTGACTGAAAACCCTTACTAAGGTTCTTCAGTGTAGAGGCTAGCCGAGTCAATTTTTGAACATTTTTAATATTCAGAGTGTAAGGGGAGGGAAGAATCTGATCCCAAGATACTCACCATATAACTATCATGGATTACTAGCCAAAAGTGGAGGATTCGACTTTGGTTAAGACCCAAGAAAGGCAAAAACATGGGCACCCTCTAGGGGGTGACACGACTCAATGAGTTGACATATTTCGAAGATGTGGGTTGTGATATTATTAATGACCCTTGAGATTAGGATTTTCTGATCTATTTTCTCTTGTTCTATACCTATGGAAATCAAAGGAATCAGACTAGATTCTTAAACATACACTTAATGTTTATTTCCTAGGCTTGAAACAACTATTTGACAACTTGTTGCTATGTTTGAGATCATTATTCAAGAAATCATCCATTTAAGAGCACTTAATTCACATGATTCAAAAGCAAAAAAGAGGAAAAATCACTATTCAAAAAACCTTTCTTCCAGAAAACACCCAATTCATTGAGTTGAAAATAAGAAAACCTAATAAACTATCAAAAATGGTGACCATTTCCAATTTAGCACAGCAACCCTCTATTCCATCACATATAATTGATCTTTTAGCACATCTAGTCTATGTTTAAGCACACTTGGCCCACCTTCTAGTGTATTTAGATCATATTCCAGCATATTTCCTTCATCTTTCAGCGCATTTAGCTCATATTTTGGCACATCTGGTTTCCGTTTCAGCACATCCATCATATCTTCTAGCACATTAAGTCCATCTTTTAGTGCATATGTCCCATCTTCCAATGTATTTTCAAATCTGTCTAGCACCCGAATAGAGCTAAGTTGAACTTCTATCACCAAACCTTTCAGTGCATACACCTTCTATTCTAACGCATTTGAGTAGCAACCTAGCACATCCAGTCTCTATTTTAGCACACATAGGCCATATTTTAGTGCATCTAGGACATATTTTAGTGCATTTGTGCCTTATTTTAGCATATCATGACCTTGTTTTAGCACATCCATTTGATTCACAAATAGAGGGTTAATTTTACCATCTATTTGAAAGTTAAAACCACATTCAGGGATTTTTGTCAGAACATAACCATCCCTCATTCACAACAGTGTTTTAAACTTGAATAAATTGGCCTTTCACAAGTGAAATATTTTTACTAAACTAAGATCTAACACCTTAAAGTTTCTAATCATCAAATACACCTTTGATTGTTAAGCTAAGTTTCATCATCAGGATTTATCATCCTTCATCACGAAACAATCTTGTATAATTAGATCTCACCTTGGTCTCATCAATAGAATTTTTCATTCTATTTGACTTGGGTATATCCTTGACACTCTCCAACAAAGATCAAAGTCTAGTAAAACTTTAGCACGTATATGCTTGTTTTAACAAGATCAAAAAAATAAAAACTTAAGGAAAATGAAATTGAAACTCAAACTACCATGGCTAAAGGTGAAGAAAATACTTTCCATAGATTCCACCAACCTGAAAATGATGAAATAAATGAGGAAGACATTAAAACAACTCAAAAAGATCCAAAATTCCACAAGTTTATGGAAAACATTGTGGAAAAAGAGGGAGAATTTTTTTTTTTGATGTTAGCCAACCAAGGTGTGAAACTACCTCATGAATTTGATCCAAACCAACTAAAAGTATCTCCTAAAAGAACATAAATTGGTCCACCAAACATGGATCCAATGGCTGCTTTCACTCATCAAATACAAAATCTCCAGCAATAGATCCAAGACATGAAAGGAGGAACCACAAAAAGATATTTGTTGCAAGACATCTTCCCATATCATTTTGATAGAACAGTGAACATGATTCCTTTTCCCAAACATTGTGAATTTCCAAAGTATGATAAATATAATGGTAAAACTGATCCTATAGATCACATAAGGGAATTTCACACCATGAGTCTTGAGTTTGCACACAAAGAGACCTATTTGATGAGATTGTTTCCATGAATTTTAGGTGGCCAATGCATGCAATGGTTTTCACAACTCCCACCAAGTATCAGATCCTTTGAAGAGCTAGTCAATAAATTCATCACTCAATATTCCTACAACATCCAACATGAGATAACCATGAAAGACCTTTGCAATGAAAAAAAAAAAGGTGAGTCATTTCTCATATTTTTACAAAGATGGAGAAGACTATTTGCTAGATATCCTCATCCTATACTTGAAAAGGAAAAGATAGAAATCTTCATTGAAAATATAAATGATGATATGAGCTATAGACTCAAATTACAATGTCCACCCACCTTTGAGAAGATGATTGAAAATGGACTCAAAATTGGAGAAGCCTTGTTTAAAACAGGGGTAATAAAAATATACAATGAAAGAAACAACTCAGGAAACTCCTCCAACCATTATAATAGCAATGATAAACCAAAATTCTAGCAAAGAAACAAAAATTCCAGTAACAATGATCTTGTAGCTAAAACACAAAATACAAATCCAGTCTTTAACTTGATAGTTGTTGCCTCTAGAAACAACACAGACACCAATCGAAACACCAATCAAAATACCAATCAAAACAATGTTGAATCTAAACCAGCACCATATCGAACATTATCAAATCGAAGAGGATTCACACCTTTGGGACAATCACTGGAATCAGCATTAAAGGAACTTCTTGCAGCCAAAGTTATAACATTACCAAAAGCACGAGATTGGGAACCAAGAGTTAAACTATAATGGTGGAATGATGCATACTATTGTGGTTTTCATCGAAATAAAGGACATAAAACAAATGACTATATGCAACTGGAAAATTTGGTCTAAGATTTGATTGATTGAAAGTAAATATTTGTAGAGGGAACTCAAACAAATAATGATCATGGAGCATTCAAGAACGCCTTACCAAATTATGACAAAGGAGAATCTTCTACTTCAAATTTTTTAACAAAGGTAAAAATGTGAACTATGTTTATGACACCACTATCCTTCACATTTTTTTAGTTGAAGATCAAATTAATGACATTGAAATCAATGACAAACAAGACATTGTTGTAGTTGATAATTAAAATAATGACATTTTTACAACTGAAAATCAGCTTAATGACATCAACATCAACACCAAATCAAATCAAATCAATGGCATCATGCTAATAAATCTGACCAAAGATGTTGCTGCAACTGATAATCAGATTAATGTCATTAAAATCAGAGAAAAATAAGACAACTTACCGTTCAATGCAACTACAAGAGGAAAATCCAAGTTGATATTGAAATGAGCTACATCTAAAACATGTGCTTCCCCTTCACATCAATACAACATAGTTGATCAATTGCAAAAAATCCCAGCTCAGATATCAATATTGGAACTTCTCAAAATTTCACCAGCCCACAAAGAAATTCTAGAACAAGATCTAGTGGCCACCACAGTACCAAATAATCTATAAGTTTGTCAATTCCAGGCCATGGTGGGACATTTGAACACACCTCATTGTCTATCATTTTCATAAAATGATGGCATATCACTCACCCATCCACACAATGTTTCCCACCACATTGAGGTTTTAATTCACAAACACTGAGTCAAACATGTTATAATAGATGGAGGAGATGGTCTAATTATCTGCAATTTAAAGCTTGTAAATGCAATTGATCCTAGAAGAAAGATCACTATAAAATCCTATGATGATGAACAGACATCCTCCCAAGGATTGATCATGTTACCAATTCAAGTCGGGCCTATTGTAAAAGACATAATATGCCAAGTATTAGACAAATAGTTGGCATACAATATACTCTTGGGACATCCTTAGACTCACGAAATACAAGCAAAGTCGTCAATGTATCATCAATGCTTGAAGTTTCCTTATAATGGATAAGAAATCACTATTTCAGTTGATTCCAACAATCCTCAAAACTGTAACATTCTCAAACCAGTTCAAGATACTTTTGTGCCACATAACAAAGAATCTCACACTCCTAGTTCATCAAATAATGAAAGAAAACTAAATTATTTGTCAAAATGGGTTGAGAAAAAGGTTCAATCAAAGGATAAAGGTATCAGTGGTTCTACTCCATCAAGTAACGAAAGTCAATTAAATTCTTTGTCAAATCAGCTTGAGGAAAAGGTTCAGTCAAAAGACAAAGGCATTGGTGATTTTACTCCATCAAATTAGGAAATCCAATTCAATTCCTTATAAAAAAAATCGAGAAAAAGATCGAGTTGAAAGACAAAGGCATGGGTGAATATTCAATTAAGTAATCCTTGCATCTCTCACAGTTACTACCTTCACCAAGATCATATGGATAGCCATCGACATCAAGACAAAAATTCTCACAACCTACCACACTCTTTGATGGAGTATTTGTAAAAGTAGGCACTCAAGAGGATGAATCTAAGGATATAGAAGTTTTAAACTGGCTTTACAAAGATGAGGAATCCCAAGAATCAACTTCTAATGTCCAAACAGAGCAATATGGAAAAGGGTTTACAATCCTAGAAAATATGGTGTATGAAGGAAAAGGTCCTATTGGAAAAAGAAAAGAAGGTATCAATGAACCAATACAACCTATCATAACCAATCCAAAGGATAAGACATGACTAGGATACAAAGAAGAAACAAAGGAAGACAGAAAATAAAATATTTGTGAGTGAATCCTACAACTACAAACTAGTTCTGAAACCGATTCAAATGAGTATGAATGGGATTCATTTTCTGAAGAATCTTGTCATGACAAAGAAATTGATGTAATACAAAGGTATGCACCCACACCTATAGAGTGAAAAAGCTCAAGGCCTAAACCTCTTGAATTTGGATCACAACATATCAATGAATCAAGTGAAGATGAATAGACATCGAGCGAGATAGATGATTGGGAGGAGAGTAACATCATAGACCTCAACATTGCTATCAAAAACCTTGAAAATGTTACCATCGGGACTCTCACCTCTATTGACCCTGACCAATCTGACAATCCCTTGCCTCTTATACACCCTAAACTCATTGACTGGGAGAAAACCAAGCCTCTCGATGTCCCTATCTTTGCAAATGATGATGCCATTGTTAACTTCATTTGTTCTGACAATCCAGAAATGAGTTCCACCACTGACTCTCATAACGAAGCTCCGAGCCAAGGGAGTGCCAAATCTCTTAGCTACAAAATCAAAAATATGAAAAATTGATCTAATACTGAAAACCATTTAAAGGCAGTATTAGATCAAGAAAAAGTAAAAATAAAGAGTGTATCCAATGGTGAAAACCTCTCTGAGGCACTAAAGGATAGGATATTTCACACTCTTCTTGAACACTATCATGAAAGATCAATAGTATTGGTTGAGCTGACTTAATCCATCAACGTTGGCACTTCAGAGAAAATAAAGACCCTACATCTAGCAGCATCCATGAAAGAACAAGAAAAACTTGATTTGAACAAGTTCTTTGAGGAAAGACAAATCAACTTTGCTTGGTCCTATGTTGACATGCTAGACAAAGATCTAGATCTAATAATGCATCACTTATCCCTACCACCTAGGGTGAGGCATGTAAAGAAGAAATTGTGAAAGATGCATCCACACATCGCCTTGTTGGTGAAAGAAGAATTCAAAAAATTGTTAGATGCGGGATTCATCTATCTAATCGGCTATGCTGAGTGGATTTCCAAAATTGTACCAAATTCTAAACTAGATGGCAGTATGAGAATATGTACTAATTTCAGAAACCTTAACAAGGCTTATCCAAAGGATGAATTTCCTTTGCCCAACATTGACATCATTGTGGATCTAATATCAGGACATGCCATGTTATCACTCATGGGTGGATTTTTAGGATATAATCAGATCAAAATAGCACTAGAAGACCAAGAGAAAACAATTTTCACATATCCATGGGGTACATTTTGTTGGAACGTCATTCCTTTTGAATTGAAGAATGCAGGAGCCACTTATCTGCGAGCGATGATGACCATCTTTCATGATATGATGCATACCTTCATGGAGGACTATGTAGATGACTTCTTAGCAAAATATTTCACTAGGGAAGGACATCTTGAAATCCTAGATAAAATCTTCACTCGATTGGAAAAGTTCAATGTGAGATTAAACCCAAAGAAATGTGTGTTTGGCATGACATCAACAAAAATTCTAGGGTACATAGTTTCAGGAAAGGGCATTGAAGTGGATCTCGCCAAAGTCAAAGCTATCATGGAGATCCCACCTCCCAAGAATAATAGTCAGTTGAGATCTCTATAGGGATGATTCCAATCTATCAAGAGATTCATCACACAACTGGAAAATAAAACTCATCCTTTTAATTACTTACTACATAAAAATGTTTCTTTCAAATAGGATGAAAAATGTGAAGAAATTTTTAATCAACTGAAGCAATATCTAATGTCTCCACCTATATTGGTACCACCAATAGAAGGAAAACCACTATTACTCTACCCAGCAACAACTATGGTATCTTTGGGCGCTCTACGAGCATAGGAAGACTATGCAAGAAAAGAAAGGGATATTTATTACATCAAAAAAACATTGAATGGCTATGAAATCAACTACACATTCATTGAAAAAGCCTATTCGGCAGTAGTGTTTTCTACTCAACAACTCTGACATTACATGTTGACTCATAATTCTAAACTCATAGCCAAGATTGATCCACTAAAGCATCTACTCAATGAAGCTACCCTAACAAGAAGACTAGCCAAGTGGGTAATTATATTGAGCGATTTTGACATTCAATATGTAGATCAAAGAACAATCAAGGGTCAGGTGATAGTAGATCAGTTAGCTAAAGAACCATTGCCAGATTATCATCTAGTGCATATTGAGTTTCCAGATGTCGATGTCCTTACCATGACATCACAACAATGGATGTTATACGTTGATGGGTCTTACACGCAACATGGGTCGGGAGCTAGAATCATGTTTATCACATCTCAAGGACATACCATCCTAAAATCTTGCGGGCTCATGTTCCCTTGTACAAATAACATGGTTGAGTACAAGGCACTCATCATTGGTATTAATATAGGGGTATGTGCAAGATCATCATGGAAAAAATAGGCCCTTAAGTGGCAATAAAATTCAGAAAATCAGAGTTAGGAAACTTGACGTAAAAATTTGAATAAGTTATCTATATTATTTTAAAAATATGTAAGAATAGAATCTGTAGAAAATTGAATGTAGTTTCTAAACTACTAGGTTTATTTTTATTTTTTTTAAATCTATTTGGTGAAAATTTGAAATTTCAATGCAGTATTACTTAAATTTCAGGGAAAAAATAAGAAGTAGGTGTCTGTCTGACCACCCTAACCACAATAAAATGATAATATTTCTTTATAAAATTTTATATATAAGTAGGGGACTCATGTCCCGATGTGATGCATTTTTTTTTTTCATTTTTTTCTAGGTAAATAATTAATTATGAATTTTTTATGACAAATTCTAAAAAACATAAAAACTTATATGTATGACCACCTTAACTTGGTCAAAACTTCATGAATTTGAATTATTTTTATTTTAATCCTATAGTATGTGAAGCATAGAATGTGACACATGTTTTGGATTCAAAAAATATGATACCATTTGAAAGCTATAGATTTTTTTCAATTAGCCTATCAATTGGGACTTTAGTCTTAATTCAAATAGAAAATGAATAATAATTATTTATTAAATGCAAAGTAAAGCATAATTTATATTGGTGGAAAGCTGAGAATCTCCTTTAAAAACCCTTTTCGTTTCATCAATTTTGGGTAAGAAAAAAGTCGTCGGCCACATGGGCCATCATATCACTTAGATATTGCCACTTTTTGGCCCATGATGATCCTGCACATACCCATAGTATTCGAATGAAAGATCACAAAGTTGAAAGTCTATGGAGATTCCCAATTGTTCATTAATCAGGTGAATGATGCTTATCAGACAAAAGATGACAAGTTGATGTTGTATAAGAGAATGGTTGATGATTTCAAAAAGTACTTTGTTGAGATCAAATTTGAACAAATTCCAAGGGTGGATAACAAAGTTGTTGATGCCATGGAAATAATTTCTTCTCTTCTACAGATACTAGAAAAATGAAGTCATTATGAGTTCATGACCTCGAATAAGTGTTTAATCTTGCATATGATAATCCAGAATCCCAAGTCGTATGCCATCTAACTGATGTTGAGTCCTCAATTTATGGGAAGATCTATACTTATTTGAGAGACAATACCCTTCCACCTGATCTATCCTGAAACCAAAAATGTAATTTCATCTATCAAGCTGCTTGACACACCTTGATAGCTAACACACATTATCGTCGAGGTCTTAATGGTACTCTCCTTCGTTGTCTTGAATGTAATGAATTTGAAATGGTGTTACGTGAAGTTCATGAAGGTATATGTGGAACTTATTCAAGTGGATTAACTCTCACTAACAAAATCCTACGCTTGAGGTATTACTGGATGAATATGGAGAAGGATTCTTTTCAATTTGTCAAGGAGTGCCAAAAATGTCAAATCCATGGAAACCTGATACATGCACCAATGCAAGAATTGCAACCATTCTCATCAACATGGCCTTTATATAAATGGGGGCATGACCTTATAGGGGTATGTGCAGGATCATCATGGAAAAAATAGGCCCTTAAGTGGCAATAAAATTCAAAAAATCAGAGTTAGGAAACTTGATGTAAATTTTTTAATAAGTTATCTATATTATTTCAAAAATATGTAAGAATAGAATCTGTAGAAAATTGAATGTAGTTTCTAGACTACTAGGTTTATTTTATTTATTTTTAAATCTATTTGGTGAAAATTTGAAATTTCAATGTAGTAGTAATTAAATTTTAGGGAAAAAATAAGAAGTAGATGTTTGTCTGACCACCCTAACCACAATAAAATGATAATATTTTTTTATAAGATTTTAGATATAAGTAGGGGATTCATGTCCTGATGTGATGCATATTTTTTTGTAATTTGTTTTCAAGTAAATAATTAATTATGAATTTTTTATTACAACTTTTAAAAAATATAAAAACTCATATGTCTGACCACCTTAACTTGGTCAAAACTTCATGAAATTCAATTTATTTATTTTTAATCCTATAGTATGTGAAGCATAGAATGTGACACATATTTTGGATTAAAAAAATGTGATACTATTTGAAAGCCATAGATTTTTTTGAATCTGCCTATCAATAAGGACTTTAGTCGTAATTCAAATAGAAAATGAATAATAATTATTTATTAAATTCAAAGTAAAGTATAATTTATATTGGTGGAAATTTGAGAATCTGCTTTAAAAACCCTTTTCGTTTCATCAATTTTGGGTTAAAAAAGTCGTGAACCACATGGGCCATCACATCACTTAGATATCGCCACTTTTTGGCCCATCATGATCCTGCACATACCCATAGGTAAAATTCATATGTCCTCTTCCAATGGAAACAAATTCATCATCACAGCCACAGAGTATTTTTACAAATTGGATTGAATTTGTTCCCTTAACCACAATCACTAGGAAACAAATTGCTTCTTTCATCCTAAATTGTATTATCTATTGGTATGGCATTACTCAATCCATTGTCATTGAAAATGGTAGACATTTCAAGAACTAGGACATCCAAGAAACTTGTGAAAGGTTTCATATCTAGCATCAATTTTCCACACCATACTACCCTCAAGGAAATGGCTAGTAGAGGCCTCAAACAAGGCTATTTTGAAAAAATTGAAGAAAATTGTCAATGATGTTGGGCGTTACTCACATGTTCAATTAAACCCTACTTTGTGGGAATACCAAACTATCATCCACACCTCGAAAGGATCCACACCATATTCTATTTTATATGGATCATAATCCATTTTACCTATTGAGGTTGAGCTACCATCACTCTGTGTGTCACTGAAGGGAATCATTTCAGAGGAAGATTATTGGGTATCTAGGCTACATGAGTTGGAACTGTTGGATGAACATCGTCAACATGTTGTGGATCATTTGAAATCCTATCAAAAAAGGATTTCCAAGAGTTGTAATCATAGATTAAAACCAAGAAAATTTCAAGTTGGTGACTTGGTCTTAAAAGAGAACCCTCAAAATCAATAGGATCGAGAAAAGAAGGGAAAATTTAAACCAAACTGGCTAGGTCCCTTTGTCATTGTATCAATCTATGGATCTGGAGCCTATCAGTTGTCTACGCCTAAAGGGGATATGTTAGAGGAACCTATTAACAATATCAATCTCAAAAAAAAATATTCCTAGCTCATCTAGTGTGTGGTAAAACTCTTGAAAAAATACAAAACCAATGAGAAAAGGTCTTGAAAAAAAATGATCACCTTGATGAAAACTTGGCAAATAGGCATCTTGGTGACAAGAAAATAATCATAAAAACAAAAAAATACAAAATAAAAATAAGAAAAAGGAAAAAATACAATAAAAGTGAAAAATCAAAAAATCAAAACAATCATAAAATTTGAAAAAGTGCAATAAAAAAAAATGGTGAAAACCTAACAACAGATGCTATTTGTGATAGATTATATTTTCCATCTATTTGAGCATGTTTCCTTCATTTTTTCTCTCCATCATTATTCATATCATTGAAAGGAACCTCATGTACATATCCTAATGTTGTGGTCGTGTCTCCACCTGGTCTGGGGGAAAAATCCTAAACTCACTAGGGGCAATAAACATTGAGTTTAAAACAATAGAAAAACAATAGTATGACAACATGAAAAACACAAAAATCACAACAAAACTCAACATTGAACAATCAATCACAATCATTAGCAAAACAACCATCCAAACCAACAAACAAAAAAATCAATCAAAAAAAATCTAAATGGATGATGTTCTTTTGAATCATGGTTTTATCACTTTATCATGAATGTTCAACTGTTGTATCTTGATTTTTGATATCATTTCTCTAGAGAAACTCGAGGATGTCATGGACTAGAGGAGCTAGGAAGGAGTATGATTTTTCTTTGTCTGTTTTTTGTGAGTTAATCATCACTATTGTGCAAATTCTCGCGGGACATGCTCTACAAAGTATCATTGATGACATTCCAGATTTTTATAGGAAAAGGATTATCTCTTGTCTGTTTTATGAAAGTGATACTTAGGTCATCTCGGTTAAATTATGCCTATATTCTTTTGTTACCTTTCACTATCAAACATCAACAAAAGATGTATGGAATTTGTACTCATGTCATCATGGTTTAATTATACCATCAATGTTTGTACTAAATTTCAACATAATAAAGGCTCAATAATGATACCAAGCACAACTGAATCGGCTAATAGAATGATAACATTGCATATTTAGATTTGCATGGTTAGATAGATTGCATCCATATTAGTTTTTGCATCTGCATTTTTAGATTTTCCATGGCTAATTTTTTTTTCAAAATGATGTTATCTCTCTCATCAAAGGATTGAGTACATTTGACATAAACAAAAACAATATCATTCACATCTAATTGCATAAACATCATCATATCATGCATACATTAGGAAAGCATTATCATTGATCATACATTTGTGCATTAGATCATATATTTGCATTATAAAATACAAAAATAAAGTACATCACATATCATTTGCATAATAAAATCCATCTCATTTATCATATAAGTATTATTCATAAAGCATCAAAGAATCATAATCCATGTATCATCATTTCATTATTGCATCCATACATAACATGACATAATCATATAGAACATCATATAGCATATAAAATAGAAATCAAATGCATCCATCATAGACATTAATCATAATAAACACATATACGCACCATAGCTCAATCATCATCGCTACATCTCATATATCATCTCAAAATAATGTCAAGTATACAATGATATCCAAATATGAAGAAGTACATCATCAAAATGGTAGTGAATCATCAAGTCTCTAAATAAGTGCATACAAGGTCTCAAATGAATTGAATGTCAAAACATCAGAGCTTTATTGTGCTCCCCCCAGATGTTTCCTACCTCACTAAACCTATGCCTACACCACTAGATGGACCTACACCTGTATCTCTAGGAAGTGGATGAGTTAGACCTTTGTCGATGGTCTATGACTGACTCTTTCCCAACCTCGACTATGCATAGCTGACATGCCACTCTATGGGAACTACCTCATGATATCACAGCTAGTATTACTCTGCCTCCTTGTAAGAATTCCAAACCTCTCTAAGATAATATGTTGTAGTTGTCCCCTTGGTCACTCTTTGCAACCTATCAGCCAAGGCCTCTACCTGCTCGCACCGCTATCTAGCTACATCTCTCTTTATCATCAGAGTGGTAATCTGACCCTGTGCTTGTGAGATCTGACCTTGTTCCTGGGCTAGCTATGCCTATACCTATCCCATCTATGCTTGTATGCCCTACACCTATGTTTTTAAAGCAGCTATTTAAGCCTATTGCTAGTGGGAGGGCACACTAATCTGAATCTGTGAAGGAACTACCTGTTGATGTCTTCATGGAACTATAGTCATCCTCCTCCATGCTACTCTGAAATTCGGTAGCTTTCTACCTCTTGCATCCCCACCTCCTCCATCTCCACCATCATCTCATCCATCTCTACCATCTCCTTCCTCTTCGTCTCCATCACCCCCATCTCTCTTCCATCTAGGTGCATGTGGTGGTGCCCTCTCATCATCATCTAAAGCTAGAACTAGCTCATCTGGGATGGATATCCTCGGAAAGGGATGTGTATAGAAATACTATGAATACTTTGTCATGAAACCATCTGAAATGTCTAGATGATAATCACACATCAATGGCTACAACCCAAAGTACTCCTCACATGCTACATCATATTATAAGGTGGGCCCCCACTCTATAGTATCCTATTATCTATGAGCATACAAGGAAACTCCCATGGGCATCACATGTACTCAACCATACTGATGAAACACTCACAATAGAAAGAATCTCCCAATAATAAATGGTGTTTGTCCAATCAAATATCTAGTAGTGCAAACAAATGACATCACCATGTGATCTTCAGCCCACTGCTCGCAATCTAGGTACAACCTCCATATCATAGTATTTAGGTCATTGAGAACATGCCTCTAGTACTCTAGTTTGTGTAGCTTATGTTGGACAACTGGACCTATATATCCATAAACATAGGGTCTCCCAATCAGATGCTATCTATCTACCATAGCTCGTGTCACAACTATGTGCTCCCATGCCCAAATCTGTAGCAATGCCACCCCAATCGATAGACTCACCACTCTAAGATATACTACCTAATGTAAATCATGATACAAATGTGTTAGAATGCATGATCCCCAAGCATATTTGATCCCCTGTAATATCATCTTATCTAATGTCCTACCCCAACATACTAATATTCCCTTCAACCTATGGTCAGGACATAGAAAACCACCAACAAAACTAGCAAGAACACATGGTAAGGGATCATAAGTTTCATACATGTCTTGCTAGGGAATCTCATATCCGTTGATCATGTCATCATGAAAGATCCTCCTCAAATCATTTGTACCTCCCTTCTCTGCCTAATCATACATAACTAGCTCCCAACCACTGGAATCCGCAAGATACGATAAACATCCTCTGGCATCACTATCATCTCACTAGTGGCTAAGTAAAAGGTGTTGTGGTCGCTATGCCACCTCTCCGCCAAAGTAGTTAGAAGTCCCCTGTTAATCCTATATTGGGGCATATCAATCAAAGACGATAAACTGCATCTCTCAATGATATCTTGATCAGCCTACACTAGGCATGGAATTAGGTCCCAAGTCTTTGGGAAGCACTCCCAAGACATGTGAACTCCTAAGCCACTCTCCTATCATCATAACATATCAAAAAATCATCATTTCATCAAAATATCCACCAATCTAATAAGCTCTAATGAGATTCTGATCAAATCTCCCGAGTGTATCATTGATCCTCACCTATCATGAGGTTAATCATCATCATCCTATTATTGATTCTCACCTACCATGAGATCAGTCATCATCTACTCTATCAACATCATCACATCATTAGCTGATGTGATCATTAAACATCCAAAAACAAGGAGAGACTTCAAAATTCCTCAATTCTAGTGTGAATGTGCTAGAAAATTACTTCTATGCACTAGAAACATGGATGTGCTAGAAAAATCTATCTATGAGCAAACAGAGCATGCATGCACTAAATCTATCTATGTGCCAAAACATTTATCATATGCGCTACAAAATATCATCAATGTGCTAATTTACTGGATGCGCTACTATGTGCAATCAATGCACTAAAAAAATACTAATGCGCTAAAACATCAACTAAACACGCTACTAAAAATCATGTATTCGCTAAACTACTAATGTGCTAGACAAATCAATACATGCACTAAAATAGAGAATGAATGTGCTATAACAGATATCCTATGTGCTAAATTATTGGTGTGTTAAACTACTTCATGCATGTGCTAAAGCGGACTTCCTATGTGCTAAAAATTTAAATTCAATGAAATTCAAACATGCAAAACGTGGGAAAATCAATTCAAATTTCAAATGTGGGTTTCTAGAAATGCATACCAGAGGTTCATAGGTGGGTGGCCAGTTGTGACATCGAATGTGCTTGAATCAGTGGGTTTGATACGAGATCACCATTTTTTCTCAAGTTTCTCAATCAACTCAATCTCCAATATCCAAATGATTCAAATGAACTTCTTTTTCACATCTTTTTATCTTTTAAAGGGGTAATTAAGTGGGCTTGTTTTATTTTTTAACTAGGGATCAATTAATCAACTTGAAGATTCATTCTTCATTGTTGGGAGATAAATTGTCTCACCATCATAAAATTTGAAAATCATCATAAAATCATCATAAATATTCAAAAATTCAAAAAAATCTTAAAATTTCAAAATTCACCGATTTATCTCCTGAGGGGGCATATATCCATCATCATGCGAAATTCAGCATCTGGGACATATCAAAATTTTTTTGTCGACACCATCAACATTTTTTTCTTTGAAGTAATGTGTAAACACATCACTTCAAAGAGGAGCAAAATGTATACACCTAAAATCAGTCTCGATAATTAATTAATTAAATACAAGTTATTTAATTAATAAACCTTTTAATTCTTCTACTTATAAATAAATAGAAATATTTATTTATATAGTTCATTTTCTATATTTCTTCTACCTTATATCACATTCTTCTAATCTTAATTAAATAAACAAATTTGAATAGTTTATTTTATTTAATTATCTTTCCTCTCATTAAATTTAAATGCTAAATTTGAATTTAGTCACATGTCTACAGATTTTTTCCTCCTTCCACCTCATCATGTGTCTCAAAAAATTGAATATTTCAAATATTTAATTTAGCATTATCTTCAACAAATTCTAAAAAAACTTTGGGACCCTTGGCTGATTGCTCTACTAAAGGGAACACTCTCCTTGATTCTCTCTAACTTCTTCATCCTCCACCGTCCATCTTTCCAGATTAAATCCAAACCATTGGTTGTTGCCACATCATTTTATGCCTTGGAAAATCTATAAATACAACCTCATTCTATAGCAAAAGTATCCCAATCTCCAACAAGTATACTCTGCAAAAATTTTATTAGAGAATTTGAGCACTTAGCATTTGTGAGAATTTAGTTTAGAATCATGGTGTTTCCATTAGCTACATTTTAGTTATCTTAGTATTTTTCATAGAGTGGTTGCATCAGAGTGTTTAGCATCATATCCTTATCACAACATCATTATCATGGCATCACTATCATACAGTTTATCAATCATGTAGGAATAGGTTTCTTGCATTTTCTAGCATCTCGTTCTTTAGGTTGTCATTCTAAAAAGTCATAGTGCACAAAACATTTGAGAGTCATTATGATTTAATGAATCCTTGGAGATAGAGAAAAATGGGATGACCTTATAGATTTTATTTGTTTCAATTCAATTAGATTGTTATCTAAATTCTCTAATATAATGTTTCATTGATTGTCTGGTGTTATTACTCATTCACATATTTTACTCACACAGTCTCTTTTAGCTAGTTGACTGCCTTCCATGTACATATAGGAGTGAGCTTGGGATGTGCACGACATGCCTTAAGTTGGCTCACAAGTGACATACTGACTTTTGAGGCCAACCGCTTATTCATGATGTAGCTTGATTTAGAATCATATGACTTATAATAGGGCTTTCTAAATAACCTCTCATGTCTTCTTCTACTTTAAAGCAATTTCTCAAATAAATGGTGTTAGCAACAACTTTAAAGTGGTTTCATACATCGACTCTCATGTTTCACTATGTTATTTTATTTGTTCTTACAATGCGTCCTTTTCTTGGTGGTGTCATCAGGCCTTATTTCCTCTTACAACATGATATTTATTTGACTTGTCCTCTCTTGGATACATTAGGCATGATGTTCCCTATGAAGAGACCTTACATGAACTAGGAGAAATTCCTTTGAATGTAACTTACACTATTTTTCATTTAAAATATCAGTTATATGGCCACCTTGCATAACACACTTTGTTTTCCTATGGATCCATCCTATTTGTGCATGAGTGTAAAGCATACAAATCTTTGCTTGCCTCATGGGGCTCAAAGATCATTATTATGTGTTGCCTTGTCAAAGTTATCAAGAGGTACATGGATTTGGTATGGTTAGTGTAACATCATAGATTTTCTGCAAGTACTAGAATAACAAAGTTAAATCTTAATCTAAACAATAATCTAAAATCTAACAACAAAGAATGAGGAAATAAACTAAACTAATAAAACCAAAATGATCTCACTGAATATGCATTCATCCCTTCGAATTATCTTGATTGTTCTTCTCCATTTTTCCTTTTTTAGTATTCTTGCCCTCAAATTTATGTGTTTGAATGCAAGTATAATTATGTCGAGTGTCTAAGCAAAATATCAAAGAATAGTTTCTCTTCTCAAAAGTATGTGATTTCAGGAGGAGGAATAATGATAATGACAGGCCATTTTATAGATTTTTTGTTTTTGAATGATCGTCTCAGATTTCAAGAGAGATCGACGGATGAGATTGATGAATGCCATGCGACATGAGTCCTGTCTCAGATTGAATGTGAGTTAGAACGCGAGTTAGAACACGAGTTCAGGAAAGACTAAAGATAGAGACTAAGTTAGAACGTGAGTTAGAACACAAGTTCAAGATCTTAATCTCCAAAAATAATAGAAATAGACTTTGTATGCAAAAGCCAAAGTTGGAACTCGAAGACTAATACATTCGAATGCAAACATGAGTTAGAACTAGTTAATCGACTAGTTGGGATAGAGAGTCTTCTCGCAGAGATAAACTGATGTTAAACCCAAAGATAACTGGAGAACTAAAAATAGATCTCAAGTCAGAAGGTGAGTGAATGATTAGATAACTGATTGATAGAGGAATGTGACATAATTAATTAAATATGAATTAAATGCTAATTTAATTCATCATTCGAAAATAAGAGACTTAATTAAATTAATAAAGTAATTTATTTAATTTGACTATATGAAAAGATAATATGAATAATTAAATAAAGATATTTAATTATAGTTGGAAAAGTATGATAAAGGGGTAATTAAATAATAAATTATTTAATTGATAGATAAAGGGGAAAGAATTAATTAGTTCACAACATAATTAAATAAATATGATTTATTTAATTAATCAAGTTGAATAAAGATTATTTATGAATTAATGAATTAATTAATAAGGGGTATTTAATTAATAGAGGAAATATGTGTTAGAAAGGTTAATTAAATAATAAACATTATTTAATCATGACCATGGACTATATAAAATTATGTTGAATGTGTACTCACAGGCCTAGACCAATTTTTGGTATCTACAATTAGCGTATAACGAGAAGACTAAACATGGGCATGACTTTCTCCTTATATGGTGAGAAGCCAATATAGAGGCATGAATTTCTCACTAAGCCATCCTTTTTGGATACTCACCCAGCAGGCAACCTAAAGTTTTGTTGCCTTAGAGTGAGCGTGCATTTTTGGAAAAACAACTGTGATCTAATCCACAATGTGCAAGAAAAATGGTCAAAGCTTGATCCACCTTTTATTTCTTTTTCTTTTGTCATTATGTCCTTGGCATTGTATTTTTTTGTGTCTTGTTTTGTTGCATATCATACACCTTTTGTGTGTCCCTTTGTGCTTATGTTGGTTTGATGTAGGATCTTGGATCCTGAGGGCTTGACCACCCCCTTCATATTTGTCCTCCTAGACCATTTGCATTGGTACACTTGGACCCCTCTTTAATTTCTACTTTAGTGTGAGTTTGAAGCAAGTTCCTCCTCTCACTAAAGTAGGGGCTAAATATACTATAGAAAATTGTATGCTCTTGTATATGGTACAATTTCACACTTAAGTTGGGAAAAATTAATGTTTGAATCAACCCAATGTCACATTTATCTATTGTTGTAATGTGTTGTATGCATTCACAATGGGTTTAGGGTCCTTTTAAGCTAAATGAACCTAACTTTGCCTTAATTTAGTGTTGTAAAGTGTATTCATTTACACCTTCACATTAAATTTAGGGCCCTTGTAAACTAAATAAACTTAATGGTGACCTATTCAAGGTGTTGTAGAGTTCATCCTAACACTTTCACACTAATATAGGGTTTTCATTATTAATTGGGCTTCTTTATGCCTTACTTGGCCTAATTTTGCATCCACAAGCCTTAAATAATGCATCTTTCTGAGGATAATCCCAAAATTTATCAACATCCAATCATAAATTCTATTTTTTGGATTGTATGGCCCAGACTTAGTGATCTGGGACTCACACACCACCTTGGGTGTATGGGTCCCACCTAAGTTTTGGGGCCTCGATTTAGATTTTACATGAATCTAAGAATTTCTTGAAAAATGTCTCATAGCCAAGCCTAATGGGACTCATATTCCACTTTTGGCGTATGAGTCTTGTGTGTCTTAAATATAAATTAAATTCAAATTCTTGGTAGGATTTTATTCTCCTTGATTTGATGTTGTCTTGTAGTGTTGTAATTTAAAGAAATTTTCCATAAACATGTATAAATACAAGGTTATTTCACTCATTTTCACTTAAGAATTTCTAGAGATCATTCTTAATATAATTTTTTTGATTATGTAAAATACTTCACAAGAGTATTCAAGGACATTAAAAATCATTTCTAAAGCATTCAAGGGTAGATTTATTGATCATTTGTTTCAACAATTCAAGATCTATCATCATGTCAAAGGCATAATGCATCAAGCATGTTGTTGAGCTAGTGTTGTGATGTTGCATTTAAGATCCAATTTAAGCATTGTTCCACATCTAATTAAAGATCAAGATCTACATTATTCATATCCACTTCATGTTAGATTTTTGATTTACATCTCAAAAGATCATTTAAGGTATCATTTTTCATGTTTAATTATTTCATCACATGTTTTAATTACCTAAATTGGGTTTGACCAAGGAAAACCCCTATTCCCTAACAATCAACAAGTTTCTCTCCCTCTTTGTGTGATTGCAGGTTTGTAGGTTGAAGAAAAAGTTGATTTGAAGCCCTCAAAAGTGCCAAAATGAAAAAGTTACAAAAGTTATCAAATTTGTCATGAAAAGCTATCAAAACTCATGGAAATTTTTATCTAAAGCAAGATATCCAAGTTATATACATGAAACCAATGGGAAAGTGCTTATTTGATCCACCTTCAAAGGCTCACAAAGTTTCACTTCAAAATTTGGCTCTTGGGAAACTTTGCTACAAAACTAGACACTTCACGACAAAACAAGACTGATACACCACTTGTGGAGTATGAGTCCCAGTATACCTATTTTCAAACTCTTTTTGTAGATCCTAATTCAATAGTTCTAGATTCTAGTTTTGGCACAAAAACCCTAATCTGGGACTAAATCTCCCAGACTTGCGTATGAGTCCTAGTAGGCATCAAACAACAAGATTTCAGTGTTTTGGATCTTTTTTTGAGCTCATCATTCTTCTAGACCTACACCTTTGTTCATTCTCAATCTTTTATTTTTCATTTCAATTTCATTTCCTAGGTCATTTAGTAAGGTTTTGAATGCTACTTTGCATGTTACATTCATTTCTTGTTTTTCAAAGCCCCAGCTTGGTGGTGAACCCTTCCTTAGTCATTAATCAAACCCTAGGACAACCTTTAGTAGATCTCTTTCCCCATTCCATCCTGGGATTGAGATCTCTAGGGTTTCCTTGAGTGAAACAAGAGTGTGAAGTAGGAACCCTATCTCTTCAAAGATAAGGCCCCTCTTATTTATGTTGTTTCAATTTCAAATTCCAATAATGTAACATCCATGTATGTTTTGCACCATAGATTAGGTCACATATGCAAAAAAATTTTAAAGACTATTATGATAAAAGTATGCTTGACCACTTTCTAGTTTCATGATTATTTTTATTGTTGTGAACATTGTGTGTTTTAAAAAAAATAGATCATTATTTAACTTTAAAAAATAATAAATTAAAGAATAAATTAGTGATTATATATATATGTATGTATGTATGTATTTGGATGAGATGTTCATTCTTTTGGACAATCTTGATATTTAGTTACCTACATTGATGATGCATAAAGACTTATCTAGATTCTTTTAATGTGACATAACTAAACTAACTTATCACTAAGTTGTACGAATGTAAATCCCTAGAAGAAAAGAAACTAGAGTATAAGGTAAAGGTTTTGAGATTTAAAAATGGAGGAGAATGTTGATAGACCAAAATTGAGGTGGCATATAAATTAAATTTAATGTTTAATAATAAGATTTTATTTTGGTCTATATTTTAGTCCAAGAAATAAACTTATGAAAGATGTAGGGGCTATATGTGCAAGGGCTATAGCTAGTGAGGTGAATGTGGATGAAATATAGGTAGAAAATTAAATAATTCATTAAAAATTCTATATAGAAATTCTAGACACTACTAAAAATTGTTACAAGAATTATATAGGCTATTGGAGTTGTATATGCCAGAACTATGCAAATTATAAGACTATGGCAATGGAAAAATTATCCATTTTCCTTGCATCTTTTGTCCCTCCTTGTAAACTAGGCTTAATGTTTCCTTTCTTTAGTGTTTCAATGTGTTTGATAGATTCACATTAGGTCTTGGGCCCTTGTGAGCTAATGAACATAAATAGTACCTTATTAAAGTGTTTTGAAGTGTTGTAACACACTTTTATGAAGTTTTATTTATTTTAACTAAACCTAATAAATCTCTTTTTAACCTTAATCATATTTTGTTTAAAATCTTGTAAAGTGTTTGAACACACTTTCACACTTTTCTAGGGTTTTCATTAATAATCGGGCTTCTTTATGCTTTAATTGGCCTTATTTTACATCCACAAGCCTCATTTAATGCATCTTTTTAGGATAATCCTAACACAAATCAGATTCTAATCATAATTCAAGTGTTCTGTAGGTTGTATGGCCCAGATTTAGTGATCTTTGACTCATTCATCACTTTGGGAAAATGAGATCCACCTGATTTTTCGGGTCCTGATCCTGGTTTCACACCTTTTCAAGCATTTTTTAAAATGGTCCCATAAATTATGCCTAGTGGGACTCTTTTTCCACCTTGGGTGAATGAGTCTCATGTGGCCCAAAATTAATTAAAATTTTTGGCAATATTTTATTCTCCTAGATCTGATGTCGACTTGTAGTGTTGTAATTTTGGGAATTATTGCATAATTAAGTATAAATACAAGGTTCTTTCACTCATTTCCACCTAATCATTCATGAGATCACCTAAGGCTTTTGTGAGAGAATTCATAATAGCAAGTTTGAGTTCACAATAGAATCCAAGTGTTTACAATAGCATTCAAGAGCCTTCAAGAGAAGATTATCAAGCACTGCAAAGCATTATTCAAGCATCAAGCATCATGTCAAAGTTTTGATGTTCATGTTTGTTTCTAAGCTAACAATTGTGATGGAGGGTTTTATGATTCAAGTTAGCATTTTATTCAAGATATATCACGTTCAAGCAAGAGTCAAGATCTACAGAGCCATTTCATACATGTTTGCAACACTTCATTTCTAGGGCTTGGTAAGTTGCAACATCTTGTTTTTTTCATTCATCATTCTTCATTCCTATTTAATTCTATTTCAAGGTTAGATTACAAAAATAGGTTTTGACCAAGGAAAACCCCTATCCACTAACAAAACAAAATTTCCCTCTCTATTTAGTGTGTGATTTGTAGGTTTAGGTTGAAAATAAATTGTGAAGAAAGTTTGGAGAAAGTTGTCAAAGTGCCTAAAGTTGTCAAATTTTTCACCTTGCATTGAAGAACATTGGAAGAATTCTATAGGTTGCAAATTGGGGTTTCGAATCTGAGAATCAATTGGGAAGCACATAGTACACCTTGAAGACTAGATTTAAACCTTAAAGTTTTAGAAAACCCTAATTGGAACGATTCACCACTTCTAGCGAATGAGTCCCTATTTAGGTCAAAATTTAGAATTTTAGAGATTCAGATACCCATTTTGCCAAATTCTTGTTTTTGCACAGAAACTAAGACCTGAGACTGATTTGCCTAGCTTGGAATATGAGTCCTAGTTAGCATTAAAGTTAGAATTTCTAGCATTTTAAAGCCTCATTTTGTCATCTCCATATTTCCAAGTGCACACATTCTATCTTGTAGCTTTCTATTTTTTTGTGCATACTTTTCTAGGTCATTTAGTGAAATATTGCATAGAATTAGGGTTAAGCATTACATCTTGCATTAGATTTATTTTTACAAGTCTTAAATTGGTGGTGAAACCCTCATTATTTTACAATCAGCCTCTAGGAAAACCCTATTCCAAGATCTCATTCTCCTTTGCATTGATATCTCTAGGGTTATCGTTGAATGAAATAATTGGAAAGTGGGTGCGCTCTATGTCCTAAATCATATCAAAGCATTTGTACCACATTTTTAGTTGTTTCAAAGAATATTATCTACTACAAAATTATATGAAAGTGATTGTAACAACATTTGAGGTGCAAGAAAATAATGCAAAAATAAAATTATGAAAAGAGATATGACAATCATAAACTCATTACATAAATAAATTTAACTAAACTACTTTCTATGTTTCTTCAAATACTAAAATTTATAACTCAAAATAAAATAAAAAAACATAATTATAAAATATAAGATATCATTTCAATTCTTTCTAGGAGTGGACCTTCCTCTCCATCCATGTGATAATTATTTGCTAAAATTTTGCTAAATCTTCAAAACAAAAGTTGCTACATATATTATATGTTCATGTAAAAATAATACAATTTTTTGGTGTTGTTCTCCATATCTGTTGCATCATTGATGCTCTATTTTCTAGCCTCCTTTTTCTCTTTTTAATTTTTTTCTCTATTCTCTAATCCCTCCCCTCACATTATTTCTCATTCCTTATATAAGAAATAAGAAAAAAAACATTTTAACTTACTATACACGACTTGTAGGTTGGAATAAAATTAGCCACAAATATAGGAGTTTGTTTTTCCTATACAACCACACATATAAAATCATATTAGTATTATTGTAACAAAAAATATAATATGGATGAAGGTTTGGAGGATCCACTCTTTTCCTAAGGTTAAATTCTTCTGGTGGACTACTTGCCTTGAACAAATTCTCATGCTAGATAACCTATAGAAGAAAGGGAGACATGTCAGCAACAAATGTTTTTTCTGTGAACACGAAATTGAAACTATTTCTCATATTTTATTCTATTGTTCCTATTCCTAGTAGGCTTTCCAAATAATTCAGTACTTATTTAAGGTCAGCTAGGTTTGGAAAAAGGATATCAAGTTATTTTTAGAAGGGTGGCGGGCTCCTTTTTTCACTGGTTGGGAACTTTGGAAAGAGTAAAACAATAGGATCTTTAGTGATTAAAAAAATCCCTAGTAGGTTGATGCAAATAAGGTGAATAATAAAATGTTCGAGAATCTCATAATGACCTCTTGTAAACCAAAAAGGAACTCCTTATATTTTGAGTTCTCCATTGCCTCATCCTAGAATTTATCTAAGTTGCTTAATTCTATGTGCTTGCATATCCCTTTGGACAAGAGTAACACTCCTTGGCCCCCCCTAATCCTAGTTGGCTTAAGATAAGTTTTTGAAGCCCAACCAAAAGTAACTTGAGTTGGGCGGGTGGGGGTGATATAATCAAAGTCCATCATGGAAAGATGGTTTTGGATTATGCAGTTAATTTTGAGGTTCAAACTTAAAACATTCCCAATGTGGAGGTTGCTTACTATGGAATCTGTATTTCCATGAATGTGAGAGTGTCCAACTTGGAAATTGAAGGTGATTCTACAAAATACCATTATGTTTTTGAAAGAGGGAAAAATGGGTTTTACAGGGACCCGAAACCATAAAGTTTACAAGCCAAAAAAAGATTGACCAGAAGACAACCCCAGATCAGAAAGGCTATAAATAAAAGATAAACATAACAAACCAGTAGCCAACAAAAAAAAAACCATTAATGGGATAGCAAAAGACCAATGACAACAGAACCAGAACTAACCCAGAGACTTCAGGGTCTCAACAACTTCCATTTCCAGGATGTCCATATGTTACTGAATGGGAAGGTGAACCCATGTTGGTCCCTCTGAGACCCCATCCTCTTTGCACAAAATATTATAATGAACCTTGATATCTATGGACTTACTCACGTTTTCAAGACTGGAAATCAAGTGGTTGATGCTCTCACCAACCTGAGAGCTTTCACGTCTAAAGTTATTATTTGGGATGATATTTATTTAATTTTGGGGTATGTGCACCATTTACTATCTAATTAAAAAAATGCACTGGAACTAAGAGCTTAAGTTGAAATCCCTTCCAACTCAATCTGACAACCAACACAAATTTCATTTATGGAAATCTTTCCATATCACCCAATCTTTTCATAAGCCTTCTCAACTTTTGATTGTGTATTTTTTTGGGTGCTTCTACAGAGTTCTTTGGTTTTATCTGTGTTTTATGAATACCATTATGGGAGTGATCTTGTGCAAGATGATCTATCCTCCTACAAGGCTTGGAAGAACAAAAAGGAAATTTGGACCATTCTTGAAAAGGGCAAGTTGGCCTCCTATGTTGAAGGAATGATGCGGCATGACCCTGGATTTACATGGAATTTACTAATTCCTAGAAAGAGGGAAATGTTAATGTTGGAGAGAACTCCTTTCTTGTTAATATGGAGCTCATTGCTGAAGTTACCAAACTCTCCTTGGATGGGTCTTGCATCCCTTACAAGTGAAAGTGATATTACCATTAGGAAATGCAAAGGTTTTTAATGAAAGTAGAAAAAGTGAATCAGCTGTAGAATGGATTTAACAGAGACAACCTGCCAGGGGTTTGGAGTAGAATGGTGAAGGTCCTAATGTGGTATGTGACATTGGAAGGTAGGTTCAAAATATTCCATGCCCACCTTTGCCCACGTTGAATCATTTTTGTTACAATGCTGAGATGAATTTTTCTTTTTGAATTTTATCTTCTCTATAGATTGTGCCACTTCAAGGAGGCCCTAAACCCTTCCCCAACATTTTTTAAAAGAATTCCCTCATTATTGGTGACCCAGTTAAAAACCCTTGGAGGGCCCCCATCCCACCACTAGCTCTAAATTGACCTTTTCCCCCTCATTGTGAACTACTAGGGCGAGATACAAAACTCCTACCACTGTAGTCCCTACTCATAACTCCAAAAAAAATCTCTTTCTCAGAACCCACCCAAATTTATATCTTTGATTCAAACAATTTAGATGATGATTCTTGGAACCTTGCCCCAATTGACTTGCTTGATGGTTCCCCTATTCATGAGGATCTCTTTGATGTTTCTAAATCTCCTCCATCCTTAAACCCCCCAACTTAAAGAGATCCCCACCCTTTGTATGAATCTAGATAATTCCAGTACAGAGTTCCCCAATTGGATAATGAGGTTTGTGCCAATTTTATTCCCCTAAAACTAAATTTGAATGATCTCTCTAAGGAATTCAATGTTTAGAATTATTTCCTCAAGTGGTTTTCTCTCATCTCATCATGACCAAGGATAAAATTTAAGTGTTAGAGCAGAAGGTGCTTAACTAGAAGGTGACCCGTCTAGGTGAGGTCGATGATGAAGGTCATTGGGGCCTATTGTCATCCCTCACCAAGTATTTTAATAGATGGTTTAATTAGGAGAATGAGGTTGAGGAGCTCTTGTTATTGGTTTGTATTGAGGAAGATCTAGGGTGAAGCTATAGGAGGAAGTTTCTACCACGCTTAGCAATCAAGATAAAACCATAAGGTGCTTATAGAAAATTGTGGACTACAACAAGTAAACCATTAAGAAAATCTTGGTCACCATCTAGGTTTTCTGACAAGAGCTTCTTAATAGCCATGGAAAAAGGGCTAGTGATGTTAGTCAGGATGTTGGTCACTCCAAGAAGAAGGGAAAGAAAGGGGAAAGTTGTGCTTCGCCCAGTGCTTATGAGGTCCAAGTTACCCTCAATGGACCTTTGTCCTTTGAAAAGAAACTCCAATTTATTGCTAAAGAATGGAAGGCTATAGTTAATGTCCTTATGCTACTAGGTGACTAGTAGCTGGTCTAGCCTCTAGCTATTTTCTATGTGTTTTTCTTTTTCCATAGTTTTTTAGTCTTTGTGTACTTGCTCTTTTTTTTAATATCTTGGTGTCTCATGTCTTGTGATCCCCCTCACTTGGCCTCTATGGACATTTGGTAAATTGGTATGACCCCTTACCAACTTTAATCTAATAAAAACAAATTTAATATAGATAATAAGTTTTGGATTGATTGTTACAAAAATAAAATAACGTAATATTTTTATAAGAAAAAAGAGTAACCAACTAGAACTATGTTGTTAGCAAGTGCACCCACAAGCTAAAAGAAGCCATTTATAAAATCTACTATCTACACCTATGTTGATATGCTATAACAATTATTTTCTCAAGTTAATGAAAAAAATTATTAATAAATATAATATAATATTTATTTTATCCATAGTATATATTAAATATATCCCTTATATATGTTTAATCATATGTAGAAAAAATATTAAAAGTGTTAGGATATGATATAAAACTAGAGCAATAATATGGGATAAAATGCAACATAAAGGCCTCTCATAATTCCCCACAACTTAGCATATTGTATGTCATCATGCAATCTTCATTACTGAGAGGGTTTAATTTGAACTTGTAAGCTTGGGTTTTACAAATTTTGGCTCCTTCATCCTTGATTATTATAGCTCATATTTAATAGAATTTCTCATTCAATTTTTCAGCATTTTTTTTTCAAGTATTCAAACTCCCTTCAACTCTATATTTTATTTTCTATTTATTTTTATATTTTACTTCTCATTCGTCATTTTTTTCACTTTCTTAACTTCTATATATAGGAGGTACCATAAATAGTTATTTTAGTAACTTGCAACACCATCTTTTAAATAAATAATGTTTGAATAAGGTAGCATAATACTTAGGAACCCAAGATTTGATAATTTTATCTCCACACATAGGCAATAGGAATGATTATGAATAATAAAAAATTTAAATGAATAATGGACACTATGGCATGATGACTAAGGCTAATGTGAAAGAAAGGAAATAAGTAAATTGTATTGTTTATCTCCCCCCAATTTATAGGTTGACCATCCTTAATAAACAAGGAATAGATAGGTGTGAATGATTCTTTATATGATTAATATAATAAGAAATATTAATCAAGTTAAAAGATAGCATAATTAAAAATAAAATTGATTATTTCACTAATTTGCATGTCCATTTATGCTAAGGTTTGGTAGCCAAAATAACTCTACAAATGTGAATATCCAAAAAAGAAGTAACCGAGAGCTACAACATTAACTATGACGAGAATTGAAACACATGAAACATATATTTCCCATTGAAGCATCATGGATCACATTGGTGGTAGTTGATCTCTCCTTCACTTTTGGTAACACCTCAATTGAATGTGTAGTAGTTTTCACTTGCTATAAGTGATCAAATCCTATTTGGACCAAAAAACATAGAGCACAGATACACAAGTGAGTTATAGGCTCGATGGAATAGGAACTTAGATAGAGTGACTAAATCATGGAAGAAATTGAGTGTAATTGAAAATTATCAGCTCACAAAAATAAATAATCAATATACTATATATTTTTTTTTCTTTCATTTGTTTTTTTTTTTTTAATTTCAATAATGATGAGTGATCATTGGTAAGCTAGTTTGCAATCACTTAACACTTAGTGGTGCTATGAAAAATATTTCACTAGTAAGAATTTTTTCAACTAAAATTTTACAAAAAAATGGTTTTTAAATTAAAGTTGTATAAGACTGAAATTTTTTCGGGCATGTGCAAGAAGTTGGGTCCACAAAATTTTCAAAAAGTGTAACTAGGAGAGATTGATCATCTCTCTCATGTTTACACATTTCCCCAATTTTTTCAAAGGATTCATACTTACAGATTCATTATTCCACTTCTACTATATACAATTCATCTCCTCCACGATCTCCTATTGCATCAAAATTTAGAGGTGCTTCATCAAGAGCATCTAGAGGTTATTTCTAGTATAATATCACAAGGAGGAGTTAAGAATCATCTTTTTGGGGGGATTCATATTCTCCCTTCATGTACCTTCTTATTATCATCTCTTTAGAGGGTATTTATTTTCCCATAGTATTTTCTATCTTTCTCTACTTTATGTGATATTTTCATTGTATATGGGTACCTCATTAGGCCTACTTGTTAGGACACATCCACATTTGTACCCACATAGGTTGATCTTAAAGGGGGTGTTAGAGTGGAATTTTTATTTAATTTATTTAATGTTCTACTTTATGTATTAAGCCAACTTAAGTGGTGGAGTCACGGAAAAAGTATCCCTTGCTAAATTTAGGAATAAGTAATGATAAATTAGATTTGATATCACCTTGATCTAGTGTTGTGATGTGTTTTACACATCCACACTAGTTCTAGGGCCTATTTAAGCTAAATAAACTTAACTCTACCTTAAATTAGTATTGTAAAGTGTATTTATTTACACCTTCACATTAAATTGAGGAGGCTTGTAAACTCAAGTGGACTTAATCTAGTGTTCTAATGTGTTTAACACATTCACATGGGATTTAGGGCCCTTCTAATCTAAATAGACCAAATTTTTCCTTAATTTAGTGATTGTAAAGTGTATTTATTTACACTTTCACATTGGATTTTGGGATATATTGCATTTATGAACTTTGTATCGTCATTAATAGAACCCTATGACCCCATTTTGTGCATCCCAAGGCATATTTCAATCAAAAACTTGACAAAATCAATATATGAGCTTAATTTACACATTCCTCGACACTTTAGCTGGAAAAATAGCCCCTATGGGACCCATTCGCCACTTTGGGAAAATGAGTCCCATCAAAGTGGGACTCATTCACCCAGCTTGGTGAATGGGTCCCATTTGGCCTATTTTAAGGTTTGAGCGGGAAAAGTTGGGTTTTATGTTCAAATTTATTCTATGTCGGCCTTGGGGATCAAATAAACAGTATTTGAGTTAATTTCCTATATAAACAAGCTTCCGAATCATTATTTCACCTAAGAAAGATAAGACTACATGATATCAATTCAAGCATTCCATTCCATGTCTTTACAAGGTCATCAAGATATCTTTCAAGATCATTTCTAAGAAATTCAAGGGCAAAATTCTTCATCAATTGTTGCAACAATTCAAGATCTATCATCATGTCAAATATTTTATCAATCATCAAGCATGTTATTGAGCTAGTCTTGTGGCGTAGCCTTGAATATCCAAGATCAAGATCTACATCCTCCATGGCCATTTCATGTTGAGTTCCAGATTTATAAGACATCATTTACAAGACATCATCCAAGGTATCATTGTTCATGTTTCATGTCCTTGTTTCATTTTTTCATCATTTGCTTTAATTACCTAAAAGGGGTTTGACCAAGGAAAACCCTCATTCCCTAACAATCAACTCTCTCTGTCTCTCTCTCTGTCTCTCTCTCTGTCTCTGTCTCTCTCTCTCTCTCTCTCTTTGTGTGATTGCAGATCTAGGTACTTTGAGGAATTGAAGATCATTGAAGATTAGGTTACAATATTTTGGGAGTTTGTCTCCCCATTGGAAAGGTTGTAATATTCACTAAAAGATCATCTATAGCCCCAAAATCAGAGTTTCAGATCCAGAAACTTGGAGAAGCAGAAAGAGAAGATAGTAAAGAGGAGATTCAAGCCTTGAAATTCTAGAAAATCCAAACTGGACTCATTCACCACAAGTAGCGAATGAGTCCCACTGTAGGTTTTTTTTAGAGATCTTTGCATATTCAGATACCTTTTTGCCTAGAATCCAAAACTGGGATTGATTCGCCCAGAATGGCAAATGACTCCTAGTAGTCCAAAATTTTAGGATTTGTAGAATTTCCAGTCTCTACAAGTCTCCAGGTGCACACATTCTATTTTGCAACTTTATTTTTTGTTTTATACACTTTTCTAAGTCATTTTGTAGGTCATTACATCAAACTAGGGTTTAGTGTTGCATCTTATATAACATTAGCCTTTCCAATTTCTTACTTGGTGGTGAACTCCTTATTAGTCTACTTTCAGTCCCTAGGAAAACCCTATTGCAAGATCTCTTTCTCTTTTGCATTGAGATCTCTAGGGTTATCCTTGAGGGGAATCATCTTGAAAGTGGGTGTGCCCCATGATCTAAACCATATGATAGCACTTAATACCCAACTTTTATTGGTTCCATTTTAGTGAAACTAACTTTAGAATGCCTTCTTTTCTTATTTGGAGTCCATCATCATCCTAGATGTAGCTTGCATTCACTTTTCATTAGGTTTGCATTAGTAAATTGGCATTCTATGGTTTCTAATTTTTTTTGCATTAGTGAAAGTGCATATAGGTTACATTTTTGCATCTCAAATCATTTAAAAAGAACTGAAAACTACATTTATATTTAGTCTACAGCTCATACAAACCAAAAAGCATAAAAATCACTTAAAAATATTTGAAAATTTTGAAAAAAATCCCTACTGGGACTCATTCACCACCTTGGGTGAAATAGTCCTAGAACAAATTTGAAATAACTTTTCACAACCTTTAAAACCTTGTTTTTACACTTTCGTTTGTTGTCATTAACTATTTGTTTCATTTGGTTGACTTTTTGTTACATGCATTTCACTAGATCTAGCTTAATTTGGCTCATTTCATGGATTGCTTAATTTCAAATTTGCATTTTCACATTGTTACATAGCATAATCAGTCAATTGTCATCTTCAAAATCTAACAAAATGCATCACTCTTTCGCATGTTTTCTTTATCATTGTTGCATTTCAATCTTGCAGAGCAATCATCACATCATGTTTTCATTACAAAAATCTATAGTTGTCATACTTCATGTTCTATTTTAAGATCTTATTGGGTGTTGTAAGAAATTTTTATTAAGTGTATATGAATATGAGGTCATTTCCCCTCTCTTTTTGTTCAGCATTGATCCATCTCCTAGTATCCCTTCTATGAGTGAGGTTAGTCTAGTGAAAGAAACCTTGGGTAATCATAACAATTATATTTTCTCTTCTCCTAATATCTCTCCTACTTGCAAAGAAGATATTTTAGCATTAGAAGAACTAATTGATGAGAGTTTTGAGAACCTGAGTTGTTTCTCTCCTCTTATCTCTTCTATTAAGAAAGACATTATGAAACAAGAGGACATGGTGATAATTAATCATGATGATAACATAAGACAAAAAGGGACCATTGAAACATACCCACATTCATCTCCCAAAATCTTCTCCTCTTGTGATAATGATGAGGATATGTTGGTGTTAGATAAGCAAACCTTTAAATCTATGAAAACCCTCTTTATGATTCTTCCCCCACCTATCCTATTTTGGAATTTATTATGGGACAAAGGAGTGAAATTTTTGAAAATATTGACAAGCATGTACTTATTCTTCTCTTAGTATCTCCCCTAGTCGTGAAGAAGATACTTTGATGTTAGAAAACACAACCAATGAGACTCATGAGAATCTTATGTGGGAAAATATTATGGAACAAGACAATAAAATCATTGATGAACAAGACAATTAAACCATTGATCATTCCCCTACTAGTAATGAATTCATTTTAGAAGAACCAACCTTTGACTATTATGAAAATTTAGCCTATAGTTCTCCTAAAAACTCTCCTCCTAGGGAGGATATCAAGGTGCAAGAAAATATTAAAGTTGACACATGTAATGGGGCTTCCTTAGATGAATATGATGAAGTGACATTAGACTCCTCTTCACTATGAGATCATGCAAATAAGCACAATATTGTTGAGGTTATGAAGACACAAATTGGATCTCCCTTAATTAGTGAGCTTCCTTAGTCACCTCCTATTAGTGAATCGCATAAGACAATAAGAGATTTCTTGAAATCTAGGATGCAATCTAATAATGTTTTACAACAAGTAAGATATAACATAGTTTCTCAAACATGTAGGGGACCACAAATCACTCTTGAAACATCACCATTGCCTCAACATATTGTGCCTAGTGTTGAAGATCTAAAGAAGACTCCTGCTAATATATCTATGTGGCAACTCATTCAACTATCACCTACATAAAGTGTCTATTTCAATAAATAATGCAAATAAACAATGAGGAGATCCAATAGTATAGGAAATTGAATAATGTAACATCATCCTTTCATCCCATGCAAGTCACATAGTCAAAAAACACATTCCCTAAACATGAATTATCCTCACTTGAGATTCAAAATAAAAATGAAGCATTGATGATAAAGGTGATCATCAATGAAACTACGGTTAGGCGCACTCTCATAGACAATGGAGCAAAAATTAATGTTTGTCGCATTGAACTCCTAGAAAAAATTGGCATGGAAAAAAGGATCATTTAACTTAATGATGTTCATATTCATGACTTTGACAATGTTAATAGGAAACCACTAGGGATGATCACATTACCTATTAAGGTCAAACCTGTAGTGTTTCCTACCCCTATCCATATCATGCAAGCACCCATTTCATACACTCTTCTACTAGGGAGTTGATGCATTCATGCTATGAAAGGACTCCCCTCTACTCTCCACCATGTAAAATGAAATTTGAATACAACAACAAGATATACATAGTCGAAGCAGATGAATGAAGCTATGAATCATATGGTCACAATATTTTCAACTCTCCTAATAATTTCATTGAAAAATCAAAAATTAAACCTATACAAGTTGATGTCAACCCTAAAATATTTAGCGATAACTGGGGGTTCTTAGATTTTACACTTCGTTTCAATAAAGAAACAAAAATATCACCCTCAAAATCCAAAGAGTCATATAAAAATGATTCCTTTTTACAGACAAGTTCTACTAATTATTCAAAACAACCTTTTGTTTCATATGCTCAACTTGGTTCTATGTCAACAACATTACCCCACGATAGCGATGGGGACTATCTAACTCCCATCCCTCATGAGGGGAAGATGAATAACTTTAAAAAGGATTTGTATTCTCATGAAGAAGCAAATCCTTCTTAGAATCATAAACCCCCTTCATCTGAATTGAAAGATTGTTATGGTATTACATACAATCTCCCTCCTACACATGGATACAATGAACACATGTAGAAAATTGACATACCATACTCTTTCAAAAAAGATCTAGGTTTACCACCTTTATCTCTATTTTCATCTAATTCCTTATCCTCTAGTGTGTGTATGACATCTTGCGCAAATAAAGGAACATATTCTACTATTCATCAAGAGAGTATCTTGTCAAGATTCCTCCAAGATCACTTGATATCTCTCCCTCCAAGAACAAAAAATAAATTTTACTATAAGAATTCATTTTATGCATATCATGGAGTTCATGGTCATTCTACTAATGAATGTAAGGATTTAAGCAACAAAATTCAACATCTCAAGGAGTGCGGTGCTCTTCCTTGTGTTGAAGCACCTAATTCCTCTAAGTGATGCTTAATTTTATCCTATTCAGCTCATCCTTGTGCTACACTAAGTGGGGGAAAGGAGTTAGATAGCCTTGTCCTCGTATGTCATTTGTCATTGTCTCCTTTGGCTAGTTGACCACCATTCATTTACATATAAGAGAAAGCTTGGGATGTGGATGAAATGCCTTAAGTTGACTCACATGTGACATACGTAATCATGATGTAGTTTGATTCAGAAACATATCACTTGGCATATGGTTTTTCGAATAACCTCTCATGTATTTTTCTACTTTAAAGTAGTTTCTCATAGTAATGGTGTTAGCAACCTCTTTAAAGTGGGGGCATACATCGACACTCATGTTTCATTGTGTCATTTTATTTCTTCCTGTGATGCATTCTTTTCTTGGTGGTATTATTAGGTTTGATTTCCTCCAAGAGCATGATATTTATTTGACTTATTCTCTCTTGGAAACATTAAGCACAATGTTCCCTAAGAAGAGACCTCTCATGAACTAAGAAAAATACCTTTCAACATATGGCCACCTTGCATAACACACTTTTCTTGCCTGTGGACCCATCTTGTTTGTTCATGAGCTCCAAGAATACGAAGTTTTTCTTGCCTCATGAAACTCAAAATCATTTTTACGTGGCACCTTATTAAAGTTATTAGGAGGTATAACTTTGGTATGGTTTGAGCAGGAAGCTCAACTAAGGCATGAATTTCCCCATAGCCACGTGCGTGTGTGTGTGAGTACATACCAACCATGAGAGTATGTTTCTCACCTTCTAGTACTTCTAACCCAGTAGACAACCAAGAGTTTTGTTGCCTCAGAGTGAGCATGCATTTATTTTCAAATAAACAGCCTAGATCTGATCCACATCATGTTCGACAAACAGTCGAAGCTTGATCCACCTTTTTATTTTTTATTCTTTTTTTTCCTTTAGTCATTGACATTGCATGACTGTGTATCTTGTTTTGTTGCATATCATACATCTTGTGCATGTCCTTTTTGTGCTTATGTCAGTTTCACTTAGGATCTTGGATCTTGGGGGCTAGACCACTTCCTCGATCCTCATTATCGTAGACCATCTGCATTGGTACGATTGGACCCCTCTTGAATGTCTACTTTAGTGTGTGTTTGAAGCAAGTTCAACCTCTCACTAAAATGGGGGCTAAATGGAGTCATGGAAAAAGTATACCTTGCTTAATCTAGGAATAAGAAATGATAAATTGGACTTGATATCACCTTGATCTAGTGTTGTGATGTATTTTACACATCCACATTAGGTCTAGGGCCCATTTAAGCTAAATAAACTTAACTTTGCCTTAATTTAGTGTTCTAAAGTGTATTTATTTACACCTTCACATTATATTGAGGAGGCTTGTAAACTAAAGTGGACCTAATCTAGTGTTGTAATGTGTTTTACATATTCAAATGGGAGTTAGGGCCCTTCTAAGCTAAATAGACCCAATTTTTCCTTAATTTGGTTATTCTAAAGTGTATTTATTTACATTTTCACATTGTATTTTGGGCTATATTGCATTTATGAACTTTATATCATCATTAATATGCCCCTATGACCCCATATTGTGTATCCCAAGGCATATTTCAATAAAAGACCAACAAAATCAACATATGAGCTTAATTTACACATTCCCCAACACTTTAGCTAGCAAAATAGCCCCTATGGGACCCATTCGCCACTTTGGATGAATGAGTCCCATCCAAGTGGGACTCATTCACCCAACTTGGTGAATGAGTCCCATTTGGCCTATTTTCAAGTTTTGAGTGGGAAAAATTGGGTTTTATTTTCAAATTTCTTCTATGTCAGTCTTGGGGATCAAATAAACGGTCATTTGAGTGCATTCCCTATATAGAAAAGCTTCAAAATCATTATTTCACTTAAACAACATAAGCCTACATGATATCAAGTCAAGCAAAGAATTCAAAGTCTTTGCAAGGTCATCAAGATAGCTTTCAATATCATTTCTAAGGCATTCAAGGGCAAGATTCTTCATCAATTGCTGTAGAAATTCAAGATCTATCATCATGTCAAATATTATAAATAATCAAGAATTTTATTAAGCTAGTGTGGTAATGTATCCTTGAAGATCCAACATCAAGCATTGTTCTACACCTATTGTCAAGATCAAGATCTACATCCTTCATGGCCATTTCATGTTGAGTTGCATATTTATAAGATATCATCCAAAATATCATTTTTCATGTTTCATATCTTATGTTTCATGTTTAATGTCCTTATTTCATTGTTTCATCATTTGGTTTAATTACCTAAAAGGGGTTTGACCAAGGCAAACCCCCATTCCCTAACAATCAACACTTTTTCTCTCTTTATTTGTGTGATTGCAGATCTAGGTGCTTTGAGAACTTGAAGATAATTGAAGATTAGGTTACAAGCTTGTTGGAGTTGTGTCCCCATTGGAAAGGTCATAATCTTCATGAAAAGGTCATCTACAACCTCAAAATTAGAGTTTCAGATCTGGAAACTAGGAGAAGCAGTAAGAGTAGATTTAGACCTTGAAATTCCAAAAAATCCAAACTGGACTTATTTACCACAAGTGGAAGATGAGTCCCACTGTAGGTTTATTTTAGAGATCTTTGCATATTCAGATACCCTTTTGCCCAAAACCTGCTCCTGTGCAAAAATCCAGAATTTGGACTACTTCGCTCAGAATGGCGAATGAGTAATTTTAGGATTTGTAGATTTTCTAGTCTCCATTCAAGTCTCTACAAGTCTCTAGGTGGACACTTTTTTTTTTGCAACTTTCTAATTTTTTTATACACTTTTCTAGGTAATTTTGTAGGTCATTGCATTAAACTAGGGTTTAGTGTTGCATCTTATATTGCATTAGTATTTCCAAGTTCTTACTTGGTGGTGAACCCCTTTTTAGTCTACTTTCAACCCCTAGGATAGCCCTTTTCCAAGATCTCTTTCTCTTTTGCATTAAGATCTCTAGGGTTATCCTTGAGTGGAATCATCTTGAAAGTGGGTGTGCTCTATTTTTTAAACCATACGATAGCACTTAATACCCCATTTTCCTTGGTTCAAAGTGGTTATGTGTCATTTGGAGAGTTAGTTAAACTCATTAGAGGTTTGTGGAGCTTCTTATTTTCTACTTGGTGGAGCATTCTTGACACCTTGAGTTGAGAAAACCTATAGTCAGTAAAAATCATCATCCTATATGTGAAATATTTCTTATTGTATATCTCAATCCCTTGCATATATCATTTGGCTCATTGTGTGCTCACATTGTTGTGTAATTTTATCTTTTTCTTTTCTTTTTTATCTTGGATAATCCCAATAATAAGTTGCACATGAAGTAAGAAAAATTTAAGGGAATATATACTCAAGGGTATTTCCTAGTGTATTTTCATTTATTATTTGTGTAGTCTATAATTTTTATTTTATTTAAAGGTCTATAGTTTTTTTTTTTCTCAATAGCCAATTTGATTTGTCCTTAGTGATGGGGTTCACTTGTACACTAGGTGTGATTCCAAAGGCATACTCTTATACTTTTATCTTGGTTGATGATTAGACTAATGATCCTAGGTATAGAAAAGATAAAATTATATTGCAGTAGCTTACACCTGATAGCTGGTTTATTTTTGTTGACTATCTAATCTTGATCCTTAGCTCATGTTCACTTTGTTGAATTATATCATTGGACATGTGTATTTAGTCTTCTCTCTAGGATTTTTTATGCTATGGTTTTCAACCAAGATAACCCTTTATGATTGATAAGTTTATATGATCTACATCATTGTTAGGTTGAATAATAATATCTTATAAACTAAAACTCATTAAATTGATATTTTTTAAATAATAAAACAACTTAAATAACTCTATAGAAAGTAACAACTAAGAAGATACTTTTGAATGGACACTACCTCTCTCTCCATTTTCTCCCACTCATAAGGTATTTTGAATGGATTTGACTGAACTATGTCATTCCACCCCTGTATCCACCTACCTGCGAGCTCTTAGTCAACATCTTAGTTGATGCCCATTCTTATCTTTTTGTCGTGGGTGAGGTTGTCCCTATTCATGTTGGGGGTTCCGCTACAGGTGTGGTTGGGATCTCCTAGAGTTCTCTTTCCAAGTTGGTGCATTCTCCTATTGTTTCCAATGGCCCACCACCTTCTTTTATTGATGTGAGAAATAACAAGTCAGGGGGGTTCTTGTGCATCCTATGTGATGTGCAAAATCTACTCTTATGATTTCCCTTGGTAAGGAATTTTCTAAAAATATTGATGTTTATTCCAAGATTGCTCTTATTTATAGATTTTGTCATTTTTGGCCTTCCCTCCTAGATTTGCACCTTTGGAATTTTAGACCATGGCTTGTGGGAATGGGATTCACACCCCCTCTCCTTGAGGCCTTGGGTTCATTATTTTAATCCTATGAAGAAACCCTTAGATGTTGTGCCTGTTTGGGTAAGATTACATTATCTTCCCTAGTAGTTGTGGTGTCCCTCTGCCTTTGAGGGCATTGGTAATGCTCTTGGTAGGTATTTGTAAGTGGATCTTGCTTCCAATAATTTTACTCACACCTAATTTGCTCGGATTCTTGTGAAGGTTGTTTTTTTGAAGGCTTTACATGGTGAGGTAGTGTTGCAGGTTAATGGTTGGTCTTGGTCACTTGGCTCGTGACTATTCTCAAGGATCCTGCCATTTTCCTCCTTGACCTACTTAAAGAATTCTCTCTATGAACACTTACTATTACTCCCTAATGTGGACTCTAGTTCTTCCAGTGAAGGTTCAAGGCCTCCTTCTCCTTTTGTGAGGAGAAATAATTTTTTTGTGGTAGATGTTGTTCCTCCTATGGATTCTATGTTGTTGTATCTAGATAAGGTTGCTCGTAATGCTATGTGTGTTGACTCCCCTGAGGCCCCCATTGTTGCAAGATTGGATTTTTCCTCCTTTGAGGCCCTTGCTTCTCTAACTCTTGTTGCTAATTGTGTTGTTTCTCTAGTGGCTTCTATAGAACTATTTCAACACTCGGTTGTGTTTATGAGAAAACTTGGTAGGGTTTGCATCAAAATGAGTTGATCAAGATGATGAACCACTAATTATCCTCATAGAACATGTAATTATGTGTATGATATGATGCAAATAATAATTAAAAATCAATCCTAACTATTATAGAAACAATGATGGATGTTTTGAGAGGCTAGAATGGTGTGTACACCTTTGCAAGAAGGTTATTTTTAGGCTATAAAGGAATCATTCACCTTTATTGGAAAATGGGTCCCTATTAGGGTTTCTAAAAATTGATATATGTTTTCTATTCTTCAAGATATGCACTCTCATCTCCTCAGTGATTAGCTTCCAAAAACCTAAAATAAATTGTGTAGCCTTGTTTTCATGTTCTTTCAATATGGATGATAAATTTTGCAACTTGACAACTTTGACAATTTTGCTTCAATCTTGTTCTTCACTTTGATCTTGAACCTAGAAACCTACAAACACGCATTCAAGAGGATAAAAACTTGTTAATTTTTAGAGGATAGGGGTTTTCCTTAGTTAAACCACTTTTAGGTAATTAAACCTTGTGATGAAATAATGAAATAAGGACATGAAACATGAACAATGATACCTTGGAAGTTGTCTTGGAATGTAAATTTACAAACTAACATGAAGTGGCCATGAAGAATATAGATCTAGATCTTGAATTGTATATGAGTCAATGATTGAAATGGATCTTCAATGCTACATCAACAATCTTAGCTCAACAACACACTTGAATGTATTATGCCTCTAATATGATGATATAATATTGAATTGTTGCATTAAACTCTTGATAATCTTCCTTTGAATGTCTTTGAAATTCTCTTGAACTTATTTATAATACTCTTGTGAATATACTAAATCTAAGAATTAACCTAGAAATTCAAATAATCCAAGCCGACATTAGATCTAGAATTAAAAGTCATTGAAATTTTTCCAACAAAAAATTCAAAAAGGGGTGTCCTATGTGAGAGGACCCATTTTCCACCTTGGGAATTAATGGGTCCTAGCACAACATTCTAGGACCATGCTTCAGAGTGATGAAATAACATGAAAAGCCCATATTAGATATGCCAAGAAAGGGGTGTCCTATGTGAGGAGGACTCATTCACTAGTAAAAGTGAATGGGTCCTAGCACTAATTTCAAGGACACCAATTTTTCCAAGTTAAATTTCATGTAGTATGATTAATGAGTGTCAGGATAGATCCTTGAAAAATGAAATTAATAAGGCTTAGATTTGAAATAAAGGGGTCCATTAGGCTCAATTAATTAATGAAACCCTAGATAAGTGTGAAAGTGGAATACAACACTCTACAACACCCTCAATAAGGTACAATTTAAGTACATTTTATTAAAAAGGGCCCTAGATTCAATGTGAATGCGTACAACACATTACAACACTAAATTGAGGCATTATTAGGTTAATTTAATAATTAATCATTTCAAAAATATAGGAAAAAGCGATACTTTTTTCGTTAATACATTTTTATGCCACTTTAGTGAGTTTTCCCCCATGACAAACTCACACTAAAGTAGACATTCAAGACACTTAAGTATGCAACAATAACAAAGATACATAGTCATATCCTATGAAAGGCCTTGACAAAAACAAAGAAAAACAAATAAAAACAAAAGATCAAGCACAACCGTTCCAACACAATGTGAAATGGGCCTATTTTTTTGTAACATACATCAAGCTCACTCTAGGGTAGTGGAACCTCAGTTCATCCACTCCCAATCATGTGTGCTCACTCTGGGGTAGTGGAACCTCAGTTTGTCCACTAGGTGAGTTATCCCAATGAGGTGGAAAATGAGAGGATCATATTAGCCTTCCATACCATACTGAAGTTATCCTCCTGACAACTTCAATAAGGCACTAAAATGCTATGCTTTTCAACATTTTTGAATGTCATGTTTGTAAGTTTTGGTTAAAGGTGATTTTTCTTTGTTCATGTAAGGTATTCTTCTTAGGGAGCATCGTGCCTAATGTCTCCAAGAGAAAACAAGTCAAATAATATGAGATCACCACTTATGTGATGCCTCTCACTTCACATCATGCCACTAAGGGAGATTGTATTCTTAGAAAAATCACACTCTTGGAGGACATCAAACCTAATGACACCATCAAGAAAAGTACATGTCATAAGAAAAAGGAAAAATGCACCATGAAATATGCTGAAAGATTTCACTAATGTATGCCCCCATATTAAAGTGGTTTTTAACACCATTATTGTGAGCAATTCCTTTAAAGTAGCTATGTTTTCTCCTAAGACATGAGATATTTCCTCGAAAAACCCTATGCTAATTCATATGTTTTCAAACTAAAGTTGTGCCATGAAATAGGAAAGAAGGGTTAACCCCAAAAATACATAAGGGATCTATGGATTTGGGGTCACTATGTCTTTGCTACAATGTTTTTTTTAGAGCTCGAAACTATCATAATTCCCCAAATACTCATAAAATGAGAAGAATGACACAAAGAGAGAAAACACAAACAAAAAATATTTCGATTCAATATGGAAGAGACCTAAATGTATCGATGCCTTGCATCGTCCCAAAAAGGAAAACACAAGAAAAACGAAAAGGACAATCTTTTGGGTCAACATGGAAGAGACCTAAATGTCTTGACACATTACGTCATCCCCAAAAGGAAAATACAAGACAAATGAAAAAGATACAATGACAAATATTCTGTGATAGAGAAGAAAGTAGGTATGTATATAGAAGAATGCACAAAAAGAGAGAGATACATCAAATAAAACATCACGAGGGATCACATTACACACATGAAATCACATAAAGAGACATGAAAAAGAAAAATAGTAGTAAGGAACATGTGAGTCAACCTATAGCAGGTCGTTCACATCCTAATCTCGGTTTGCATAAATAGAAGGTGGAAAAATAGCCAAAGGGACAATGACAAGTGCTGGACTAGGGGAAGCGCCAAGTTCAACACTCTTTTTAGAAGATTTGTCATTTAAGTTCATAGAAGAGGAGAACAGTGTGTTTAATTCATCATTCACTTGTTCATATATCTTTGCAATATGAATTTCATCATCTATATTAGTCACAATAGGAGGTCGAATGACAATTTCCATGGAATTTTCTTATTTATGTTGTGGCAAGGGTATAGAGTAATCATGTATTTTTGTAGGTAAGTTTGAATTTTTATTTTTCATGTTGTTCTTGTCTTCTTTAGTTTGTAACATATGACCAATAGCATGACGCCTATTCCTATGCTCTCTATAATTTTTATTCTATTTCAATCTATTATCAATTTGTGTTTGTGTAAGAGTGGGTTTGTCAATCATAGGTTCCTTAACTTCCTTGGGAGGAATGGAAGAAACAACAAGAGGTTGTTCAACTGCTTTCTCTTTAGGTTTGTAAACTTGTTTGATTTTAGAAGGGACAACAAGATTACTTTCGTTATCTCATAGTCTCTTGTAGGAAATTGCAGGAGGATTTGTTGTAGGTTTCTCTTGGATAGTTTTTGGTTCAATCATTGCTTCGTCAAGGATAGGTGGGTCAGTCATAGGTTCAGGCATGTTTCAAAGTGATAATTCTATTGTGTGCTTTGCCTTGAACTTTTGATATGATTTGAAAAAGAAGTCCTCATGAGGTTTCATAGGTTCCATAGGCTCGGGAAAAAATAAATATAATGAAAATTTCCCTTGAGAAGAGGCAAGATTAAATCCACTATGACGCACAGTAAATATATCATTGCCAAATGGAAACTTTAAACATTTATGCACAACCGAAGGGATGACATTCATGGAGCAAAGCCATGGATAGCCTAACTTCACACAAAATTGGTTCGATTGTGAGGTGATGGTAAATGAGATAGTTAAATGTTTTCGGTCCAAATTTTAAAGGGAGATCTATTGAGAAACTCATAGGACAAGTAAACCATTATGTGTTTTGATCCATGCTTTCGGTTTGTCATATGCATCTTGATATAGTTCATGCACAAATAGAAATTATTTAGTGATCACATTATCTCCACAAACGAGATCAATTAATATCCCATTAGTGGCCTAAGTATCATTGATCCAACCATCTATGTAAAGAGGACCAGCAGGTGCACATTTAAGTATGTCATGTAGAAAAGGATGTGGTTCTCACTGGGCATACCAAAATAAAGAGGAAGAAAATGATAATGAACGAAAATCAAATGAAACATAAAATAAATAAACACAAAATATGATTATACCTTCAATTTTCCATCTCCATGGATGGAGTTCCAAGTTACACCCAAGACTTGTAGATTTTCTCTTAATGAAATGTGGTTGCTCATGAGTTTTCCAACATAAGAGTATGATGGAGGTAGATAGATTAAAATGAGATCAAATGCCTCAATCTATAGATTTTTGATAGTTGAAATCAATGGCTAAGATGCATTGACAAATGGAGGGTCAAGATTGAATGGGATGATGGAGGCTTAGCCTTGTGACAAGTGTCACAAGAGAAAGGATGTGTATAAGCAAGGCATGCTAAGCACACATTGGGAAGATCGTGAAAGAGACATGTGTAAGAGGTAGGGTGGCTTGGGAAAGTGACATGTGTAAGGGGTAGGGTGGCTTCACATGTGTGAGAGATATGTTCACACATGGGTGAGAAAGGGGTAGGATAGGTAGGCTAGGATAGTTCCCACATGGTGGCAAGTTTAGATCTTGATCCATGAGGATGATTTCAAGGGCTAGGATTCACTGGAAAAAGATTGATGGTCGGGTATAATTAAATAATGGAGGAAAATGATAATGAAGGTTAATTAGCCTAAATAAATTAATTAATTAGGTATCAATTGATCTATTTAGTTGGAAGGTTCGGGGTTAAGGTTAGATTTAATTAAATAAATGTAAATTTATTTAATTAAAGGTGGTGGATAAAGGTAATGGATAAATTAATTAAATAAATAATTATTATTTGATTAATTAAATATTAGGATAAGGGAAAAAGGTTAAATTAATTAAATATAAGGGTAGGTAAGGTCAAGTGTGGTTAGGTTAAAGTCACATTTTAGGTTTCTACAATATATATCCCTCTCTCTACCTTTCTCTATATATCACTTCCTATATCTTTATATTTCTATCTCTCCATCTCCCCCTCTCTCATTGTCTCTGTCTTTCTATTTCAATTTCTTCCTCTCCCTCTTCTTATCTCCTTCCATCTATCCCTCTCTATATATTTATCTCTCTCTCTCACCCCCTCTATGTTTCCCAAGTTATATCTATTTCTCTATCTCTCCTTCTTTCTATCTCTATCTCTCTATCTTTTTATTCCTATCTCTCCCTCTCTCTCCCTCTCTCCATATTACTCCCTCTAAATTATATGTCTCTAATTATCATCTCTCCTCTCTCTATTTCTCGCCCTCTATCTCTCCCTCTCTCAATCATACACACACACACCCCTTTTTTTCCCTCCCCATCTCTATTTCTCTTTATTTCCCCTCTTTATTTATCACCATCTTGAGCTATAACTATGTATCACTTGTCTCTATAATCTCTCTCTCTCTCATGCCCCCTCTATCTCTATCCCTATCTCTATCTCTTCATCTCTCTCCCACCTCTTTATCTATATCGTACTATATATCTCTCTATCCCTATCTTTATCTACCTCTATATCCATGTCTCTCTATCTCTCTCCTTATCTCTCTATCAATTTCCCTATCCCTCTTTATCTCTATATTTCTCTCTGTCTATATGTCTCCTCTCACCCTCCCTCTCCCTCTCCCTCTCTATATATTGAGCTATCTCTCCCTCTTTCCCCCCTCTTCTTCTCTCTCTCCCTCAATACCTATCTCTCTGCCTCTCTCCCCCCTCGTCTCTCTCTCTCCTCTACCTATCTCTCTCCCCTCTCTTCTCTCTCCCTTCTCTACCTATCTCTTTCCCGCTCCCACCCCTCCACCTATCTCTCTCCCTTTCTCTCCCACCCTCTCTCTATGTCCCTCCCTCTCTTTATCTCTCCCCATCTCTCCCTCTCTCACTCAATCCCTATCCCCCTATCTATCTCTCTATCTATACCTTTCTCTCCCTTTCTCTTCCATATATTGCTATTTCTCTACCATTCTCTTCCCATATATCTCTATCACTCCCTATTTCTCTCTCCCTTTCTCCATCTCCCGCTATTTATCTCTCCCTCTCTTCATCTCTAATTTTCTATCTCTACTTCTATTTTTTTCTTTGTCTCTTTGTTTCTCTCCCTCTCCCCCTCCCTCTATATCTTCTTATATCTCTATCTCTCTATCATTCTATCTCACCATCTATATCTCTCTCTACCTCTCCCTCTCCCTCTCCCTCTCCCTCTCCCTCTCTCTATATTTGTCTCCCTATCTCTCTCTACCTTTATCTCTCCCTCTACCTATCTCTATTTGTCTCCCTCTTCTCCTCTCCCACTTTTTCTCCATATCCCTAGATTTCTAGATCTCTCTATCTCTAACTCTTCATACTTCTTCTTCCATCTATCCATCTCTCTCTACCCTTATATCTCTCCCTCTTTCTACCTCTATATATCACTTCCTATCTCAATCTTTATATTTCTCTCTCTCTCTCTCTCTCTCAATGCCTCTCTTTATCTCTAGATCTCCCTATCTCGTTATTACGAACATAATGCAAGCCTTTTGGTAATGGAGCCTGATTATGTTCCTAAATTAGAGGTTTTGTTTCAATCGTATTTGAATCCTTGTAAGTAAATGCATAGTTGATTTGAATCTATCACTTCTCCATTGAAAACTTTGTTGCACAAACGTCATTTGCCAAATAGCCTACTAGTTAACCTCATGTATTGCAAAAAAGTATAAAAAAAATAAATTAAAAATTTCCTTAATTGATCTTCCATACATCTTCAACATATTGTACACCAAGATGTGATTGCTAATTATCGATACACTTGTTCAAATTTTGAAAATGATGCAGGGGAAACGTTTGACCCACAAACCATTACTTTCACACATTTACTATTCAACAAATCATTTCATTCATGTGAACAATCAACTTATTCTTTACAAGATCACTTTACTAATGATTTAAAAATGCTGAATTCAAGCCACTTTACTAGTACAACATTAAAAAATCAATAGAGCCACTCCTGGTTAGTCGCCTTTATTAACCGCAACATGACCGAAGACTAAGAAAAAGCAAAGGTGGCACAATACAGAGCCAGCAAAGGGTCACGGGTGTTCTAATGATTGTTTCACGCTTTTTATCCACAAAATATAAACTATATTAATGTAGACCGTATCCGATATCACGTACCCAAAGTTGAAAGAGACACTGAACAGCCAATTTAACCCGACTTTGTCATCTAGTTTATAAAACAATCTAAAATATCTTTGAACTTAAAGCCCCGATTTTCAGTGCAACAGATGGAACAGTCCATTGACACCATTTACTCTGTATTAATACGAATGGCGTAGAAATAGAAAGTTGCTGGCACACAAAATTCGAGACCCAATACCCAATTGAAACTCACTAAAGCGAACAGCTATCCAGCACTAATTAGAGCAATGACTGCCGACTGTTACAGCGAATCAAAGTACCATGGATAAGCGAATACATATTATATAACGCCACCTCTTGCTATGGATTATGTCCAGGGCATATGTGTTATGCAGTTTTCAATTCTCTGGCTCTATTTTAACTTGGTTTCAGAAATGGAGAAGTGTTCTACATACTGTATTTTTCTTCTTGTCTTTTTCACATGTAGTCATGTAAGGGATGCTCATGGATCGAATAAAAGTAGCCAAGATGTTACCAATGTTGCATGGCAGACAGCATCGGAGCTTGTGAAATCAGCATGTAAGATGACGTTATACCCTCACATTTGTGTCTCAAGTCTGGCATCTTATCGTAAGCATTCTGGTTCATACCAGGACCTTGCCAGGATTTCTGTGAAGCTGACGCTTCAACGGCTTCACGATCTCTCTGCTCTGGCTTCTCAGATTAGCCATGAAAGTATGAAGGGAAAACAAGGTGTAGCACTTGCCGATTGCATTCAACTTTTTCAATTTTCAACACAGCAGCTCAAAGATTCGCATTCCGTTCTGAGTGCACTGAAATCAGAATCCTTCAAGATACAGATTAACGACGTGAAGACTTGGCTCAGCGCCTCGCTCACTAACCTCCGGACCTGCATGGACGGTTTCCAAAACTTGAACGACCCTGTGAAAATTCGTATGTACGAGAAAGTTCAAAATGTCTCTGCAATGGTGAGCAACTCACTTGCTTTTGCCAAGAGAATTTCATTGAGTAGTAGCAAGAAAATGCGACTGGATCTCAGCCATCACCGTCGTTTGTTCTCAAATGGGGAAGGAATTCCTAGTGGTTTGAGTTGGAGAGGCAGTACTATTAATCAAGACTTTCCTGCGGGAATGTCTGCTGAAGATCGGCGGCTACTCCTGTCACCGCAGGGAGGGATAAAAGTCGACGTCATGGTAGCTAAGGACGGAATTGGAAAGTATAAGACAATTGCTGCTGCTCTGAATGCTGCTCCCATGCAAAGCCAGCAAAGATATGTTATTCATATTAGAGCTGGAATATATAAAGAAAAATTGATGGTGACAAAGCAGAACATGATGCTTCTTGGGGACGGGAAGGGTGTCACTGTCATCACAGGCAGCAACAGCCATACCCAGAACTCTACCCCATTTACAGCGAATTTTAGTAATTTTCTATTCTCTCTACTTAATAACTACTGCTCCAAATTTTATTTTTCTCTTTAGTAGAAAGCATGGGCTAGAGTGGAGTTTGGTCTAACTCAAAACAAGAAAATATATAGTATTTTATATGTTCTCTTACATTTTCTTATCTAGTTTTCATTATGATGGTTTTTGGATTTAATTGTGTTGGAATTTTTGTATTAATATTTTGAATCATATTTCATTCATGATCTTTTTTTCGTTTAATGTTCTCATATCATAACGATGGATCACAAAATATGATCTAAAATATTGATACAAAAACTTCAAACAATCAAATTTAAAAAGAATAATAAACATTGTAAATTTTATTTGAGTTTCCTTCTGAACATGGAATTGCAACTTCTAGTGGTCTTGCTACATTAAAAACACTTTCATTTAATTCTTTTAAAATCTTTGTATTTTGGGTTTATATTGAAGTGGCGTCTGCGAATGGATTTATGGCTCGCGACCTGACGTTCGAGAACACAGCAGGACCGTACAAAGGGCAAGCGGCTGCTCTTTTAGTACGCTCAGACCGTTCCGTGTTCTACAGATGCAGCATAATAGGGTACCAAGACACCCTCTATGCGCATTCTCAGCGCCAATTTTACAGAGAATGTGATATCTATGGAACAATTGACTTCATCTTCGGCAACGCGGCTGCTGTGTTTCAAGCCTGCAATCTGATAGCGCGGAAGCCGTTGAAGGGGCAGTCGAATGTAATAACAGCCCAAGGAAGGGGGGATCCCAACGAGAACACTGGGTTCTCCATGCATAACTGCACGGTGCTCGCAGCGGCAGATCTTGTGCCGGCAGAAAAGTCGATCCCAACCCACCTGGGGAGGCCTTGGCAGAAATACGCTCGTACAGTTTACATGCAGTGTTACTTGGACAACCTAGTTGATCCGTCTGGGTGGCTTGAATGGGACGGGAATTTTGCTCTGAAAACCTTGTACTATGGAGAATATTTGAACTCCGGACCCGGGGCAGGAACTGCAAACCGAGTTCGGTGGCCAGGCTACCGAGTTATTAAATCTTCTGGTGAAGCCAATCAATTTACAGTGAATAAATTGATCAATGGTTATTCTTGGCTACCTTCTACTGGTGTTCTCTACCGGGGTGGACTAATACAATGACCTATTCATCGTAGCGAGGAGTCTAATCTATTGTATTATAGCAATTTCAAAAAATAAATCATGGACAGGTATTTACAGTAGTGTCTGCAGAAAATTGTTCACTGGAAGTGCGTTATAGTTATGCTCGACTAAAGCATGTTTGTTCTTTACTAAAGTTATTAAAGGCGTTCCTTTAGCCGTAGTTAAACTAATTTTATTTGTAAAGATGGCTGTAATGTTTAGGTATGATGAAGGATAAAATAGGTGAAAATAAGGTTAGTAAATTTTTTAACTTAATAACGGTACTTAATAACAAAGGAATATGTATAGGAATATTAATATATGTTCATTAGATCTTCAAAATGGAGTCTCATTCTATGAGTGTTTATTATTCCATGTCAATAGTGAGATAAAATGGATAATTAATCTAATTTTCTTCTTTTATTTATACAAGGTTCATATACTGATTTTTTGATTTATGTATTAATGAAAAGACATAAATTAAACAAAGGATAATTTAATTCTTTCACCTTTTCACAAGTATTAATGATAGCAAGAGTATGAATGAATTCTACAACCACAAGAATAATTTCATCCTAATAATTTATGCTTTTAAAAAATTTAGCACATATAATTTAATTTAATCCTCTATAAACATATAAAAGCCATATTTAAATCTATTTTTGACCACTTTCAAGCTTAGACAAACATCTGATGAACTGAAGGAACAAGCTTCAATTTACTAATATATGACAAAAAGGAATCATTTTATCACTATAGAAGGACATTCACTCCTCGGACAGTCAAGTTTCCACCAACTTAACATGTTTGCTAGGGTGAATCAATATTTGCTACAATAAGACGTCATTAAACTACTAAGTTGTTTAATAGTATTATCAATGAACCAAACAATCACAAAATAATAAATGAGTGGAAAGTATAAATGTGAACATATTTATTTAATGTAGATTTGTATGTGTGTTCCTACAACATCGCTATACTAAGGAAACTATTTTATATACTTTTATGAAAAATATTATATGTTTAAGCCTTAACACACAAATGATAACTAGATTTTGAATTTCATCTAGAATAAGGCTTAAAACATGATTTTTTTTCTAAATTTTGATGAACAAGGGAATGGTATTCATGATAGTTTTAATGAATCCATGATCAATCCAACCACCAATTTGGGTCATAAGATTTGAAAAATAGGAATTATAATATAATCGTTAGTTATAATTTTTACTATAACATTAGCCTCAAAAAAAGAAGTATTCATATAATTTTAAAGAATTCACAATATATCCAACTAGTTATTCATGTAATCGAAATTAGAAGAAAAGCATTAGAAATAATTATTTGAATTATATTTTTTTCTCAAATAAACATGATAAATTTAACATCCATTTTCTTCAAAAATTTACAATATGAAAATCACTTCAATTATTTATACAAATCTATAAAATACATGGATTGATATGTTTTGAGAACATATAAATAGCTTAAATGAATTCAATCCTTTAACTTTATTTTTAAATCCTAATACTAGGATAAAAAAAATAGAGAAATCAAGTTGATGGCTCTCCAAGCCCCATACTCCTTAGTCTACTATCTTTAAGCCCCATGCTTCTAATGCCTATCCAATCTATTACAACCCAAAGTTCCAACCAACCTTATGTAGGAAGATAAATATCATAAATGCAAACATGTTTTGGCTACTCACAACCATAGTTTCTCAAACACATAAGAATTTCTCAACATCAAAAAAGAGAATGATAGTAATATAATAAGTTATTTAAAGGTATTTAACTATAGTGAAATTGCATTATAAGTCCTTGTTTTATGAATTATTGCAAGGACAATATCTCTCCTCTTCTCTTAATTTATCTCCTCATAAATCACATTTAATCCCTTCCTTGGTTTTAGAAAAAAATTCCATGCCTCCAATATATCCTATCAAATCCTACAAATAAAAAATATAACTACATCCCAAATATGACATATAGATAAGCACAATGGTGTATAGAAAAATGTGATGCAAGCTCTTATACATTATACTTTACACCACCTTCCCATTTTAGACTTACCCACAAAATAAAAATCATAATTTATTTTTCTACAATAAGTGTCATACAAGATTTTCTCAAGAGCTATAATATCACATTAATTTATTTTCAAGGTTTTCGAGTGTAGTATCGAAAAATTTCATCATTCACATTTTCACACTTAATCTACGAATAATTAATGATAAAAGAAACTTAAGACCACCTTGATCTAGTGTTGTAATGTGTTTTACACATCCACATTAGGTTTTAGGCCCTTTTAAAGCTAAATAAACCTAACTTTTCCTTAATTTAGTGTTTTAAAGGGTATTTATACCAACCTTCACATTAAATTTAGGATTCCTATAAATTAAATGGACCTAATCTAGTGTTTTAATGTGTTGAACAGTTTCACATTGCATTTGGGGCCCTTTTTAGCTAAATAGACCTAATTTTGCCTTAATTTAATGTTGTAAAGTTTATTTAATTACACTTACACATTGATTTTTGGACCCTCTTGCATCCATGACCCTTTAAAATCATTAATAGGCCCCTAAGACCCTATATTGTGCATCCCAAGGCATATTTCAATCAAAATCTTAACAAGATCAACATATAAACTTAATTTCTTCACTCCTCGACATTCTCTCTCTTCAAATAGGCCATGTGGGACCCATATGCCACCTTTGGAATATGAGTCCCATCCAGGTGGGACCCATATTCTACAAGTGGTTTATGAATCCCATTTAGCCTATTTTTAAGATTTTGAGCACGAAAAACTAGGTTTTAAGTTCAAATTTCATGTATGTTGGCTTGTGGGATCTAATAAATGGGATATTAGATGGATTGCCTATATAAATGAGATCTGGAATCATTATTTCATATAATCAATCATGATACTAATTCAAGCACTCAAGAGTTAGGCATTCCAAGACTTTACAAGATCATCAAGAGAGCATTCAAGGTCAATTTGAAAGCATTCAAGGGAAAAATTATTCATCAATTATTGTAGAAATTCAAGATCCATCATCATGTTGAAGTTATCAAGCATAGAACATGGTATTGAGCTAGTTTTGTGATGTAGCATTGAAGATTCAAGATAAAGCATTGTTCTACACCTATTGTCAAGATCAAGATATATATCCTTCGTGGTCATTTCAAGTTGAATTATAGATTTACAAGACATAATTTATAAGGAATCATTCAAGGTATCATTGTCCATGTTTCATGTCCTATGTTTGATGTTATATGACCTTGTTTTATTGTTTCATCATTTTGTTTAATTACCTAAATAGGATTTGACCAATGCAAACGCCTATTCACTAACAATCAACAAGTTTTTCTCCTCTTTACATGTGTGATTTTAGATCTAGGTGTCTTGGAGAATGAAGGATCTTGGAGATTAGGTTACAAGCTTGGAGATTTTTTTTGGAAATTTCCCCTTATTTACAAGGTTGTAATCTTCACTAAAAAGTCATCTACAGACCCAAAATCACTTGTTTCGTATCCGAAAACAAAGTGGTATAGAAAGAGTAGACATTGAAGACTAGATTTAGACTTTGAAGTTCCAAAAAACCCTAACTAGAATCATATACCAACTGTAGTGTATGAGTCCTAGTTTAGGGCATTTTTCAAATTTTTACAGTTTTAGATACCATTTTTCTAGAAACCAATTCCTACACAGAAACCAAGATCTGGGATTGATATGCCCGGACTAGCTTATGAGTCCTAGTAGGCCTAAATTTTAGGTTATTCAAAATTTCAGGGCTCCATTCAATCTCTCTCAGGTTTCTAGGTGCCCCTCTATACTTTTCCAGTTTTTTATTCTGATTTATTTGCATTTATAGTTCATTTAGTGGAGTTTCTTACATCATTGAGTTGAATCATTACATGTTTCATTTCATACATTTTTCCAATCCCTATTTCGGTGGTGAACCCCTCATTAGTTTACAATCAGCCTCTAGGACAACCTTATAGTCATATCTCTTTCTCCTTTGTGTACTTGAGGTTGAGATCTCTAAGGTTTGTCCTTGAATGACAGTGTTGTGTTTTTGGTGTTCTATCTCCCAAGCATAGAACCAACACACCCAAAATTCATCTTTTCATTTTCGTGGACCTACATTTATAACATAATAATTCTGATTTGGAGTGCATCATCATCCTGTATCTTGCTTACATTAACATTGCATTAGGGTTTGCAATAGTTAATTGGCATTCTAGGGTTTCTAATTTTTTTATTAGTGAAAGTGCACATAGGTTGTATTTTTGTATCTCAAATAGTTGAAAAATATCTAAAACTATATTTGTATTTATTCTATAGATCACCCAAACCAAAAAGCATAAAATTCACTTAAAATTTGTTGAAATTTGTGCAAAAAACCCTCATTAGAACCCATATGTGCATCTAGGCAATTTAGTCCTAGTGCACATCTGAAACTGCCTTTTACCGCACTAAAAACTTTTTTATGCACTTTTGTTTACTACCAGTGGTTATCTATTTCAGTAGGTTGAGTTTCTATTACATTCATTTCACTAAATCTAGCTTAAATTGGTTCATTTTATGCATTGTTTAATTACAAATTTACATTTACAACATCTCATTTTCAGATTGTTGTATAGTGTAATCAAAAAATTACATTGTTTCAAATCTGAAAATTGCATTTCACTTTAGATCATTGCATTGCACTTTCTTTGCTTTTCCATGATAGCATGTTTCCCTCTAAGACATGTGGCTTTGATATGGTTAAACATGGATTGCGTAAGTACAACATCCCCTCTTATGTTTCCAATTTAGAGTACAAGGTTATTAAGAGACATGTTAGTCATCCTTCTACTATCTTTCATAATTATGAGAACATATTAGAGAAAGCAGATCAAACCATTGACACTTGATCCTTAATATCATATTACATATTTCATACCCTACTATCTCTCCCATTTGTGAGGATGATATGATACAAGAAGATACAAGCATATATAATCATGCAAACCATAATTTTTCTGTTCTCGATACCTCTCCTACTAGTGACAGAGGTATCTTGGTGAAATAAGATACAATTATTTAGAATCATGAAAGTCTTGATTTTCTCTCTCTTCTCTCTACTGGGAAGATATTATGAAACAAGAAGATGAGATCATAGATGCATTTCTAAACATCACCTTACCTCTAAGTCTACACTCATCGCGCTTGCTTGTGAGAATATTTTAGTGATAGAGGATGATATCATAGAGAGCCATGACAATCAAATTTTTCCTTCTCCTAATATCCCTCCTTGATTCAAAGAGGATAGGTTGGTGTTAGAAGGTGCACCTATTGAGAATCTTGTTCATCCCTTTCCTAATGCTCCTATAATTTTGAAAGATCTATTTGGTAAACATGAAAATCATAATTGTCCTTCTCTTGATGCCACCCCTACTTGTGATGAAGCTACTTTACAAAATATAACCATAAAATGTGATGAATATCTTACAAGATCTCCTACTAGGGTAGATAGTATGGAACAAGAGAATGCGACCTTATTGAAAAATGACAATCAAAAATAGCCTTCTCCTAATATCCCTACTATTGATAAACAAGAAAATCCAGCCATTGATAACTCCCTTACTTGCAATGAAGTCATTTTAGAAGAACCAACCTCTGAATTTCATGAACATCTACTTTGTAGTTCTCCTAAAAACTCTCCTCCTAGGGAAGATATCATGGTGCAAGAAAAGGATAACATTGACAATAATGATATAGTTCCCTTAGATGAAGATGATGAAGTAATATTAGATTCTCCTTCAATAAGGGATGTTAATATTATTCAACCTCAACTCATCCTTGTTGGGAATAGGATGCCATTTAATTGCATTCTAAACATATTTCATATATCTCTTAAGTCCTTGGAATGTGTTCCACAACACTAGGATTAGGAAGAGATTAATTTGGAATGAAATAAACATTTAATTTAACATTTGTAGTTATTCCTAAATAATAGGAGCATGTGGGGATGACTTGGGAGAGCTTCTATTGAATAGGAGCACATGGGTGCCTAAATGGGAGGTGGGACCCATCTTAGCTCAGTTAACTGGTTGGTGAATTGAGTACACTTCATAAATGCATCTTAGGTTCCTATAAAATAGGGATTTTGATTTATGCATGTTGATTTCCTATAAAATAGGGATTGATGTTTAAGAGGTTCAGTTCAATTCAATTCAGTTATGTTTCAGTTATCTTCAGTTGCATGTTAGTTAACTTCAGTTGATTTGAGTTACATAGACAGATAATAGGTGGATACATTCAATTAACAGATGGAGTATCATTCATGCATATTGTTTTGCATGAATCAGTGATAGATATGTTTCAATTAACAAAGATTAATTTGGGCCCACCTTGGGTGCCCAAGTTTGCATTTTATAGTTACAACTATTGCATGGAAAATAAATTTACAATGCTCAATTAAGTGGGGCCCAGTTTGAGCACCTACTTTGAGGATGAGCTTGCATGAGATATTTTTGACAACTACAAGGTTAACACTTCAATGTTTGGTGCCAACTTTTCAAGGGAGACTCTTGTTTGACTTGTTCATTCATGTGTGAACTCAACTTGGAAACCCTACGCATGGATTTTCTCAAGAGGCTTTGAGATCTTGTATTTGATAACTCTTATGAGTTTGTAAGAAATAATATTTACTATTATTGCAGCAATTGTATGTGAGGGTTTTGGTGAGAAAATATTGCAAGTTGTGAAGAAGATTTGTTGAAAAACAAGGAAGCATATCAAGGAGAATTAAATCAGTGTTATTGTAATCTTATTCAAAGGTTAAATTATAATACAAGAAAGACCAATTCTAGTGGAGTTTTTTCTTGAAATAGTTTCTCCACGTACATGATGTGTCCTTTCTATTATGTCTTATATTTATTCTACAATATTCTGTCTACTTTCTACAACATTAAAATTGATCTAATTTAAGATTAATCATACACAAGGAATTGTGACAAAGAATACTAAAATTGAATCTATAGTTACATAGCATTTACAAGTTTTAAGCTACATTTTTACCTTCATTTCCAACATTTGGTATCAAATCTAATGGTTGGGTAGAGTTTGGGATGACTTTCTCTTAAAATTTTGAAGGTTTTTTGGCTATAGTGGGATCTTTTAATATTGTGTCAATTGCTGGTTTGTAAAAGTAGTATGTTGCAATGGGTTCTACTTCTCATTTAGATATTGAAACGTTCAATGGATCTAGGTATGAGATGTGGAAAATAAAAATGGAAGATCTCCTTGAAGAGAGAGATCAGTGGTTAGTTGTAGGTAATATGACAAAGAAACCTACATTGATGCTAGATGAGGATTGGGCTAAGCTTGATAAGAAGGCAAGAGGAACCATAAGATTATGTCTTGTTGATTTTGTTCTCTTGAATGTTTCAAATGAAAAGACCGCACTTGATCTATGGAAGAGGATAGGTGATATCTATCAAACCAAAAGCCTTACTAATAAGTTGTATCTGAAAATATAGTTATATTCTTTAAACATGAAAGATGGTGATTATGTTGTGCGCCATTTAAATTCTTTTAATTTTATTATGAGTCAGTTAGCATCTGTAGATGTAAAGCTAGAAGATGAAGATAAATGCATTTTGTTACTTTATTCTTTACCAGAATCTTGGGAAAATCTAACGGTTGCTATTAGTGGTAGTGGTGTAGATTCGGAGATGGACAGTATAATTCCTACTCTCCTGTCAGAGGAGATGAGGAGGAAGTCTAAAACGGGCTCCCAAGATGCCTTGTTTGTAAGAGGTAGGCCTAAGGAAAAGGAACCTAAGGGAAACAAGAAAGGAAAGGGTAAGTCTAAAGGATAGTCTAAACCCCCTGATAAGAGTAAGGTAAAGTGTTGGAACTGTGGAAAATTAGAACATATAAAGAATGTTTGTAATAGAAAGAAAAAGAGTTTTGATGCTTCTACAGAGAAATCCTCAGATGACGATAATGATGTATTGATCATTTCATGTAAAAATGTTAGTGATGACTCTTGTCTTATTGATTCAAGTTTCTCCTATCATATCACTCTTAACAAAGACTGGCTCTCAAAGTATATTGAATATGATGGAGGCAATGTCTTATTTAGAGATAACAACACAACAATTATTGTGGGCAAAGGAGAGGTAAAGTTATGTTTCAGTGATGGTAGGCTTAATACCCTTAATGATGTTTTACATATTCCAAGACTTGCTAGAAATCTACTTTTTGTATCTAAGTTTAATGATTCTAGAATGTATGTGACATTTTATTAAAGTGGTTGCAGATTGGTGAAAGGGAATATGGTAGTTGCTAAAGGATCTCGGATTGAGACTTTGTTTAAGTTGAACACCTCCAATTTGAATAAATCAGCCAATGTAACTAAAGTTGAAAATACATGTATGTTGTGGCACCATAGATTGGGTCACATTGGTAAAAAAGGTCTTAGGACCATTCTTAATAAGAAATTGGTTGATGTTATTCCTAATTATAATATTAGAAAAAAAATATTTATGTGAGCATTGTTTGTTAGGAAATAAATCTAGATCTTCGTTTCCTAATGGAAAAATAAAGCTAAAAGATTATTATAGATTATTCAATCAGATGTTTTGGGTCCTGTGGATATTGACTCTATTGAAAAATCTAGATATTATGTCACTTTTATTGATGATGTCTTAAGATACACTTGGATCTATTTTATGAATAACAAATCTCATGTGTTTAATAAGTTTAAAGAATTTAAGATTTTAGTTGAGAAATAATCAGATCATAAGATAAAAGTGTTGAGATCAGATAATGGTGGTGAATATTATTCTACGGAATTTGATGATTATTGTAAGCATGTAGGAATTGTGAGATAGAAAACTACTCCATATACACCACAACAAAATGGAGTAGTAGAGAGAATGAATCAAACCTTAATGGAAAGAGCTAGGATCATGTTAAGTAGTGCTAAGCTAGATCAGTGCCTTTAGGTTGAGTTTGTATGCACTTCTTGTTATTTAATCAATAGATCTTCTAGTTCATCTATTGAAGATAAAACCCCTCATGAAATTTGGTTAGGTACCTAAAGCCTAGTGTTGCAAATTTAAGGATCTTTGGTTGTGAGGCTTTTGTTCATGTGCCTGAAGAAAAGTGATCTAAGTTGGATCCAAAAGCATAGAAATGCATATTCATAAGTTATGGTGAAAATGCAAAAGGTTTCTTTTCCCATCATAGAAGCACACATGACTACTACACATGCCTCCAAAGAGTCAGTTTGGGTTACAGAGACTTAGGAAAGGTATTGGTTTTAAATGCAAGAAAATTAAACTTGAATGTGATAGTCAGAGTGCTATTTGTTTAGCAAAAAATCCTATGTATCATGCTCGTACTAAGAATTTTAATGTGCACTATCACTTTGTGCAAGAAATGATTAAGAGTGGGAAGGTATTGATTGAGAAAGTTGACACTTCAGTCAATGTTGTAGATTATCTTACAAAGATGGTTCATACAGAAAAGTTCTCCTGATGCAGGAAGGCCATTGGCCTTCAGTCTTGTACTTGATTTATAATAATGATTCCTTGTTTAGACTAATTGCAATGTATAATGTCAAGTGGGAGAATTTTTGGAATAGGATGCCATTTAATTGCATTCTAAACATATTTCATGTATCTCCTAAGTCCTTGGAATGTGTTCCACAACACTAGGATTAGGAAGAGATTAATTTGGAATGAAATAAACATTTAATTTAACATTTGTAGTTATTCCTAAATAATAGGAGCATGTGGGGATGCTTTGGGAAATCTCCTACAAAATAGGAGCACATGGGTGCCTACATGGGAGGTGGGACCCATCTTGGCTCAACTAACTGGTTCGTGAATTGAGTACAATTCAAAAATGCATCTTAGGTTCCTACAAAATAGGGATTTTGATTTGTGCATGTTGAGTTCCTATAAAATAGGGATTGATATTTACGAGTTTTAGTTCAGTTTAGTTCACTTTAGTTATGTTATGTTTCAGTTATCTTTAATTGCATATAAGTTAACTTCAGTTGACTTGAGTTGCATGGATAAATAACTGGTGGATACATTCAGTTAACAGATGGAGGATCATTCATGCATATTGTTTTTCATGAATCAGTGACATATATGTTCTAGTTAACAAAGATTAACCTGGGCCCACCTTGGGTGCCCAAATTGGCATCTTTGAGTTACAAATATTGCATGGAAAAGATATTTGCAATGCTCAGTTAAGTGGGACCCATTTTGGACGCCTACTTTGAGGATGAGCTTGCATGATATTTTTTTGGCAACTACAAGGTTAACACTTCAGTGTTGGGTGCCAAATTTGAGGGAGACTCTTGTTTGACTTGTTCATGCATGTGTGAACTCAACTTGACAACCCTAGGCATGGATTTTCTCAAGAGGCTTTGAGATCTTGTATTTGATAACTCTTGTGAGTTTGTAAGCAGGAATATTGTCTATTATTGCAGCAATTGTATGAGAGGGTTTTGGTGAGAAAATATTGCAGGTTCTGAAGAAGCTTTGTTGAAAAATAAGGAAGCATATCAAGGAGAATTGAGTCATTGTTATTGTAATCATATTCAAAGGTTAAATAATACAAGCAAGACCAATTCTGGTGGAGTTTTTTCTCGAAAGGGTTTCTCCATGTACATTCTATGCCCTTTCTATTCTATCTTATACTTCTTCTACAATCTTTTGTCTACTTTCTATAACATTAAAATTGATCTAATTCAAGATTAATCATACACAATAAATTATAACAAAGAATACTAATTGTTGATCTGGACACGGAGAAGAACAAAAATAAAGATGGGGATTTGGGCCCTTCTAAGAGAACTAGAGCCAACATGAAGAAAAGACTAGATGTTGCGCCTCTGGAGACTCAAGATCTTAGGATGGTTGTCCAGGATATGGATATCCTAGAAATGGATATGGCTAAGACCCTAAAATCTATGGGTTAGTTTCGGTTTTGTTTTAGTTGGTCTTTTGCTATCCTTTTAGTGGTTTTTTGATGCTGGTTGTTGGTCTTCTCTGTTTATCTTTTTTTGCACCCTTTATTTTCTAGGATTGTCTTATGGTCAATATTTTCTTGTTATGTAAACTTTGTGGTTTCGAGTCCCTTTAAAACCCATTTTTTTCTCTTTCAAAAACAAAGAATACTAAAATTGAATCTACATTTACATAGGATTTACAAGTTTTAAGCTACATTTTTACTATAGCTTTACCTTTATTTTCAACAATCCTTTCTCACCTTCACACAAACTTCAAACTCAAAAAAAAATCCAAACTTATCCTTTACCCACCTAATAATAATGTTTTGTAGTAGTCAAGTCGTAATATTGTTGCTCATACATATAACACTAGAAACAATCTGCAACCGAGACAAACATTTTCAACAACTTTACCTTTTCATAATCCCGTCTTGCCTAGTGCTCCTCATTTAACTTTACATAGTGAGCAGGAGTATGATCTTGTTGAAAAACTTAAGAATACTCCTATAAAGATATCCCTATGGGACCTAATTCAGAATTCACCTAATTATCACATGGCTTCAAACTACCTTGCAACAAGTAAAGGTTCCTTTTGGTACAAATGCAAATGAAGTAGCACCAAAATTCAAGCTATAACTTTGGACAATGTAGACATTAATTTTCATCACCATGAACTACCTCCTTTGGAAGTGAGAAAGCAAAATGATGCATTCATGAATCTAATAGCTATCCATAATGGGTTGGAAATAAAAATAACTCTTGTTGATATTGGTGCAAAAAGTAATGGCTCCTTTTGGTACAAATGCAAATGAAGTAGCACCAAAATTCAAGCTATAACTTTGGACAATGTAGACATTACTTTTCATCACCATGAATTGCCTCCTTTGAAAGTGAGAAAGAAAAATGATTCATTCATGATAATAGCTATCCATAATGGGTTGGAAATAAAAATAAGCCTTGTTGATATTGTCTCCACCCTTAACATGTGTAGTGTAACCCTTTTGGATAAACATGGTGTGGATAAAAAAAATTTAACCTGATTGTTTATCTATTCGAGGGTCTGGGAGTAATTACATTACCTATTACAATTTGAAAAGCCACATTACAAACCCCAATTCATGTTATGCCTCATGATCTTTCATAAAACCTCCTTTTAGAAAGACCATGGATTCATGAGATGCACATAGTGCCATCTACCCTTCATCATATCATGAAATATGTCTATAACAACAAAGTATATATAATCAAAGCCAACCCTAAACCAAATAATTGCTTGAACATTTACAAAGGTAAGGAATGTCCTTTGGAAACATTAACACCAACTACACAAGTCAAACTCATGCAACATAAAGACAAAGAAAAACATATTGAGGAAGTTGTGAAGCTATTAGAAGATGATTGGGGTTCCTTAGATTTCAAACCAACATTCAGGGGAGAATACAAGATCATAAACAAAGATTCAGATGAGGGAAAAGAAAAAGCAGCAATGTCAACAGAAAATTCAGAAGAACCTTCGAAAGCACCCACCTCCAAAAGTTTAGAAAAAAAAGAACAAATTACACAAAAAACTTTGATAAACTTGACTATGAACAATTGTCAAATCCAAAAGAAATGAAAAATATTTCTGGAAGAGGTTATGAACTTATTAAATAGCTCAGTTATAAAGGAAAAGGATGTGATGCTAACGAAAAAGGTATCTGTGTCACCATAGATCCTGATAGGCAAGAAAATACTAGTGATCTTGGTTATTGTCCTTTGAAAGAAACAAACAAGCCTTCACTTAATATTGAAACACTCTTACAAAAGATTCTTCTAAGCCGACATTAATAGTAGTGTACCCTGAATTAATAGAAACTAGTGGTCTTGATTGTTATCCTTTGAAAGAAACAAAGAAAATCTTTGCTTAATTTTAATTTCATCATGAAAAACACTAATTATTTGAATTCATTATATTTTACATCCTCTTGTAAAGGAGATTAAAAAATCTCGCAATCTAAAGAATCTTGTGTAAGTATGACATATTGTACTAAGCAATAGATATCTTTATCACAAAATAATGAAACATCCTCTACTTTTGATCAAGAGAGTATATTGATCAGACTCCTCCAAGATCATTTGATATCTCTCCCTCTAAGAACATGAAATAAATTTTACTACAAGACTTCATTTTGTGTGTATAATAGATTTCATGGTCATTCTATTAATGAATGAAAGTCTTAAAGTGATAAAATTCAATATCTTAAGGACTATGGTACTCTTCCTTGGGTTGAAGCACCTAGTTCCTCTTTTCATTTTGGCTAATGCTTGTCCTGCACTAAGTGGGGGCAAGGGGTTATATAGCCTTTTCCTTGTATGTCACTTGTCATTATCTCTTTTGGCTAGTTGATCACCTTTCATGTACATATAAGAGCAAGTTTGGGATGTGAATGACATGCCTTAAGTTGGCTAGCATGTGACGTATTGAGTTATACATATTGGGGGTGACCCCTTCCCTTCTCATGATGTAGCTTATTGGAAATATATGACTGGGCATAGGGCTTTCCGTATAAGCTCTCATGTCTTCTTCTACTTTAAAGAAATTTCTCATAGTAATGGTGTTAGCAACCACTTTAAAGTGGGGAATACATCTACACTCAGGTTTCACTGTTTGATTTTATTTACTCTTGAAATGTGTCCTTTTCTTGGTGGTGTCATTTGGTTTGATTTCCTCTGAGAGATTGATATTTCTTTGACTTGTCCTCTCTTTGGGACATTAGACACGATGCTACCTAAGAAGAGACCTTACATGAACTAAGAAAAATCCCTTTGAACATACCTTACATTATTTTGCATTCACAATAATTATTATATGGCCACCTTGCATAATACACTTTGTTTGCCTATGGTGCCATCTTTTTTTTTCATGAGTTTCAAGCATATGAATCTTTTCTTGCCTCATGAAGCTCAAAGTTCATTTTTGTGTGGTGCCTTATCAAAGTTATGAGGAGGTATAACTTTGGTATGGTTTGACAGGAAGAGGAAAGAGGGCATGACTTTCCCTTGGTTACTCATGTGTATGTGTGAGTGTATATCGATCATGTGGTATGTGTCTCACCTTTTTGGATTACTCACCCAATAGACAGCCTAAAGTTCCATTGCCTCAAAGTGAGCATGTATTTTTGGATAAATAGCTTAGATTTTATCGACATCATGATGGACAAATGGTCAAGGCATGATCCACTTATTTTTATTTTTGCTTGTTTTTATTTTTCTCTCTTTTAGTTATTTACATTGCATATTTGTGCATCTTATCTTGTTGTTTCATATCGTACACCTTGTGCATGTCCTTTTTTGTTTATCTTGATTTCATGTAGGATTTTGAATCCTAGGGGCTTGACCACTTTTTTCATCTTTTTCATCCTAGACCATCTACATTGGTACAATTGGACTTCTCTTGAATGTATACTTTAGTGTGAGTTTGAAGTAAGTTCATCATCTCACTAAAGTTGGGGGCTAAATGTAGTGTCAAAAAATATCATCATTCACATTTCATACTTAATCTAGGAATAATTAATGATAAAACAAACTTAAGGTCACCTTGATCTAGTGTTGTGTTTTACACATCCACATTAGGTTTTGGGCCCTTTTAAAGCTAAATAAACCCAAATTTTCCTTTATTTAGTGTTGTAAAGTGTATCTATACACACCTTCACATTGAATTTAGGAGGCTTGTAAATTAAGTGGACCTAACCTAGTGTTGTAATGTGTTGAGCACTTTCACATTGTATTTGGGGCCCTTTTTAGCTGAATAGACCCAATTTTGTCTTAATTTAATGTTGGAAAGTGTATTTAATTATAATTTCACATTGATTTTTTGGCCCTCTTGCATCTATGACCTTAATATCATCATTAATAAGCCCCTAAGATTATATATTGTGCATCCCAAGGAATAATTCAATCAAAACCCTGACAAGATCAACCTATAAACTTAATTTCTTCATTCCTTGACATTTTATCTCTTCAAATAGGCCCTATGGGATCCATGCACCACCTTGGGCATATGAGACCGATCTAGGTGGGACCCATATGCCACAAGTGGCATATGAGTTCCATTTGGCCTATTTTTAAGGTTTTGAGTGAGAAAATTTGGGTTTTAAGTTCAAATTTCATGTATGTCAGCTTGTGGGATCTAATTAATGGGATATTAGATGGATTTACTATATAAATGAGGTCTCAAATCATTATTTCATATAATCATTCATGATACCAAGTCAAGCACTCAAGAGTTAGGCATTCCAAGACTTTACAAGATCATCAAGAGAGCATTCAAGGTCAATTTTAAAGCATTCAAGGGGAAAATTCTCCATCAATTATTGCAGAAATCCAAGATCCATCATCGTGCTAAGGTTAGCAAGCATCAAACATGTTATTGAGCTAGTGTTTTGATGTTGCATTGAATATTCAAGATCAAGATCTATATCCTTCATGGCCATTTCATGTTGGGTTGCAGATTTACAAGACATCATTTAGAAGGCATCATTCCAGGAATCATTTTTCATGTTTCATGTCCTATGTTTCATGTTTCATGACCGTGTTTCATTGTTTCATCATTTGGTTTAATTACCTAAATGGGTTTTTACCAAGGCAAACCCTTATTCACTAACAATTAACAATTTTTTGTCCTCTTTACATGTGTTATTCCAAATCTAGGTTTCTTGGAGCATGAAGGATCATTAAAGATTAGGTTAAAATCTTAACAAAATTTGTTGGAATTATCCCCTCATTTGCAAGGTTGTAATCTTCACTAAAAAGTCACCTATAGCCCTGAATCAAGGTTTTCGATATGAAAACAAAGTGGAATAGAAAGAGCAGACATTGAAGACCAGATTCAAACTTTGAAGTTCCTAGACTCATTCACCAATCCTGGCATATGATTCCTAGTTCAAGTCATTTTTTAGGTTTTTGTAGTTTCAGATACCCTTTTTCTAAAAACCAATTCCTACACATAAACCTAGATCTGGGACTGATACGCCCAAACTGTAATATGAGTCCTAGTAGGCCTAAATTTTAGGTTATTCAGTATTTCAAGCATCCATTCAAGTTCTCTCAAGTTTCGAGGTGCTCCTCTATACTTTTCTAGTTTTTTGTTTTGATTTATTTGCATTTATATTTCATTTAGTGAATTTTCTTGCATCATTGAGTTCAATCATTATATCTTGCATTTCATACATTTTTCCAAGACCTAGCTTGGTGGTGAACCCTTCATTAGTTTACAATTAGCCCCTAAGACAACCTTATAGTGAGATCTCTTTCTCTTTTGCATACTTGAGGTTGAGATCTCTAGGGTTTGTATTTGAATGAGAGTGTTGAGTTTTGGTGTTCTATCTCCCAAGCATAGAATCACCCACCATTTTTTTTCCTTTCATCAAGCAGTAAAAAATAAAATTAAACATGCATTTTGATCATACACAAAGCACAAATCTATGATTTAAAGCATAATTTCATAAAATTAAAATAATATAAATTTTCATTTAAGAACCATAAACAAAGGAAACAAAGCATTTATCATTAATTTAAAACACTATTCCATAAAAATAAAATAATATAATTTTTTGTTCAAGAACCATAAACTTGATCAATGCTTGCTTGGTTTTTTTTAAACATAGGATAAAGGGATATTGTAATAATCATATTAGGTACACCTAATCATTCAATAATGTAATGAAGAATTTATCTACACTCATAAGCATAAAATAAATGAAAATAAAAAGTAAATTTAAAGACAAATGTACATCTTTCTAGAACACATTTATTGCAAAATGATTTTAATGGTATCCTAACCCTCTCCAAATAATTCTCTTAGCTTGTCGAATGTCTTGGTAATTTTATCAATGATAAATTAATCCAAACTACTAAGAATAATTTAGGGTTTCATATCTCTCTATAATCCCTCTAGAATTTTCAATGCATAATAAATAATAAATAATAAATAATGAATCTTATACATAAGAAAACAATTTAATATTAAAAATATTTCTCTCCCAATCCTCAATAAACTAATTATAACAAGTGTTTCAATCATCAAGCCTGGTCAACAAGTCAATTTAAGGTATTTATGAGATAAATACTAAAATAATAAATAAAATAGATCATTATCCTCACCCAAAAGAGTCCAATAAAATAATAAATTTGAAAGTCAAATCCTTCTAAATAGTTATTTTTTCTTACAAATAGTAATTACACTCATAAATATTTATGTCAAAACAAAGTATTTCATATATATTTATAATTACAAGAATTATAAATTAATGGAAATATCTTACACCCTTTAATTAAAATAAACCTTTATAGAAGAATCCAAATAAAGCAGCTCGTGGTCATTTTTTTCTAGTAATATTAAGAAAATGAATTTTCCTAAGCATGTAATTTAAAAAAAAAAATTGGTCTAAATCCAAATCTCATATATGTGAAAATAATTCTATACAATCAAATAAACATATACATGATTTCAAGGAATTTATGAAAAACCTATGAATAAAATATGAAGTGATAAAGCATATAAAATTAAAAACATGGAACTAGCACATAGGGTCTTAAATTATATTTCATTATATAATTAGTTTCATTGTTTTCAAACATGGTCATATCTAATTATTTCATGATGTAATACAAAATACAAATGAAAATTCATTAACCATTTTCTTGTACATGTATTTTGCACACTCAGAACACACATTAAATAAAAAATAAAAAATAGATAGATAAAGTGATAATATGATAACCAATAATCATACACTTATGAGTGGCATAATACATCTTATGGAATTAGATAAATTTAATCATTATAATATCGATTCTCTAATTATTACATAATATGACATTAGTAACATGACATTATTAAATCACATTTAATAACTAGAATCAAATATCATTCAAGCACACAATAAAATGGATGTAAATAATGATATAAATTTAAAATATATTTTCATTAAAAATGATATTATAGATAAAAATAGTGAGAGGAAGGACTATAATAGCTTTAATTAGATGAAAAATTATTATTTTTAATAAAGGTGTTTCAAAATTGTTCCTAATGTTAAGTATGTGAAGAATGTAGTTATTGGACTATGAAATAAAACTCAATTTCTAGTGTACGGATTTTATTTTTGGGAAAAACAAAAAAATTATGGGTATTGAGGATCACTTCTAAGGATGTTTGTTGTGTAGTTATTAAATTTATCTCTAAAATTTTAGAAAAGGTTCCAATAGTCTCCTAGATCAAAACTTATGGCCTCCAAAGTTTTTCCTTCTACATTGAAAATGTAGTTTTTCCTTCTACATTGAAAATGTAAAATTGTCTAGGAAATAAAAGGACTTCTGAAAGGAAGTTACCATTGTTGACCAGCTTATGATGCAACTTATGCCACATCATATGGTTATTTTGAATAGTAATAATCAATATAAAATATAATGTTAGATTTTGTAAGTGGTTTATGACCTTATTATGATAGTTGGAAGGAATATGCTAGGTCATCCCACAATAATGGGTCCCAAACTTGGAACATCCTAATTTTTTCCTAAAATCGCATATTTTTTAGAAAAAATAATTATTTAAACCTTAAGGGGTTCCATCTAAAGGGTTTTAATTGAATAGGGTTAGATAAGTCCCCCTTAGATCAAATCCCCTTTGATAGAACCCCTCTACCCACAATGGAGTCTCCTTTGCACCTATCAAAATGTTGATAGAAAACCACTTTTCTTTACCTTTTGAGGGATCAAATAAAGTCATTTAGAAATTATGTTTTGTAAGTATGTATCCCTTAGTATAAGCTTTCCAAAACTTATAATTTTTAATATTTTTAATTATATTATTATATTTATCATTTATTTCCTATGAAAGTAAATTTTTCAGTAAACGTAGAGATATTTATTTCACATACATGGAGAAATAGGAAAATAGACCAAAAGAATTCTAAAAATGTGTGCACTAGCTATTGATCTCCTTGTTTCAAAAAAAATATAGAAAATTCAACACATACAAAACAAGTTATGTGTGAGGACATACACCTATGTCCAAATTATAATTACCTTAACTTCAAAAATTACTTAAGAAATAAATATGCAACAAAAAAAGAAAAAATATCCATGCACCAGATTTGATGGTACAAATCTATATTTTCAATATTATATTTTTTTTCAATAAAAAAAGTAGGGTTAATGGGCCCTGACCCAAACAATAATGTAAATTAGGTCTCGTAGCTAGCAAATCAAACCAAAACAAAACAACAGAGATAGAACATTCTTTCTAGCCAATAGAATAGGCCTATAGGACACCCATAGAACTATAAACAAGATAGAAACCCAACAGCAACAAAGAATCCAACAGGACAAACTAAAACCTAGCTTATAGGCCATGAATAGAATAGTTCAAGCACTTGATCTTTAACCCAAAACATTTTCCCCCAAAGGCTTGTCTTGATCGAGAAAAAGTTCGTCTTAGGAGTATGCCTCTTCTTGTGTTGCACCTCAGTCCAAGAAGAAGGAGAAACAAAGTTTGAATATTTTTGACAAGAAAGAGGAGAAGCCCCTTCAAAAATGCAAATAGGTGGAGTGGTAGGAATAATAGGTGGAACATCCAAACTTGAAATAGGAGTAGCCGAAACCATGGAAGAGACAACATTGTCTAGAATGGGAGAAATAGGGGCCTTAGGGGAGGCAACACAAACATCAATAGGAACAACTTTGTCCAAAATCAAAGCAATAGTGACCACAAGAGTGGTAACATTATCAACATCAGTCACTTTCTTCTAAGTAGGAGGAGAAGGATGCTCAGGATCCTCATTATTAGAAGAAAATGAATCATCTGGGTACATTGTTAGATGGTCCTTGAGGGTATTCTTCAACCAAGTAGAAGAAGGAGCTATGAGAGTAGTCATGAACCAAGTGTCCAATATCAAAATAGTGTCTACATAAGAACAAGATACCTTTGTAATCCATGAGCTAAGAACAAGACTAGTCTTTCACTTAGAGCACAACCTCTCTAGGTAGTGATTGAGACATATCAACCTCCATCAAAATTTAAGCATAGGAGGTGTGTATAATTCAAGGAAGCCTCATCCACTTTCAAAATTCTACCAAGAGTATTACCTATGCCCTAAAGAGAAAAGGATCCCTAGAAATGTAAGGGGAGACAAGGAAAACTCACCCAAATAGGCATAATATCCACAAGTTCCTTCAAGGGATTGAAGGAGAGAACACATGGCCTTAAAGATAGGGAATGAGAATCTAAAAACCATAGAACCTGATGTAAAATAGTTTGTCTATCCTCAGAAGAAGAAAATCCAACAACAAAAAACCTTTGATCAATCCTACCTCCCACCAAGGGTTTCCAGTGCTTCATTATCCAAATATTCAAATCTGAGAGAGAAGGCCAAAGGCGATAGAATCTATAGATTTATCTTGTTTTGGATAAATTATCAATGCTCTCAAAAACCTCCTACCTAAAGGAGACAATAGGAGTGCTAGAGGCACACTTCAATAACCTCATCGAGTTCACCCCCACAATATTTAATCTCACAACATCAACAAAAATATTAGCACCCCTAGAGGGAACTATAGGAGAGCCCACAACTAAACCTACCATAGGAGGTACAACTAAATCCACAATCACACGCTAAGAAAAACCTATGACTAGTCTGCACTCTAGTGAGATAGGCTGCAACATAGGAGAGTGGGAGGCAATGGAGCTATAGGAGAGTCGTTTGGAATCAGCTTTCAAAAAAGCACTTGGGTGGGAGAGCAAGCAATCCATGAGCAGGAAATTAGAATTATTGTTAGTTACTTTTTAGGTAATCTATAAATCGTTCAGTGAAGTTCAGAATAATCTTCATGTTGTTTTAGAGAGTATATTAAGCTCAAACGTAGGGAAACTCAACTTTTCAAACTTCTATGCCAAAAATGGGTTTCTCAACATTTACATAATTTGAGTGGTCTTGATTTTCATCTACAATCAATTATTTTCATATTTGTTGTGCAGACTTTACTCTAGCTATTCCTTAACTTGTACTTTCATTTGGTCATGATTGTAACCGTGCACCATTTTTCCCTCTTTAAACTAATAAAAATTAATTATTCCTTAAAAAATATGTGAAATTATATGAAGGAAAACATTCATGTAATTGAAGGGGATTCTCTTAACATTATTAAGTGTCTTATGTTGAATAGCCCACCGTCTTGGCCGATTTCCCATATTATTAATGATTCATTATCCATCATCAATTCATTTGATGAGATTATAATTTTGCATGTGTTTAGGAAAGCTAACATAGTGGCTGATGGTTTAGCTAATTTGGGAGTGGTGGCTTGAAATAATTGGGATGATTATGAATCCTTGCCACTTATCCTTAAGATCATTTCCAATAGTGACCAGTTGTCTTGTTATTAAGGTGGTTGAGCTAGGAGAAAGGCTCTTTTATTTCATTCTAAGTTGCTTTTTGCATGTAGAGTCCTGGACCCGCTCTTCTCATAATTTCCTTTTTGATATCGATGAAATCATGGTATGGCCGTGTAGGTTTGGCAGTACTTGGTATGGCAGGATCACACGCTTTGTGGGTCTCATTTGCATTGTTTTGTGGTTAGTTTTCCTAATCCTATCTTTGTATAAAATTAAGGTGCTAGTGGAGTGTGGTTCATTGCATGCTTCCATGGGTGGATCTCATTGCAAAGTGGATCCAAGCTCTTTTGAGGAGTTTCAAAGTAATAAAATTGTCTAGGAGCACCTGGAGAAGGGTGGGATAAGCCCCTATTTGCTAAAGCTCTAAGGTCTGAACCTTGAAGTGATGGAGGTTTTTGTTAAAGGGTGGAGTAGTAGGATTTTGTGATACAAAGGTGTGGAGTTTAATATTAATGATGATTTCATTGTTGAGGTGACTATTCTCCCTTCCACTAGAAGGAACTTTTATAGAGACATACCTGTGCAGCTAAGAAAGCCCTTGCTAATTTCTTTAAATATTATGAGAAGAAGAAGCTCAGGTCGGTTGAAGTGGTGGGTATGCTCACAATTCTCTCAAGCCGCTTTGGAGGGATATTGCTTTGTACATTATGCATTAATTCACCTTGAAGGGTAGGTTTTATGTGATTTATGGTTATCATAAATCATGCTTTTGAATCATTTTTGTCATAATGCTTTGGTTTCGTTTCCTTTTTATCTTCTATTGTCAATGGAGAATAGTATTGAGGATCATCGGAAGAACCCCAAGAAGGCTATTCTCCATGAAGGCCTTATGAATCTCATGTTTGAACACATAAAGATGAATTTGGTCCCTATTTATCCTAAGAATTTTGCTCGTAAAAAGGGTAAACAAAATTCTAGCTATGAGACTGGTGATTCGGTGGCAGAATGGGATAGGAATTATGAGGATGAGGATTTTTATTTTGAGGAGATGTCGAAGGAGGATAGTGAGTTTGTGGAGGGCTCTGAGGCTTCTAATTCTTGGTCCAAGGGCTATGAAATAGATAATGAATTCAAGTAATTTGTGGTGTCGTCTAAGAAGAAGAGTGTGAAAGGGAAGAAAAAATGCCCAGGAAAGATAAGATTCTATCAAGAAGAAGTTGGAGGTGTCTAAAGTTGTGGACAAGTCCCTTGTTTTTGATGTTAAACATACCCTAGGCACCAGTAAGGTGGGTGATTTGGAGTCTTAACCTGCTTTGGTGGATAGTCATGGTGTTGGTAATGGTCTCCCAAGTTTTTTGTAACCTATGGTGGTTAATGTTTATGTGAATGAGGGTTTGGTGTGTTCTAAGGGGGTTGACCCTAACTAGGTTACTCTAGACTCTCTTATTGGCACTAAGCAGGTTAAACAGAGTGTTGTGAAGGAAGAGTGACTGGAAATTATGGCAGACTTGGCAAATATTCTGGATAAGTGTCAGGTTAAAAGTGAGCGGATTGAAGTGGATGATTCCCTTATTGAGGAAGAAATGGAGGATAAAGAGGAGGCTCGAGAGGGCCTTGTCGAGAATTTTGGTTCTCAAGTTGCACCACTTGTAAATTGGGATGAGGTTAACATGGGCATGTTTTGTAGGATGGATGAGGATAGAACGCACAAATTTGTTTCTCTGGTGAAATAGATTTTCTTGAAAGTTAAGGAGCTCAATGTCTAGCATAAGAATTGGCAAGATGTTTGTGTGGAACTGGTGCATAGTAACCAGAAGGAATGGTTGATTAAAGGTAAGGTTAAATCCATGAATGTTATGCTTGATAAAAAAAATTGGATGTTGAATGTCTTAGTAATACTCATGATGAGAGGATTACATCCCTGGAACTGATAGTCCAAAATACTTTTGAGGAGAGATTTGTTAACATTCAGGACAAAATTAGTAAGTTGTCTGATTCAATTTGAAGACTATGGTTAACATTAGCAATAATTCCTTGAATTCAACTCCTTAGGGCCTCTTTGGTTTAAATGAGAAATCCTTGAAATGGATTGGTAAATTCCTAGAGCTGGGTGATATTGAAAAAGCCATGGAGGATGTGAATCACTTGAATTTTGTGGAGAAGAATGAGGATACTGCTCCAGCTATGGAGAAGGTTGTGAATGTTGACCCATGTTTGAGAACAAGGAGCAAGACCAAGAAGTGGGCTTCTATTTCATTTGAGGAGCTTAAGTATGTGATGGAGATGTAAGAGGAATTCATTAAGGAAAATTTGGCCTCAGTTAATGTTCTAGAAAAAATGTTGTAGTTTTGTTGTTTCTTTTTATTAGTCAGCCTTGTTGCTGATGTTTTACTTTAGGGTTGCTGACAGGTCTCATGATTAATTTTGTTGTTAGCATTTTGGTTTTCTTGGGTTGTGGGCTTTATTAGTTTAGTCTTTCTTGCAACTTTTTTCCATTGTAAATGGTTTCGACGTCCCTTCAAAACCTAATTTTCCTAATCAAAAGAATTCATTTAATTAAGAATTGTAAAATAGTAGATTCGAGATAAGATGTTAAGGTTTTTCTATGAAGGGGGTAAAATCAACTTGCATATGTTTATTTTCAAAAATCATAAAATGCAAGTCATTCTAGTAGGATAGAGTGAACCTTAATAGTAAACCATATTAGTGACAATTTTTGTTGCAGCCATCCCATAAAAGGAAACAACATGAGGTTAAAGGTCAAGGTTCCACATATAGGAGGGGGCCCAAATAAGGAATAAGGTTTAGTTTCAAAGTATCTAACCTGAGTAACTGGTATTGATGAAGTAGAGAATGGTATGACAAAAATTAATGAGAGCAAAGAAAGTGGGGAGTCGGTTGTAGATAGTTCATTGAACTCTATAGGAAACAATGGTGAAAGGTTGTCATTGCAATGGAAGAACTAGAAAGCAAAGAAGAAGGTAAAACCTTAGAATTTATGGTCTTGATGGGAGACATTATTGAGTGTCAACAAAAATCTATCATTTTGTTTTCTTTTAAGAGGAATACCTTCAAAAGTAGAATTTTACAAGTAGACCAAACTAAACTCAAAAATAGGGGCTAATAAATTAAAGCTTTGAGAGGGTTAAGAAAAGGATACGTGTCTTTCAAAATTAAATTAGTCGAGAATTATCAGGTAATGTTGAAATATGGAACTTTGGTTATTTGTGTTTAGGTCTATATTTACAATTCCAGCTAGGCTAGATTTGTGGTTAGGTCTATTATTCACTAAAGAAAATGCCTTAAAAATTATTTTTTGTTTAAAAAAGGTATCTACTATTGAGGAAGTTGTAAATTTTAATACTTATACTAGAGATTTGTTGATTGGTACACTAACCTCATTTGAGATGAGAAAAAATGATTTGAAAAATGGTACAAAAGTAGAGACTACTTTTAAGGATGGAAAATCAAAAAAGTTTGAAGATTCAGATGGAGAAGATATTGATGATGTGGAAGCTAACTTTGTAAGAAGGATGAAAAAGGGCACCGATAAGTACAAAGGTAAACTACCTTTCAAATGTTTTAGCTATGGAAATGTAGGTCATTATGCTTCAATATTTTCAAACAAAGCTATGAACAATAAGAGTAAGAAGAATCAAGGAGAGATTATTAAAAGAAGTTACTATGTCAAAGAAGATGATGGTATTTCTAATGATGAATCTGATTACATGGAGATGTTGATGAAAATGAATGCGTGTTCTTGGCTATAAAATATGAATATAATTTTGCTAACTCTTAAAGTTTTGTAAAGGAAAGCATTTCAAAGAAGAGGGATAAGATTGAATGTACTTTGTTTTCTTATTTTCATGCTAAAGAAGATAACAATTACTAGGTTGTTGATAGTGGATACTCTAGAATCAGATGATTAAAGACAAAAGTAAGTTTGTTAAACTTGAAAAATATGATGGAGGATTAGTTAAATTTGGAGATGATTCAAGGGCTAAAATTTGTGGAATAGGTTCAATTAGTTTTGATGGAAAACATAATACTGAAGATGTTTACTATGTTAAGGGTTTAAGGCATAATATTTGGGTGTTGGAAAAATGTGCAGCCAAGGATATAATCTTGTGTTTAAGTATGAAACTTGTGAGATCAAAAAAGGGTCCTGAACTATGATTGTTGTTGGTAAGAGGACAGATGGAAACATCTATCAGCTTAAGGGTGTTGATGTTCATTTCTTTATGGCACCAGAGGATGTGTCACATGAATTTTGATAAACTAGTAAGAATTAGTTTAGTTCATGTAGTGAGAGATCTACCAAGAATCACAAAGCCTATCGATGTTGTTATTCTTGTTAGTTTGGAAAGCATGTAAGGAGTAGTTTCAAAGGAAAAGAACAATCTACTATCGAACTATTGGAATTAATGCATATAGATCTTTGTGGTTCTACAAGGGTGAGAAGTCTTCAAGGTGACAAGTATTTTATGCTTTTCATTGATGATTACTATAGAATGACATGGGTTACTTTTCTTAGAGAGAAATCTAATGCACTAGATCGATTCAAAGCTTTTAAAGCTATGATTGAAAATGAAATAGTTCTAAAAATAAAATGTTGGAGGTCTGATAGAGGTGGAAAATTCACCTCCAATGAGTTTAATATTTTTAGGAATTTCATGGAATAAAGATGCACTTGTCTACCCCTAGAATTCCTTAGCAAAATGGAGTGGTTGAAAGGAAAATTCAAATAGTTCAATAAGCTACTAGAACTATGATGAAAGAAGAAAATCTACTGTAAGTCTACTGGAGAGAAGCAATACATACTTAAAATAGAGTTCAAGCAAAAGCAAATAGCACAAAGACTCCCTATGAGTTGTGGTATGGAAGGGTTCCTTCTGTGAAGTAATTCAAATTATTTGGAAGAAAATGTTATATCAAAAGAGATGAAGAAAACTTAGTCCTAAAATTTTGATGCAAGTCCTAATGAATGTATCTTCCTTGGATATTCTACTAAAAGCAAACCTTACATATGTTATAAAAAAAAGCTAAGAAATATTGGTGAAAGTGAAAATGTTAAGGTTGATGAAAATTTATAGAATTCAATTGTAGTATCTATGGGTATGTTTTTGATGAACTTGATTTTAGAGAAGAAGAAGTCCAGAGAAAGTTGAATAAAAAGAAGTGCATATTGAAGAGGAAGAAGCTTCATAAAAGAACCCTGAGTATGTGCAAAATAATCATTCTGAAGAACATATCATTGGAGACAAGAGGAAAGGAGTATTGACAAGAAGCGGAGATGTTGAAGTTGAGATAAATCTATGTGTACCTTCTAAATTTTAACCTAAAACATTGAGTGATTCATGTAAAGATGAACATTCGAAATGAAGGTGATGAAAGAAGAACTTATGCAAATTGAGAAAAATAAGACTTGGGAATTAGTTCCTAGATCAAAAAATAGGAACATAATTGGAACTAAGTGGGTATTTAGAAACAAAATAAATGAGATTGGAGAAGTGGTAAGAAACAAAGAAATACTTGTGTGTAAGGGTTACCCACAAGTGGAAGGTATAGAATTTTAGGAAACATTGGCTTCGGTGGATAGGATGGAAGCTATCAAGATGTTTTTGGCATTTTTAGGATACAAGGACTTTAAATTTTATCATATGGATGTGAAGTCTACTTTTTTGAATGGTGAATTGGAAGAAGAGGTTTAAATGGAACAATCGAAAGGATTTTAATTTTTAGAAAACTAGATAATGTGTGTAAATTGAAGAAGACATTTTATGGATTGAAGCAACCTCCCAGAGCTTGGTATGAAAGATTGGAAAAATATTTGATATAACAAGGATTCGGTAAAGGCACCTCAAATAGTAATCTTTACTTCAAAATTGAGGAAAACAAAATCTTGATAGTGGTTTTGTATGTGGATGATATTATTTTCAGTGGAAGTGAAGTTGTGTAAGAAATTTTCTGAAGAGATGTAAAAAGAGTTTGAGATTTCAATGTTTGGGGAGATGAATTTTTTTCTTGGGTTATGGGTGTTGGTAAGAAGTTGAGTCCACTTTTGGCCAAAAAGTGGAAGTGTTTTCCCTGATTTTAAGAATTTGACATGTTTGACCTTAAAATTTGAAGCACCTAGAGATAGAATCTTGAAAAAAATCACTACTAATAAATTTATTACTCGGAGTCTAGTTTCCAAATATGTAATTTATTTCAATACCCAAATGCTACAAATTAATTTTCAATAGGCGAACTTCTAAAAGCCACTATTTAAAAGTTACTTTTTTTACCATACCATGCACGTGTACGTCATCCATTTTTTAACCTAAATTATCATATTTTTCTAAATCCTTTTAGGAAAAGATTTGTAACTCACTAAAGCATGCTTTTGATTTTTTTTGTAATTTTTGAATATTTTTTTTATTAAATTTTAATTAGCCATATTTGTCATTTTGAGAAATCATGTTTGTCATGCATAAGATGACGAAAACTTATCATTTTTTTAATTTTTATAAAATTGAAAAGAATTGTCTCAAGTACGTTTTCGTGCAATTCATTTTACAAAAATATATTTTTAATAAAAGTTATTAAAATAATAAAAAACCTTGATATTTCAAGTTTATGGACCAGTTTCATCATAAACTAATTTAAAAATAGAAAAAATAATCCAATTATAAAAAAATATTACATATTTGGAATCTCTACTGTCTCATCTCTAATGGGTTTTAATTTTGTCAAAAAAAATCACAAAAAGTCATCAGCCATATGTCCAAAGTCAGTATTTTTCTGTGACATTGCCAGGACCTTCAACTTGTAGGTCAAACCAGGTTGAAGGCCTAGGTTTGAATCCCCAAATATTTTTCCAAACCAAAATACAAGCCAAAAACTAGACCACAAACCAAGCACAAGTTCATTTTTTTAGAAATGGGATCTCGTTGTGTAAATCAAGATCGTGTTTTGTAAATCGAGATCTCGTTTCGCAATATTAAATGTTTGAACCATTGACATAGAAATGGGATCCCATTTTATTGAAAGGGGTCCCATTTTATTAAATGAGATCCCATTTTATAAACAGGATCTTGTTTCTATTTTTACCATTTTTCTTGATTTACTGACAAACTTTTACTATGAATTCTGCAACTTCACATGTACGACGGGCTACAACAATTTGAGCTAGTTTCTATAAAATTTTATCTTTACAGGTCTTTAAATTGTAATTTGGATTTATTTTTTGAACGGAGGCATCATGTAAACATTTTTTTTAAGTGAAATTTTGTTAGTTTTCTACTCGTTTGAAGAAACAAAAGAAGAATTTTTTTCTTTACAGGTCTTCAACTTGCAATTTGGATTGAATTTTTGAATGGAGATATCATGTAAACAATTTTTTAAGTGGAATTGTGTTATTTTTCTACTCGTTTGGAGGAACAAAAGAGGAATACTTTTGTCTTTATAGGTCTTCAACTTGCAATTCAATTTTTAGAAGACTTTCACTATTGACATTCATTTGTGCTTGATAATTTTATAATCATGGGTTCACAAGCTCATAATAAGAGGAAAGATAGGAAGGTATTGACTCCTGAAGAAATTCAAGCAAGGAAAGATAAAGAAGAAAAAAGGAAAATAGATAGTATAATAAGGATTTGACCAATGAATAATGTTGAAGCATCCAATTCCACAACTATTGAAGATAAAAACATTAAGGAGACCAAGGTTGTAGATGATGCTAATTTGCAAGTCAATTTGGAAAATAATATGATTATACAAACAAGTCCTAGTATGTCTTCAAATCCCTCTTTCAATGCTATGGATAATGTTTCAAAAGGCACAAATACAGGTACATCTTCAAATCCACATTTTAGTGAAATGGAAAATATGTTTGTAGAAGTTTTACAAGATTTTGGACTTAATGATGTTGACATTGATAAAATTTGGAGAGAAGAAAATTTTATACAATTTCTTGAAAATAAATTAGAAAATGAAAATGAAAATCGTTTAAATGTTGTTGAAAATGAAAATGAAAATGAGAATGGTCCTTTTGTTGAAAATACATATGAAAATTGTTTTGTTGATGAAAATGAAAAGGAAAACTATTTTGTTGATGAAAATGAAAATGAAAATGAAAATCCAGAATGTGAAGTTGAAAATGAAAATATTTTTAAAAAAATTGAAAGTGATGTTTTGGATATAATCTTCCTAGGAAGATTTCTTGGAGACAAATAAGAACACATGCCAATAGATTATACAAAAAAATATTTTATTGTAAAAAACTTGTATTTCAATGTCAATTAATGATGCAATTGATGAGAATGCAAAAAATGAGAAAAGTAATGAAAAATTTAGGATTTTTTGTTAAACCAAGAAGAAAAGATCAATCATTAAAACATGTTGTCTACTATTGCTAGTGCCATTCAATCTATTGGAAAAAATATCTGATCTAAAGATAAAAATGTAGCAAGAAGAGCTATAACAACTACTATAGTTAATAAAGAAACTTTGAATAAAAGAATGGTAAGCAATATAATTAGTGAACTTCTACAAATACATCTTAAAACATTGCTAAGAGTGGAAAAAAGAAGAGAAAGTATAGAAAATGATCCAATTAACCAATGTTGGAGTTTTAGTGGTCGACTCCCAAGGTCTGACATGAAATTGAGTGTTCAAATCAAATCTTTGATTGAAAAAAATTGGACTGATAATATTATGGTATCATCTAATGCTAGAGATATTTTAAAACTAAGAGTGGGGTCCAAAGTTTGTGATCCTCATCCAAAACACCTATTAGATACAACACAAATTGAATTTTATAGAAAATTTTGTGGTGATAATAGTGTTACCTGGTAATATTAAAATAAGTCAAAAGTCTTTTGAAAAATGTAAACCCTGGTATGTAAAAAATCATAAGCAATGAATATCTTTTTGTTATAAAATGCATGTTCAATTTCATTATTTTTATGATTTTTTCAATAGATACATTGTGCTTTGCATACTAACATGATTATGCAAGAATGTGGTATTAATATTCCACCTGAAACATTAAGGGGTTTTATTTCAAGTTTTTTTTTATGAAATATCTAATGGTAAATTGTTTTATTTAAGTTCTTGTATTTTTGGACAATGCACTACTTGTGAAAATATTTCATTCTTAAGAGTTTGTATGCATGAAAGTGTTGATAATGATTTTGGACAACAATTATTAGATGTTAAAATATTTAAGAATGTTTATGATTCTTTAAAATATGGAAAAATAGGTTCAAGTGTTGTGATTTAGTTACAAAAAAAGTTAGTGTACATGCATTCATAAGTGAATTTAAGAATAAAATTGTACCAAAATATGGCATGCACTCTCATTATCTTTGATGGATTGATGGCCAATTTTGTGCATTTAGAAACACATTTCCAATTGGTACTATAATATTAGTGGTTGATTTTGTGGAAAATTATACTCTAGCTCTACAAGAGGAAATTCAATCCTAGTATTATAATTTAGTGAAAGTAGGTATGCTTGTCCATATTGTTTATAGACATGCAGATGATAGCATAGAGGATGATAGAATTTTTTTGAGGGAGTATCATTTCTATTTGAGTGACAACCAGTTACACTCGTCAAAGTTTGTTCAATATTGTTTCAATATATTTTATAGAAATTTAAGAGAAAAAGGAATCCACATGAAAAAACACCTCATATGGTCAAATAATTGTATGGGGTAGTTCAAGAATGCTTGAATGTTCTATTGGTTAAGTAGGGTTCACAAGGAACTTAATGTCCAACATATGTGGATTTTTTTTTAAGTTGGGCATGGTAAAGGAGAACATGATGGAGCTGGTGCCTGCGTTAAAAGAATTATTGCTAGAGAACAATTAAAATTTGAGGATGCAGTAAAATTTAAAGATGCACTGACATTGTGGATTGGTGCAATACAATATTATCTACACCTAGTTCAAGTGAGTACTCTACAGTTCTTTGATTATTTTGGTTGGTTGAAGAAGAGAACATTCTACCTAGACTTGACTATGATACAATTAGTGGATCTACTAAATTGAATTCATTTAAGAGTTTGAATGCAAGCACATGGACTATTTGGAAAAGGGAGCTTGCATGCTTTTGTCATTTTTTTATCTCAGGAGATTGGGAAGCATGTGAAAATACATAGGGTTGAATAGTGGAAGCAAAGATCATCGACAACTACACAAGCACACGATCAATATGAAACAACAATTGAAGACAATGATCAAGTGTTTGTATCTGAAGACTATGACTGTGTTTCAAACCTTGTACAAGAAGGTAATTTAATTCAATGTATTTCATTTTATTTCACTTTATTAAGTTATTTTGTAATACTAAATTATTTATTTATATATGTATGAATGGATGTATGTAGATTGGTCAAATTATATCGAAATGTGAAACTTATTAAATCAAATTTTGTTTGCAGGACATGTGTATGCTGTTGCTGCACCTGAGGGGAATGAAGAGGAAATGGAATATTGGTTGGCTCATTGTGTGGAGAACAAACATAAGTTAATAGCACCTTGATAAGATGATGATGGCTATCATTATCCAATAGGTATGGTGATCCCCTTAAGACATCCCCTTAAGAAATTTTTGATAACAAGTATTTGATCCCCTTAAGCAAAATTTTAGAACTTCTTTGATCCCCTTAAGAATATTTTGAGAAATTCTTTGATAATGGTTATCATTTTTTCGAATAGGATCGGTGGTGGTTGTTGGCACTTGGCTATCAAAATACCTGATAAGGAAAAATGGTCCGCCCGCATTTGAAGAATATGAAACACATTAAATTATTATACACTACTCACATTTGGTGGTGGAAACAAATATAAAAATAGATCGATATCATGGAAGACCTACAAATAAAGAGCTATGGAAATTTTTTATGGAAGAGCATGAGACAATCATAGATGTGTTACAAAAAATAAAGGATGCAAATGGTACAATGGAATAAGTAAATATAGGTAAATATAGTTTTAGTTTTATATTGTCCTTTTAAATAGATTAAATACATGTTTTGATATTTCTCAAGTGTGTTATTAGTTGAAATTGATTTAAATTGTCCTTTTATAGATCCTTAAGCCATCATCACAAAAAGGAGATTACATGCAGATTTGACCTAGACAACATGGAATGCTTGGTAAAAATAGGTAATTATTAGTTAAATTATATTTAAGATACATGTTTTGATTATATATTGATATTGCTTGTACATTAATAGTTAAAATTGATTTATTATCCTTTTTTGTATCATTAAGCCATCATCACATTGATCTCATACTTTGAAACAAAAAGGAGAGGATGCATATTCAACCTACACACATGTGTGGAATACTTTTAAATATAGGTACTTGAGTTGTGTACATATAGATAGTTTTATATAAATTAAAATATGTATGTTTTGATTATTTCATTGATATTGCTTGTACCATTTTGATATCCCCTGGCGTGAAGACCTACTACATTTCGGGTACAATTTTTAGATGTTCTTGAGATGGCATAGCCAAATTTTGTAAACATTGTTTTGAGTTGACATATATCTACATACATTCTTACACAATTAAGCATTTTATATGATGTATACTCAAAACAATTATACCCCTTATATATGCTTACATAATTAAATGTTTTATATGATGTCTTAAGGGGTCCTTATATGTACATACATGCTTAAACAATTAAACATTTTATATGATGTACTTGGACCCCTTAAGGCATCATATTAGGACATATCCTAAATATTATACTTTATTATATCATTTGCTATGATGAGTCACCCTAAAGTCTAATACTTGTTTATATCACTAATTTATACTTAATTATACTCTTCTTTGATCCCCTTAAGGCATCATATTAGGAACCCTTAAGACATCCTATTAGAACCCCTTAAGACATCCTATTATGACATGAATTAAATAATCATTGACACTATTTAAATTGTATAAAATGTGATTGTTTTGATGATTTGAATCCTAAATTCTAAGTTAATTATATCAATTGCAATTAAATACATAAGACATGTACTTTGAAGAATTTCATCCCCTTAATATGTCCATAGGTGAAGATGTTTGCTGTAATTCGATTTGTATTTTGAAATCATTTGGTTTAGGATGTTGAATGCTATTATTTGTTTTGACAACTTATAAATTAGTTTTTTTTTATGGAACATGAGGTCAAGAGGACTTTTATGTTCTTAATTTTTCTCTAGCACTTTGCATTATTTGTAAATACAGGAGTACATGATTTAATTTAAAAACTTTAGCCTATTTTTGGATAGTTAAGTTGTATGATTGTTCTTTAATTTTATGTTCTAAGAGAACTAGGAAATATGGTGTATACTTATCTAGAACAATTTTTTTGGAAAAAATTGTTGCATTTTGATGGGTAATTATGTTTAGTTTATAGAATTTATTAATGATTTTTTTCTCTAGTCTTGTATGGTATTGTTTATTTCTTAAAATTTCACCCTTTTTGGTATATAAATAGATTGCTTTCAAGTTTGTAGATTATGATTTATTTTCTTATTTTATTAGATAGCCTATGTATTAGGACCCCTTAAGACATCCTATTAGGACATTAACTAAATAAGTGAACATTGACTAATTATCACTAATTATTGAATGTATATCATGTATATATCATGTATGGATCACTAAATTTGTAAAGTACAAATATTGAAATGTCCTATTAATTTCAAATTTAATTTCATATTTGTATTTAAAATTAAGCTTGATAATAAAGTCCATTATTTACAATATATTAAGTCCATGAAACCAATATATATTAAGTTCATAAGAGTACAACCAATGAAATAAAGTCCATGAAACCAATATATATATTAAGTCCATAATAGTACAACCCATGAAATAAAGTCCATGAAACAAAATATTAAGTCCATGAAACCAATATATATTAAGTCCATAAGAGTACAACCCATGAAATAAAGTCCATGAAATTATCAAATACAACCCATGAAATCATGTCTAACTCATATCATCTCTATAATCAAGAGACCTCTTCACACCATGCAGACTATGTGGATGACCTAGACCACTCTATACAAGAGAAAGATGAAATCAGATGTAAGACGATTAAAAATGATTCAATGACAATTTAATTTATAATTCATCATAAAATTAAATTACCATGGTATTTGGCACTAGATGTTCTAGTGCACCTAGGTCAACCTCTAAATTCTCTGAATCAATCTACATATACAAGAGAAAGAAAGTTGAAATTAGATGAAAGTATACAATTAAAAATGATTTAATTCAATTTAATTTATAATTTATCATATTTAAATTGTATCATAAGAGGTTGTGCACTATCTATTCCAGGACCTATTTGGACATGCTCAGCTATAGGATGTGTCTCATGCTATAAAATAAAAATAGTGCTATTCAATTTTAAATTTAATTAAAGTTATTCACAATGTACAATTTCTAATTGACTTTGAACATAATCAAAAATTTAAATTGTTGTGATGTTTGGCTACTCTACATGTCCTCTTAGAGGTGTAACTATGACTGATTCAAGGCATAAAGTGATAGTAACAAAGTCCTACAAGGTCAAATTTAAAGCATGTATACTTGAATTAGGTTAAAATATATATGCAAAAATTTTGCACATTTTGTGTAGAAACATTTTTAAACAACCTAAAATTAAAATATCTCATGAGTAGCTGCCACATCTAATGTTTGTTTGATCCCCATTCTGATTATCATGTCAACCTAGACATACATATATACATTTAGTTTGCTTATAATATTTACAAGTGTACATGCACATTTGATATATAGTGAAATCAAAATTTTCATAATTGTAAAGTTATAATAATGTAAGTTAAATAATTTACAATATAAATGTACCTACCCCTGATTTGATATGCTCGAGAGTGGATGAGCACTCGACAACTCCTTGGGTGGAATCGACGTGGAAGTCGTTTGAGTCCCCTAAGCCAACACAAATATTTTAAGCATATGTTCATGATTGAATTATAAATTTAAAAGTCAAGTTAAATAATTATTTTATATATAATTAAAAAAATTTAAATCAAAATACCCCATTAGGGTTGCCAAATTCGACTGGTGTTGACATATATACTTGAGGTGAAGATGAATTCCCTATTGTTAGTGTCATCTACACCAAACAGTTTGATTGTTAAAATGTATTGCAAATTTTTTTATACATATGCTCATTAAAATTCTTATAAATTCAACATGTAGATGTGTATTTATACCTGTGTTGCACTGTCCTTAGGGTGGTGCCCTATACTAAGAAATTATATGAATGAACTAAGGTGACCAAATGATCCACCAAAATCTCCACGTCCACCTAAACTGGGTGTGGCTTGATTAGGTCCATATCATAGTTGAAGAAAACTAGTAAATACATGTGGTGTTGACACTTGTGGAGTGGTGCTAGGACCAACTCCATAGAAAACTCCTCCATCATCATGGTCTTTATGCTTCGTAGTTGCTATTGTAGAAGCATGATGATCAAGGTCTCCTATGAGTGTGCTGAGGGATCCTAATGTCGATACCACCACACATTGATGCTCAGGTGTAGGAATGGTAGGACCAAGAGGAGAAACAAGGGGTTTCACATGCATGGGGAATTAGGGATCAACCCTTGACCCTAACCTCTACTGTGGCATGCTACCACCAACACCCTGAAATGATTTAAAATCAAAATAATTGGGCTTTTACCCCATGAAAAACTCTACATATAGTTGCCTCAAAAAATATAATGAGACCTCGAAATTAGTATGTGGTGGACTATCAAATACCATATACCATTGATCCCAAAAATGTGTACTCATTTGTGGATGTATTCACCACCTCATGGATATTCTAGATTTAGTGGCAAGAATGGGTTGTTGAGTAATAGGGACGATAAAATAAGGAGCTAGATGGTATTTTATTATTTATAGGTCTAATTTTTTTTTATATGAGAGACCATTTGCATAAAATCATCTCATCTCCTCTCTATTTCATCGATTTCTATCTAAGTTAGAATCGATAGTCCTAATGGCATCGACAATGTTTTGCATCGTAAATGCAAAAAATCTCACATGTGGTGGAATCAATGCTTCATTTTTCATAGCATTGATTTGGTTTTTAATGGATTCCACATGTTCATTGATATGTGCTCACAAGAAAGCCTCATCTGATCTAGTGGGTGGTGAAGGTGGGATATGAGGTGGAGGGGGTGGAGGTGGAGGTTGTTGAGGTGGTGGATTGATGATATGACCAATATCAAATTGATCCATGTGATATATATATATAAGTGTTCACCTACATTAAATTATACAAAATTAACATAAAAAATTATAATATTACAAGAAATAGTTAAATTTTAAATGTACATGCAAATTTATTTAAATAGGATGTGCATACATATACATACACATACATATATTTATTGAACTTGAGAATGTACATAAAAATTTCATAATTTAAGATGTACATACATTTACAATAAAAAATATGATGCATAATGCATGCATACATCATTCAACTAAACTATGTGTACATACAAATTTCAAAATTTAAGATCTAAAACTATGTAATATTAATACATGTACATACTAAAAAATAAACTTGAGACATTCACAAAAAAATAATTTATGTCTAACACATATATAAATTACATTTTTCCAACATGAGAAATCATGATAGTAGATAGTCATAAAATATATACTATTATAAATTCATCATTATAAGTTATTATATTCATAAATTCAACACTAAAAAATATCCATCCAGCCAAATTCATAAATTCATCACTAAAAATATCCATCCAACCAAATTCTTAAAAATTCATCACAAAAAATATCAATCCAACCAAATTCATAAATTCATCACTAAAATTATCCATCCAACCAAATTCACAAATTCATCACACAAAATATCCATCAAACCAAATTCATAAATTCATAACTATAAGATCATTGTCTTAATTTATAAAGTGTTACGGCTCTCTACTAGATCTCTTCATTTCTTTGTGTTTTCCTTTTCAAAATTAGACTTTCTCCTCTCCTCTAACCATCATCGATGCTCATCTAAGACCTCATCCATAGACCTAATAGCATGAACAACATTTTGCATCCTAGATGAAAAAACCCTCAATGTGGTGCAATACATTCTTCATTTTGAATAATGTTGATTTGATCCTAAATGGTTCTAACATCAGTATTGATTTGTGCTTACAAGCGAGCACCATTGGTTTCAAGTGGTGGAGGTGGAGGGTTATGAGGTGGAGTTGGAGTAGGTGGAGGTAAAGGTGGTGGAGATGGAGGGTGTGGAGTTGGATTATAGATATTATTGAATTGATCCATGATCTCAAAGATATAAGTGAACCTACATTAGATTTGTAAATTCAAAATGTAAGATACATGTTTAGGAAATACCCTTAAACCATTCACTATAAATGGCCTAATTCAATATAAATGATAAAATATGTAAGCCTCAATTATGTCTAAGGCATGTTACTTGAATGAAAATATAATTAAATATTAATATAAGATGCCTTAAGGGGATCTATGTATTAATATAAGATGGCTTAAGGGGATCTATGCATAAAAAATGACATGGCTTAAATGAATAAAATTTGGTGAAGTTTCCCAAGGCAACCAATTTTCATTAAGGTCCTAGGAAAAAATGAATTGTTTAGGGTTTACGGTTTAGTGTTTAGGGTTTAGGGGTAGGGGTAATATGATGGGTTAAGGGGATCTATGTAGTAAGGTCCTATGAAAAAATTTCATGGCTTAAGTGAATAAAATTTGGTGAAGTTGCCCAAGGCAACCGAATTTGATTAAGGTCCTAGGACAAAATGATGGCTTTAGGGATTAGGGTTTAGAGTTTAGAGTTTAGGGTTTAGGGTTGTAGGATAGCTTAAGGGGATCTATGTAGGAAGGTCCTAGGAAAAAATGGCATCACTTAAGGGAATTAAATTTGGTGGAGTTGCCCAAGGCAACCAAATTTTATTTTAAGCTCCTAGGATAAAATGAATGCTTTAGGTTTTAGGGTTTAGGGTTTAGAGTTTAGAGTTCACGGCTTAGGGCTTAGGGCTTAGGGTTTAGGGTTTAGGGTGAATTTTGGGTGGCCCTTGAAATAGTGGACTTGCAAGTTAATGAACATCATTTTCTTGTGGAATAGTTGATTGAGATAGCTCTTGTTTCGACTACCAACCTCTCATGGAATCGCATTCATATTATAATCTTGCACGATCATATTATTGTTAAATTTAGTTGTCTTAGTAAACTTCACCATATTTTGAGAACTTCTTTGATCCCCTTAAGAAATGTCATATTAGGACCCCTTAAGATATCGGTTTAGGGTTTAGGGTAACCCCATCTTTGCCTCGGCCTTGGAGGGTTACGAAACTGATTCTAGCTCGCCTAAGGATATCAAGGGTTCAAACCTAGACTGGGTAGAAGAGATTACTCCTCCTCCTAGTAAAAAAAGGGAGAACACTCCTGCTAAGCCCTCAAACAAAAAAGATTGTCCTCAGGAGTCTGTGTCAAAGGATAAGATAAGGGATGATCCCCCTATGGATAATTTGGTGGCCCACTCAGAGGATTCTCCAGACGATGACATTACAAAACCTTCTAGGAAGGAAATCTCCTCTGCCTCCTTCCACTCTGGTGACAGAGAGAATAGGCCCAACCCTAATGTGGACCTAAATCTGGATGATCTTGCTTTTGAACCTAATAGGGACTTTTATGGTGATATTCTTTCCTTGGCCAGAAAAGGAGCAATTGATAATTTCAAAATTTTGAAGTGGGCCTTTCATGAAATTAAGGACCTAAATCTTAAGAACAAAGCCATCACCAGTAAAATGGAAATTCTAGAAGCCAAAGTGGCAGAGTAGAACTCGGTTGAGGCTTTGTGGATGGAAGACGAGAAGATGGCCATGGCAAACTACCTCCAGAAAGAAGTTGATTTCACTAAAAACCTTAAGAAGGATGGGGAGAAACTTGGAAAAGAGATTGAGAAAACTAGGGAAGCTCTAAAAGCCATGATTGAACACAACCAAAGAATTGTTAAAAATAACTCTATTGTCTTGAGGGCTTTGGTGGAAAAAATGGACAACACTCAGTAGGGACTTTTGATTATGGATCTGGACGCTGAGAGGAACAAAAAAAAAGTAGAGGATTTGGGCCCTTCAAAGAGAACTAGGGCCAACATGAAGAAAAAATGGGACACTACACCTCTGGAGACCCAGGATCTGAAGATGGTGGCCCAGGATTTGGACATCCTGGAAACAGAAGTGGCAGAGACCTTAAAGTCTTAGGGTTAGGTTTGGTTGTGTTTCTGCTGTCGCTGGTTTTTCGCTTTCCTTTTGTTGGATTTTGTTCGTGGTTGTTGCTCTTTCCTATTTATCTTTGGTGTGCATCCTGTCTTTTTCTGGACTTACTTATGATCTATCTTTTATTGGTTTGTAAACTTTGTGGTTTCGGGTCCCTGTAAAACCCATTTTTTCCTCAATCAAAAACAAGATGACAAGTAAGGGGGTTAATATTTTTGATTCATCACATATGCAAGAACATTAGTTTATGAATATTTTTAATTTTATGAATAGACTGACTATTCCCATAATAGAAACACATAATTATGTATTATTAAGAGTGAGTTTGATGTATACTTTAACTTAATATTTTTTAATTCAATATAAGATTATTTTATTTAACATATTTTTCATTAATATTGATTATATATATATATATATATATATATATATATATTATGATAAAGTTGAATATTTCCCACTTAAATAAATTTTATGATATAAAATGTATAATAAAATTAGTTAATGTTGAATTTTCCCAAAGATCCAAAATCTTATTTTATTTTGGATTGTTTGGAATTGAAAGAACCTAAAAGAAAGAAAAGAAAAGTATTTAGATTATTTTTGTGTCTAGGTAACTAGTGAAAATTGAGATTTTAGACTATACTAGAAGCCCTATTAACAAATAATTGACTAGAATGAGAGTTAAGATTGTTGAAAGACAAGAGACAACACATGCAAACAAGAAATGGAAAAAAGGAATGACTAAGAGAGATCAAAACATAAAATAGAAATGAATGTAGATATTATCTAATTAAGTGACAATTGGAAATGGATTGTACAAGGATTTAGGGATTTTCTAACTAAATTTGCAAACAAACATTGAAAATTTATCAATTGTAATGATCCACTAGTCCCACAAGTAAAGTTTAACATATTGTTTTGTATTCTAATTATATCTATGTTCATAATGTTTAATTGATTTTTTCTATTGATGAATAAACTTTTAAGTCTATAATACCCTGATTTACTATGTATCAACCTAAATCTATCAAATAATTTCTTCCATAAGCATGTCTACATACTTGTCTACATATAATGCAAATGAAATTTAAAACATTTAAGCAATGCAAATGAATTTTTTCCATTATCAAATTGTATGAGCGTGAATTTGCACCCCTAAAGAAAATTCCCCTTTCACCCCTTTACACTTTAGAAAACCAAAAGCAAAGGTTTAATTCCACTTAAGCCCATTGCTTGCACTCCACTTGGTGCCTTGTTTGTGTGTCGGTGGGAGCATTTATGTTGGGGACGCTTGCGCGACACGTAGACATCCATGCGGTGTGCTTACGTCCCTAGCAGATTGCTACAGCTAGAGTTTGCAAACGTGTTACATTTTTTATTGGAAGTCGAAGAGTAACGTCCCTTTTCAGCTAGCCGACTCGAATATGGCCATTTTTCATCATCTTCTTCATATTCCTAACCATTCCATCCATTCTCAAGTTTTGCAAGATCTTGATTCCATCACTTCACATTTTCTCCACTCTTTCAAACATCCATTTTCAAGCTTTGTAGCAGCATTCTTTACTCCATTATAGCAATCTACCACTCCATCACTCTCATAGTGTGAGCACAGGACAAAAACAATGATAGTAGAGGCTTGAGCTCCTCTCATTCACTCCTCCACAAGCCTTTAGCACTTTGGACGGAGGTGGTAAGCTCCTCTCATATCCTCTATTGTATTTTGTTGAGTAAGAACATACTATTTTGTAGTGTTTCTTGCATACATAGCTCGTATTTCCCTTCTTTATCGTTATTTCTATCATTGCAAACTTGGTTGTCCATGGAGGTGGAAACACCAAGATGAGGGTCTGACTGAGGCAGGCCCTTAAATAGCCCCAACACTTTCCATATTTGTTGTGTGCAGGTGGAGAGATCTCGAAGCAAGCTGGCGAGAGGATTATTCTATGAAATTATCATCATCACCCTTGTGGTAATATACTTCCTTTATCATATCTGTATTTACGTTTCTATTTTCTTAATCTTGTTCTTTACTTCCTGAAACTACTAAACTAGATTGTCAGTCCTTCCTCGGGATTCCAACCTTGTTTCTCTAGTTTTCTAGCCATAAGGACGCCACCACACTTGTGAGATGCCAGCACACCATGCTATCATCCCAGAACCGCACTTATGTCCTCGAACAAAGAGCTACCTGAGATGTCGAGTTGAATCTAGAAAGAGACTCTTCTAGTCTCCCTTCAGCTCTCAAGATCACAAAGTGATCGAAGGATGTATAATCCTCATCAATCTCATCCTTTTTATCCTAACCTTCCTTTGAATTGAGGTAAGTTAGGGAAACCTTTCTGCTCTTGGCCTTTCGTGACCTGGAGCCTTGCAATGGGTGGTCCCCCTCTCTTACAATTTTGGTGAACCTGACATGAACCATTTTTTTTTTGTAATGATTTCTGGCTTAGATTGTGTGAGATTTTTTTGCATCAACATTTTAGATCACGGAGTGTGATCCGAAACATTGATGCAAAAAAATCTCACCTGCTCTCATCCTGATGATGGATCACAGAGTGTGATCCGAAACATTGATGCAAAAAAATCTCACACAATCTAAGCCAGAAATCATTACAAAGAAAATAATGGATTGTGGAAACTGGATATCATTAAATGAACCATTTTGGTTCCGTTATGCGATACTAAAAGTTCATTTCCTCGTATCCTTGGAGTTTTGTAGGTGTGAGTGTTGTGAGGATTTTTCCTTGCAACCCAACCTATGATCACTACTAGGCGTAGTTGGAAGGTTTCAAAAGTATTGCATAACAAAACCTTAATTGCGTCACTCCTTTATCTCCTAAACCTTAGGAGGCTCTGTAGAAGTACTTTTTGTGTGTGTGATGGCCTCTTTCTTAAATCAACCCATTCCCTCTGCACAGATTGTGAGTAGTGGTATGAGCATAACTTTCACCTCACAGGACTTTTCAATGGGCTTCGATAGGGATCCATCTCCTCTTTACATTCCTGTGAGGATAAACGAGAATACTATAGCGGGTGTTCTTGTTGATCCAACATTGGAGGTGAATATATCATAACTGAGGAGATCATGTTGATTAACTTCCTGCATAAGGATGCGTATGATGCACCTGAAAGTATCATCTACACACACAACAAACTTTTTGTACCTCCTATAAGGAGTATTATCCTATCGGTCCTTGTTGAACCTAAATCTATAAGCCTTAAGTTTGACATCATCCTGAGGTCTAAACTCTTAAGAGTGAAGCTAGGAATCCCCTAGTTAGTAGCTATGAACGTAGTTCCCTCAGTTATACACAAATGTCTGAAGTTCGTTCATGGAGATTCGGTACACGTTATCCATGACACCGGTTATAGACCACCGGTTGCACGTGGCAACTATACCTTGGATTACTTTCAGCCCACATCCCTTGGTCCTCTCCTTCCTAGGAAGGACCTCCTACACCACATGTATCAAAATTATAAGAAAGGGCCACACTAGGCTGAAAGTGAGATACCCTTCGTCACCTTATGTTTTTTCGCATAGAGCTTGTATGAAAGTTGATAGTGATGTCGCCAAGGCACATAGAAGAGAAGAAGAGAAGCGATCTCAAGATCCTCCTTCTTCCACTTCCGTTGTTTAGCATGATGCTTCCTCTCACCCTGTCAAGGCACCATCTATTGTCGTCTCACATTTATAAGAGAATCCTATGGTGCTCGCTTGGCGAAAGGCCAAGCGTCCTACATTTGAGCTTCCTGTCTTACCGACGGAGCCTAGGCCCATCTGATATGGAACGCAGAAATTCCCTCGTGGAGAGTCTTCTCTGTCTTGGCCTCCTACTATTCCTATTCCCAAAACAGTGAATGGGAAGAGGCTCACCATTGAGGTATTACAGTCAACTCCTTCTGTCATTTCTCAACCTGTCCCTCCTTCTCCCATTCAGGATTCAATACTTTCGCTAGAAATAGCCATTGAGAACACACCCATGGCTAAGCAGGATCCTTCCATCCCTTCGTAGATATCGACTTTTGGTTCAAAGAGTCATTGAAACCGCCTTGCGTATGAGCATAAGTGTCAGTGAAAGGCTCTCTTAGCTGAGTAGTCCTCCTTATAGAAGGAGGAAGAGAAGACGACACCTCCTATAGTGTCTTCCTCTTTCCCTCCTTCTGTCTCTAAATCTCTTTCAACTCTTGTTGTGAGCGCACATGCACCTAGAAGGGTGCAAGTGTTCATTGCTCCTTCAGCAAAGCCACCCTTGTTGACTTTCATCTTAGATGTCATACCTCTACCAAAGCTCGTGGACATGTTGAACACTTCAATTGTGTCCACTGTAGTTCTTTCCTCTTCTCCCTCGACCCTCCTTGTTTCATTTGTGGGGAGTTCAGCCCCCGATGAATAAGAAGGTAGAGTGTGGCCCCTCCAACAATGGAGGACATAAGAAGAGCGCACCTTTCACGAAAGGTTGCCCCAAGTTAACTTGTTCTATCCTAGTAACAGAACCAGTCCCAGCCTCCCCCGAGTTTGTCACGGCTCTTGAGTCTCTAGGTGAGCCCAACGGTGAACCTCGGGTGCCAACTCCTCTGTTCACCAAGGTGAAGCATGGCACTCCCGTTAAATGCATGTTTAACTCAGTGGATGAGGTTCTGACCTTGTCAGCGATTTTTTCAAAGTCGTTGACCTTGGACCCACAATATTTGAGCGATGGAGACCTTACAAGTCCCTCTACCTTGGCCCTTATTGCGGGAGGATCAGAAGCTCCTCCCCTTAACATTACACCATTGTTGGCTCGTCATCCTTCTCCCTTCAATGATCTAGAGTGGGAAACTGATGACCTTTTGGTCGACTAGTGTTAGGGGGAGACCCTTTTCTTGATCTTTAGATTAGACAGGTGTGTTGTGATGTGTTCCCTCGTAATTGTGCTACATGTGCTTGGATGACCCTCGTCACCCCTATTGGTGCTTGGATATAGACATGGTGTTTGTGTTGTAAAAACCTTCTTCTATATTTATCTCTATTCTTCCATGTTTGTGATCGACTTTTGGAAAATTGGGGACGATGCAAAGCGTCAGGAGAATTTATGCCTCCTTCCATGTTGACCCAGTTTTTTATTTTTATTTTTTCTTTCGTGCATTCTTCCTGATCTAGTTGGGGATTGATGATCTTTCACCTCTTGCCACGATAACCTAAATAAATAAAGGCAGATCCCCTTGTGCCCTTTGTGTGTGATCTATTTTCTTTGACTTTCTCCTTATCTTTCTCTCATCTTTGCTTGAGTTTTCCCTTTCATGTGCGACAACACCTTTTCTACATCACTTGGTCTTTAGAAAATGCATTCGTTGCTAAATGAATCTTTTCTCAAAGACCCTTCACACACTTCCTTGTTAGAATTATATTCTCAACTTGAAACCCTAGTAGAACATGTTTCCTTCATCATGGGTTCATAAAGAAAGGACTTGGGAACCCTCCTCCAAAGAAGGAATGATCTTATTCTTCCCATCGCATGAGTTCATCTCCTTCCTTTCGAATTCCTTGACGAAGTGAACATCTTTCAAAAGGATTCCTTGGTGACGAGTCGATTCGAGAAGGAAGATGGTAACTTTTGAACAGTGTGTCCCTTGAGTGGACCCCTCCCTTTCATGTTGGGTTCCCGAGGATCTCCCTCAAAAGCTTTCAACAAAGTTCTATGGCGTCTAACTCGAGGGCAACCTGGCTAGACCTACTTCGCATCCTTACATCTAGCTTGGGGGCATCCCAGCTAGACTTCACTTTTCCAACAACGCTTCCCTTGAGTGGACCCTCTTTCCTTTTGAAGGGTTCTTGAGGAACCCCTTTGAAATTCTTACAACTTAGTGATGGTCTGCATGACTATCTGTTCACTGGCCTGAGCGGTTGCTTCTTGATGTGTTCTATCTATGGGTAAACATGTTGCCATTTCTGACTCTATAGAGTCCCCTTTACTCGGTCTCCCTCATGTGAGAGTTCTTGGGGGATACCTCCCTTGTAGGACCGTGAACCTGTGAGGCACTTTCATACTATAGCTTTGTAGTTCTATGGAACTATAAAGTCCTTTGCTACATTTCTAAGTTTGCCAGACCGTGCTCTACTTCCCGGTTGGTTCAGGTATACTTCTCTTACTCAATTACTTTCTTACTACTCTACTTTACCGAAGCACTCATTAGTACTTGTGCTCGCTAAAGTGGGGGAAAAATGTATGAGAGTGAATTTGCACCCCTAACGCAAATTCCCCTTTCACCCCTTCACACTTTAGAAAACCTAAAGCAGAGGTTTAATTCCACTTAAGCCCATTGCTTGCATTCCACGTGCCACCTTGTTTGTGTGTTGGTGGGGGTGTTTCTATTGGGAATGCCTACGCAGCACGCAGATTTCTATGTGACGCGCTTACATCCCTAGCAAATTCCTGCGGTTCGAGTCTGTAGAGGCATTACATTTTTTATTGGAAGTTGAAGAGTAACATCCCTCTTTGGCTGGCCAACCCGAATATGGTCATTTTTCATCTTCTTCTACATATTCTTGACCATTCCATCCATTCTCAAGTTTTGCGAGATCTTGAGTCCATCACTTCACATTTTCTCCACTCTTTCAAACATCCATTTTCAAGTTTTGTAGCAGCATTCTTTAGTCCATTGCATCAATCTACCACTCCATCACTTTGATAGTGTGAGTGTAGGACAAACACCACAACAGCAGAGGCTTGAGCTCCTCACATTCACTCCTCCACAAGCCTTGAGCACTTTGGACTGAGGTGGTAAGCTCCTCTCATCTCCTCTATCGTATTCAGTTCAGTAAGAACATACTTTTTTGTAGTGTTTCTTGCATACATAGCTTGTGTGAACCCCAATCCTATACCTGCACAAATACAAGAAGCAAACACATTAGTAAGCTCATATGCAAGATAAAAGAAGGATTCCCCATGAAATCCATTTACAATTCTCAAAATAGGAAAATGAAGAAACAAAACATGGAAAGATAAGTGAAATCCTAATTAAGTAAGCAAACTCTTGATCCCATGGGGGAATTGGTGCCAATTGGTGTGTCAAAATTCGCCCTTTCCCAACTCCATTGTTGCAATGTTGATGATTTGATGAGTGATCCACCTTGATGAAGATTCAATCAAGCTCCATGATGAAAAATCTGCATAACCTAGCTAAGAATTTGGTTTTACACAAATATTTTTGAGCTTGAAATCAAGGTTTTCAAATGCAAAATGATTTGTTTGATTTCAATTTAGGGTTTTAGCAAAAAAAAATGTTTGAATTCAATTTAGGGTTTTAAAAAGCAACTACGGTTTTCAATGAATTCTTTTTTGTTTCATTTCAAATTAGGGTTTTCAAATGCAATTTTTTGTTTGATTTGAAGTTAGTGTTTCAAAAAGCAATTAGGGTTTTCAAGTGCAATTTTTTTTTTCATTTCAGTTTAGGATTTTCAAATGATTTCTTTTTGTTTTCTTTCAATTTAGGGTTTTGAAATGCAATTTTTTTTGTTTGATTGAATAATCTAGGTTTCAAAAGCTAAATTTTATTCTTAAGAATACGATTTAAGGTTCATTTTTTTCGTTTCTATTCAATATCTTGAGGGTTTCATTTCATTTTTTCTTGTACTTCTATAAATCATCATTTATTCTAGTATAGGCAAATAAAATACATAAAATGCTAAATAAATTGAAAAAAAACATGCTAAAATCTATTATTGTATTAAAATTTTCAAAAAAACATGAAAAAAGAAAAAAATTTGGGGGTGGAGGCATACCTGGAGGTCGCTATCATTGTTGTCATTTCTGCAAAATCAAGATCTCGTGCTCTATGAATAACTGAGTTTCATTTATTCTTAAAAATAAATACCACTTTAAAATGGGATCCCATTTTTTACAAAACGAATCCCGATTTTTACAAATCGAGATCTCATTTTTTAAAGATCAGGATCCTATTTCTCGTTCGTCAGTTAGGGACCCATTAATAAATGGGATTCCATTTTAAAAAACTTGGATCCCATTTAGAATTTAGGATCAAGGTCCTAAAGCTAAATGGGATCCCATTTTTAAAAGCAAGATCCTATTTTTGGCAAGCCAATTTCATTTTTTTGCCTAAGGCAAAAACTTCAACATTTTGTGGAATCATCTTCTTGCTCTTACCCTTACAAATCAATCAAACAAATAAATGGATTTTCATTTCATAATCAAAGTATGTCAAAGAGATGTTGAAGAAGTTTGGAATGGAAGACTCCAAACTGATATGCACTCCTATGGTGGTTGGTTGCAAATTGAGCAAAGATGATATTTCACCTAAGGTTGATCAAAGAAAATACAAATCTATGATTGGTGGACTACTATATCTAACTGCTACTAGATCGGATATCATGTTTGTAGTTTGTCTTGTGGCTAGATTTCAAGAAGATCCTAAGGAAACACATGTTGTAGCTATGAAGAGGATATTTAGATATTTAAGAGGCACTCTGAATTATGGCTTGTGGTATCCTAAGGATACTAATTTCACCTTAAGTGCTTATACTAATGTAGATTGGGCTAGTTGTGTGGATAATAGGAAAAGTACAACTGGTGATGCATTCTTTCTTGGATGTAGATTGGTGTCATGGTTAAGTAAGAAGCGAGATTTAGTTTCTTTATCCACTATAGAGGCTATGTATATTGCAACAACATCTTGTTTCACATAGGTATTATGTATGAGACAAACATTGAAGGATATCAAAGTAGTGTATGATGAGCCTATTTCTATCTTTTCAGATAATACAAGTGCAATTAACATTTCAAAGAATCTAGTGATGCATTCAAAGACATAGCATATATATATCAGGTATCACTATTTGAGAGAGAAAGCTATGGAGAATGAGGTGAAGCCTAAATATGCACCTACAAAGGATCAAATTGCTAACATATTCACTGAGGCTCTTCCTAAGGATACTTTTGAGTATCTTTGAGAGAAGTTGGGGGTTATTTCCCCTACTTATTTGATCTAGATACATATGGAGATGCATTAGTCTAATGGATCTATAGATTCACCTCTTTTATGTACTAATGTTAGTGGCTACCTCTCAAGAGGAGTAGGTAACTTATCATATGTTGTAATTGTTGTAGAGTTGCTAATTTGGTTAGGTGTACTCCTAAGTGGGAGTATTTGATGTAAGTATCTTAGTTCAATGTCAAAGGGGAGAATAATGCAAAACATTTTATCCTTTGACATTGATGTTAATGAGGGAGAAAATATCATGTGAAAAAGTTTATCTACTTAGGGGGAAGAAAAGAAAATAAAATCATAAGAGAATGAGTTCAGAGTTGTTGTGTTGTCTTTGATGGTTTTTCACATCTTATGTTGCCATCAATGACAAAGGGGGAGATTTTTGCAAGTATGAAGGTTTTTTCATTGATGTCAATAGGTGTTTCTATAGGTTTTTGTTGTCATTCATGTCAACTATGTGTTAAGGAAGCTTGTTGCATAATGAAGATGTCAAAGATATTGAGAAAATTGTGGAAAATAGGAAAATAGGTTATTGCAGGTTGTGTGTATATATAGTTGAGATACTAAGGAAGTGTTGCAAGTGCATAGAGATATCTTTATGTTGTAATGTATGGATATGTGTTGGAAAGAAGTAATGTATTGAAATGATATTTTTGGTATTTGGTTTCCAAGTGCCATTGATAAAATTTGATAAACAGAGAAAATAGTGTTGTGCAAGTGTTCAAAATGTGCTCTGATATGTGCTTCGCATTTCTTCTATGTTGATGTTATGCCTGTGTATATCTGATACGTTGTTCAAGGTTGTTGGAAGTTGTTATCTTCAGAATTTTTATTTTTGGATCATTGTGCAGAGTGAGATATTTTCACTAGTGTGTGAACCAGTTTTTCAGTGACATTGTCTATGGTTTGGGATAAATGTATTTGCTTCGTGTTTCTTCATAGTTTGGATTTAGGTTGTGTAGATTTGGGAATTTTCTTATAATTATTTTTGTCTTTCAAAATTCAAAGTTTCACTTGATTTGGTATAGTATAGTGTGTGTTTCATGTGTTAGTGTGGAAATAAGGTTAACTAGATGTTTTGGGTTGAAGTATTTCTATGTTGCAAGTTGAGATGAAGTCTTTGTTGGATCTCAGGTGGTTTGAAGATTATTCCAGATTGTGTTCAAGTGAATTTTTGCATGTGAAAGTTTTGGATTGATTTAAGAAAGCGTGTACTTAATGATTTAAGGTGTTTATCATGGGTATTGGTTGACCCTGTGTTAACACTACATGTGAAGTTTATGGGAATGTGTTAAGGTGTGTTATGATTTATTTGGGTCCTAACTAAGGGTTTATATGGGTCACCTTCATTCCTATCCACCATGGGAATGTTTAGGTTTTGACCTAATTTGAATTTGTAAGTGTAACAAATAGTTTTTGACCTTGGAGAAGGTTTTGAAGGTTGAGGTTGCTATAAATAAGAATGATGTTATTGTGAGATGCAAGAGAGAGACAAGATATATGTGAGATCGATGTGAATGATGTGTGTGATGCAAATTTTAGTAGAACAGTGTGAATTTCAAGTGTTGGATTCCTGAACGTGGTGAGCTAAAGGTGTCTGAAATCTTTTATGCAAGGCTACGAAAGTGTTGGAGCATTTTTGGTGGATTTTTTGTTGCATTGAGAAGTGATTCTCTATGTAACATTTCTCTTCTATCTTCTTGTATTTCTTTCTATAGAAGTGAGCCCTAGCTATGAGCCTTTTTGGACAGTGTGTCCTATTCTGGCAGTAAGCCCTTGTACCGATTTTGCAATCACTTATATTGTGAGCTAATCCTCACCGTGGTTTTTTTTTCATTGAATTTTCCATGTAAATTTGGTGTTCTCTTATGCATGGTATTTTTATTTTGGTTTGTGTTATTTGTATTTCATGATTAATTATTTTAATAGAATAAGGTTTTAATGAATGCATGTGGATCTAATTACTATTGAGCATTTTGATGTTTTAATTTTCTACAATTGATTCACCCCCCCACTCAGTTGTCTTGTTCATTCAACACATTAATCCCAAATTTTACATTTACCTACTGCATATACAAATCTTCTTTCTTTACTAGGGGATCATTTACTATGAAGATAAGCTAGCCTTTGTCTTCAAGAAAGTTCTGCCATGCTTATAAGCACAATCAAAATCTAAATGTGGGATCAAATGACAGAGGTGAGTTAGGCCAACGAATTTGCATCACACAATGACTGTGTTGTACCATCTAGACTAAACCACATGATGTGACCTAGTCTAGGAAGTTAGACTACATGACATGACCTTATCTATAGTAGAAGAACATTCCACACATAATCATTAGAACTTCATAATCATTGGTTCACATCAAATTTTAGATATTTTAGATACTAATGTTCCATCTAATCAATAGCACCAATCCACTTTCTACTAAACCAAATTAAATAAATATTTAAATTAATAAAAATAAATATCTAAACTCTTATTATTTATTCTAATTACACCAATTATTTTTTAAACCCTGCATACTAATTATTAATTTAATTATTTTAAATAAATCTAAACTAATGTAAGAGAATAAGAAGACCGTTACCTAAAAACCCAAAGGAATATTTCAACCTCAAACTTTTCTAAAATAATATTAATATCCTTATTCTTATGAAGTACCTAATAATTAGCCTCTTTATTCTTACTCTACTTTTCTTATCTTTATATGAACACGCCTACTTTCGCCTTGAACAACAATGGCCAACAAGTCATTTCGCTCTCCTTACTTTATTCTCTCCACTCTGAATTACTTTGAAAAAATCAGCGAGGTGAGGATCCACCATTAACAGGACAGCATTTCTTTTATGTAATTTATAATGCTTTTAACAACCTTTTACTTTCGAATTATAATTTATAATTGCCCTTCATTGAAGTGGCTCAAATAAGGTGGGGTACAAACTACAAAGCTACCACCGACAAAAAGGAGTAAATCTCCGTGCAATTCTCATTTTGTTTCAAGCAAGCTTTTATAGATAATTAGTGGATAATGACACAATTTGAAGCGCTCAACTGGTAAAGTCGGCTCAAACTTCATTAGTAAATACACCGTATACAGTCAACAGATGTGTATAGAAAAAGAAACACAAACAAAGCTTTATTGATCAAGAATTCTTTTTCTTCAAGTTAACAGGCGCTGAATCTTATTACATTTACGCAGAAATCTTGTAATTGAACATATCACAGATATATAAGACATACATCATCTCCTGAATCGATATTCACAAAGGAATTGAAGTTGAAGTTTGGAGTAACTGACCAACATGCGAGAAAAAATAAATCATTTGATTGCCAGCTTGTTGATAACAGCAAGAGCGTTGCTCATGTACTCCGTCACATTTTCTGTTCTGGCCTTAATTACAGGGACCATGTTCGCGTTTACTTCCTCAAAACCGTCGACACAGGTGGTGGGATTAGTTAACGCCGCACTTACCCACGTCTGAACATCTCCTATGTCGTTTTGGAAAGAACCCAAACTCAGATGAGTCAGTGTAGAAAGCGAACTGTTGAGCTGATCCACCGTATCCTTCAAAAGATCCACGCAATCCTTCAGTGCATTTTGGTTGCTTGCGTTTGTCGATTGCCCGCTCAGATCGTCCACAAACTTATACGCCTTTTTGGCTTCGTCGAGACTTAATTCCACTGCGATGCCAGCTAGCTGCGACAGATTTGCCTGCGATGCACCCGGGTATGACGATAAGGATGAAACGCAGACATTTCGATACAACGCACTTTCGCAGGCCATGACAATGGTGGACGAAACGACCGGCGATGTGACCGGCGGAGAGTTTGGAGGCGGTGGAACGGAGGGAGTGTTTGTGGGCGGTGGAAAGGAGGGAGAGTTTGTGGGGGGAGGAACGGAGGGGGAGGTTGTGGGCGATGGAACATAAGGAGAAGGATTAACAGGAGGCGACCAGATTATGGGTGGAGGTATGGTACCTATCTGACCGGGAATACTTTCCTTCTCCTGATTGTTCTGGTGAATTACAACTACTACCACAGCAATGAGGGCCGCAACAAGAATTAGGGTAACGATGGCTATAAGCGCACTTCTTTTCCTCGGCTTGCTGTTCATTCGCTCTTCATGATCCCAGCCGCCCTTCGGACCGTCCATGTTTGAATAAAATAGCTAGAACAAGCTCTCTTGTTGTTTTGTGGGATCTAATGAGCAAATTTAACCATACTTTTCGAATCAAGATTTCCTCCCAGTCAAGACATGCAAACTCTGTGACCCAAGAAATTCCTCGCCTTTTTTCTATGGGTCGCTTTCTGTTTTAAAGGGAACAGCACCTATGTCTGGATAGAGCAATGGCTTTTGACTTTTTGGTGTTAATTTGCAGATTCGATTGCCATGTTCACAGCTGGAGAAGGTATATATCGACGCCACGAATTGCGTGTTAACCTGTGGGCTGTTTACGTGTTATGAACGTATGTATATATAAGAAATTTCTACATACTCCCAGACTGTAAAAATCCCTATCTCTGGTCCTTTTAGTCGACACGAATTATAAGACAACGGAAATGCTTGAGAAAATGTTAAAAAGGAAACAGTAACCATTAATAAAGAGCTTTACACCGCGACAAGAACTGTTAGTCATAGATATCTATAGACGCTATGAATTTGACTGATTGCGTATAGCTGGCCATTACTATAAAAAAAATGATAGAAATAGAGAGGCAGAAACCTCTATTTTACCAGTGTTTTAATAATGTTTTCATGCATATTATTAGTATAATGATAAGGTATATTTAACAGTTGTATGTATTGCACACATGTTTCTGAATTTGACTGGATATTTTTTTTGGAAAAAGTTAATATAATAAAATCCAGAAACGTCTCATAGTATTGAATATATTTTAACATTCTTAAATGAATATAAATTGTTCAGAATTTAAAATTTACAGAATATTCTAACATGATAAGAATGTAAAATCTTTTATATTTATCGTATTTAACTGAGGGAGACTTGAATTGTCGCTTGTGGCTTACAACTCACTAGTAAAAATAATGATTGCCATACAACTAAAGTGGTCACTATTTTGTGTAGTGACTATCCGGATAAAGATGAAACTAGGTACTATCAAGAAAAATATTCGGGCATGATGATATTCAAAAACAAAAGTGGTGGAGTGATATGGTCCCTCCACAATTATTTTATTTTTCTTTCATTGTCTTTTCCCATATGGCATAATTGTCAAGTTTTAGAGTATCTTTTTAAATATTAATAAATTTGAATTAGAGTGAGAAACTTCAAAATGCTTAGATATATTCAACTCATATATGAGGAATATTTACTTTTCTTATAACATAAATATATATTATTATTATCATTATTATTAGTGTAGTGGGTGTGCGGATAGAAAGTTAATGGAGGTTTCTATTGTATTAGATTTTTGATTGGTTGTCATATTTTATTTTTTATAGTTTAGTTCGTATGGTCACTTAAAAATTTGTAGTTCACGTAGTAATCATATGGTCTCTTGAAAGATGTACATTAAGTTTTATTTTGTATTGATGATAATATTTATGTAAGAAAAATATAAATTATTTTAGTTATTCTTAATAAATATAATTAAAATCTTTGAAAAATATTATTTTGATTTATATTAAATTTTAATATACATATAATTTTTTATTTAATAGAATAAATTTTATGGTTGAACAAAGTTTAGTAAAGGAGTTCAAATTTTTGAACATGTTAGCTGCAAATTCATTTGAAGTTTGTAGTGCATCGGAATGAACTCCTAAAGCATGTATATCATTTCATACAAAAAAATGATAAAATGTTTAAGCCTCTTTAGAGAATTCTATCTTAAATATACCTATCTAAAAATGTAGAGAAACATAAGTGTCTAGTTATTTTATTTACTTAAGACTATTTTTAATTTTTCTTCAAAATTATTTTATTTACTATATACATACATGGACACAAATTTTAATTTTCAGTGGAGTACTAATTGGAGTTAGGAACCAAATAGATATGGCTTTTTTAAAGGACTCAATTTTTTAGACAAAAAAATGACAAAAAGTTAAAGTCTCTTAAACAATTCTATAATCAAACATAAATTAGTATAGATATCTTAAATATATCTATAAAAAAAAATAGAGAAATATAAGTTTCCAACTATTTTATTTACTTAAAAGTTTTTAATTTTTCTTTAAAATTATTTTTTATATTACATACATACATGGACATACCAATTTTAGTGTTTAGTTAAAAATTATTTTATTTTACTAATACACTATTTTTCAAATTATTGGTAAAGACTTTTGAATGAAATCATGAATCAAATAGATAGAGATTTTTTAAATGACGCAAACCTTTTTACATGAAACATGACTATTACTACTACAAAACAACCAACTTTTGATTTCTTTTCAATTCTACTTGATACACATCCAATATCATTTAATTATCTTTCCCATACTCTATGACTATAAACTACATCACAAAACATATTTTAAAACATTCATCCAACATATCATTAATACATAGACAATATTACTGAAAACTATAAAATAGATAACCTATTAACTAATTGATTTACCATATAAAAATAATCTTAAACAAATACAAATACAACACAAACACACGTAACTTTATAAACCATTCATTTAATATTTGATTTCACTTCAAGATAAGAATAAAAAAAAGCAAGAGCAGGCAAGCGTCATCTTAATTTTTAAAATGCCCAACAAATCCACAATTCCCTCTCAACAAATGACATCGCTCAAATTCCATGACTGCAATTACTGATAGGCAGCGCCAAACCAAGCTTTAAAAAAAAAAGAAATTACCATCATGAAAATTTCCCGTCAATTGCGGCTGGCAGTCTATTAACATACAAGTAAGTCCACCGTAGTAGGCCGAAAGGAGCACAGGCGCCGACACCGACACAGGCCAAGCCGGTTTGAATTAAATCCGTAATCCAACCCTTTATTCATATTTTTATAATTTCCTGCAAAATCAAATACAATATATTTCTGACCAGTTCAAACAATTTAACGTGGCTGCATTTTAACTGAACTTGAAGTTTTGCATTGGTGGGATTTTCCTAGTAAACAGGAGGAATATACTGTGGTGGAACGATTTTCTACGGCATTCTGGTAATGGAAATAATTTCACCTAAAAAGATATCGTGGGACTCAATTGTCGGTGCCAGGTGGGCATAAGTCCGCGTCGAAAATCCTATTCCCTAACTAAATACATGTATAACAAACAAATAATTGTGTATGACTGCTTTATATTCAATAAAACAAACAAACAAACAAACAAATAATTGTAGAAGTCAATTGTTAGCATCACATCATACCCGGCATTGTTTAATTTTCGGTGATAAGAATACAGTTCAACATCTCTTGATTCTGGCTGTTTACTACATCATATTTGGCGATTTTTCAAAGAAAACTGAAAGAATATCACAGTCGAAGGACTTTTGAATTACCTACTCTAGTTTATTTTCAGCTATAGGAAACAGCGAATCAGCGACTCGCATTACCTACGTACGTTCGCAGTTTATATGATACATGGCCCACCGATTAGTTCTAATTACTTTGTTGATTAAAATTGTTTTAATTTAATTAGTCGAGGATAATTAGTGAGGGTAGTTGTTGTAATTTAAGTTTAAATTTTTAAAGGTATGATAACGAATGGGGTAGGGAGTGAGTCTCGGATGATTTTATTGGAATGGATATCCTTGAGTATTTGACTCTTAGTTGAAGAGATAGAGCATAGACTCGTGGTTCTATAAGATAGCAAAACAAACTTGTGGATGATGTAGAATCCTTTAAAAGAAAAACATGAATTGGGTATGTTATTTTAAAATATTATTTAGTTTAATACTTAAAATTTAATTTTGGTTAATAAAAATACGATAAGTATTTATCATTTTCTAATAGATGAGACATAAAATTATGATCATGTCTTGCATGATTTTATTGGAATAAATATCTTTTAGTCATTGGCACTTAGTGGAAGAGGTATCAACACAGGCTCATGCTTCTATTGGATAACAAAATGAATTCGTGGATGATATAATATCCTAAAAAATAATCATGGATTATTTTCAAATATTATCTAGTTCAATAGTTAAAAGTTATTTTTGGCCAAGAAGATAAATATTTATCATTTTTTGTATGGATGAGGTATAAAATTATGATCGTGTCCCAGATGACCTTAGTGGAACGGATACCCTTCAGTCTTTGGTTCTTAGTTGAAGATGTATTAGTACAAAATCTTGTTCCTATCAGATAACAAAATGAACTTGTGGATGATATAAAGTTCTAAAAATCCAAAAATCATGAATTGATTAGATTATTTTAAAATATTGTCTAATTCAATAATTAAAAATTATTTTGATTAGTAAAAAAAATTTAAATATTTTTTATTAACTATAAAATTATTATTCTATCTTACAAATTTGATGATGTTTAAATAGTGTACATTATTACATCAAGATGTGTCTACAGTGGCATCCATAAAAAAAAAAAAAAAAAAATTGTAAGGAAAAACTCTTCAACTAGAAATTGACGTTAATAAAAATTTTGACGATAAATACAATAAAACTTTTTTTAAAAATAAAAATAAAAGACTTGGTAGTTATTCAAAAAAATTACCTTTTAACTAATTTCTTCAGCGCATTATGTGATTTCTCCTCCAAGGCATTATTACACATAATTTCCAAAAACACTGCCATTTAACTATTTTCGAGCACAATATGTGATTTCTCTAACGCATAATTTTTGTTAGATTGTTGTTTCACGCCTCTTGAAAACCTTGCAATCTTTTTCTTTAGTCTTTAAAACTTTTCAACAAATCCATTTTGTGCATGCGATCATTATATTCCTTGCTCAATTTTTCCTTACAGTGTTCTGTTAGAAGGTTTGCATGCCTTGTTTATGTTTCCACAATTTGCATTCAAATCTACTGTCAACTAAAATTTTGTGTCAAATCCGCCTCTTTTGCTTCAGTGGGTGACCTTATTGTATCATGTGATCCCCATTCGGTGCATGCAGAGAAGACGTTGGCATTTAGGGTGTTCAAATTTCAAAAGGTTTAATGATTCAAATTGATTTTTTTAATTTTGTTTTGATTGAAATAAAAGAGATAGTCCTAACATATATATTAGTAACACTTAAAAATGATTTTTTATATTTAATTTGAAAAGGTTTAACAGTTCACAAGTTTTCCTACATTAGTAACAAATGTCGTTGAACCCACAATAATGGTCCCCTTCTTTTCATTATTGACTTTTGTAAAGAACTTTGGCTTCAGATTAACATTCTATGTTGGACATCTTGTTTTTCTTTTAGAACTTTGTATGCAATAACTATAAAGGAAATTATTATTCTATTTAGATCTCCATTAGTGCTAGGAATATGTGGGTGCGAGCGTCTTTATGCATGCAACTCAATTGCATGTTTAGGACTGTATATGGTTAATATGGTTTGTTATTTTTTCTCTTATTTGTTCACTTTTGCATCTACATAATCTGTTTGGTAATCTAATAAATTTTCATTTTCAAATTTGAATATTTTATGATTTGCTTACAAATTTAATTTCACTATCAAACTAAAAACACTATGAAAATATTGTTTATTTCTAAATTTATGTTTCATAAGTCTCATTATTCAACATTATGCCCAGATATTTATTTTGAGCCACCTTATTTTTAAAGAATTGTCATAGTTCCTTCCAATAGACACCTCGAGAAGATATATCTCGATGTAATGTAGATATATTTTTTAAATATAAATATATTCTTTGCATTTATTTTGACATTAAAATGCCAGTCAAAATCAAAGATATTGCATTTATTTTGACGTTAAAATGTCAGTCAAAATCAAAGAGATTTACTCAAATAAAAATATTAAAATCCAAGACATTTGAACTAACAAAAAAATCAAAAGAGATTTGATGAAACAAAAAAAGTAAAATCAAAGAGATTTCATGACATAAAAAAATCAAAACAAAGAGATTTGATGAAACAAAAGATCAAATCAAAGAGATTTGTTGAAACAAAAGAATCAAAATCAAAGAGATTTGGCCACAAAAATAAAATCACAATAAATCACAAAGATTTGAAAATATTTATTATAAATTAATTATAAAATAAAATAAATAAATCAAATAATTAAATCAAAGACGAAAAATAAATAAGCATCTCTAAAAGAATAACTCTACCATATTTTATATATATTAATATTTAATATATGTATGCTAATTAAATACTATAATCAAAATATATTCACTAATGATTAGATTAAAAAGTATAAAAAGTGGAGATCCAATGAATGAAAAACACATCACTTGACAATTAGGGCACTAGTGGGGTCATATATTAATAAATATAGCTACCAATCAAAAAGAGCTTGCCACTCGTCTTCTATTTAGTGTCATGTCAAAAATATCGCTTAAGATTTGAATGAAATTCCACTTCTAAATAATGGATGAGAGCTAGGGTGTAGTAGCACAATTAAACAAATCACCTAGAGTTCTAGTATCGTCCGTAAAAAGTCGCAAGGTGTTCATCCGAAGCACCTTTTAACAAGGATTATTGTGCACACTCAATTATACCAAGTACCACTAAACATAATGAGAATCCATAGAAATTTAGATCTAAACTCACTCGCTTTTCAAATGATCAAGGGTTTATTGGTTCCCTAAGCTTTTGAATTCTATTGTGGACACAAATTTCCCATAAATTTTTCTAGGAAACAATGGCAATAAGAGGATAGTGAAATTTCAACACTTCTTTCCCCATGCTCTTACGATGGGGTCCGCATTGATGGATAAAATTCCAAAGAAACAAGTGTGAAGTCGAAGTTTCATTTTCTTCCAAAGATTTTTTGACGATCTATTCGGCATAGGGAGTACATATAATTGCACACTCAGTCGTCCAAGTCCACTCACGTCATTATTTGAGTCATAAAAAAATCTTGTGAAACCCTAAAAATCTTTGAATGGAGTTTTGGTCACAAAATATTTCTTGGAATGTTTCTTAACGTGTGGTAGGTGTCAATGATGTATACCATTTTGTAAGGGAATAGAATTTTTTTTTTAATTAGATGGGGACATTCTATTTCTGTTTGTAATGGTTTTTGTCAAGATGACAACTTTTCTTTTTAATTTGTATTGCTTTATGTTTTAAATCTACATTGATGGATACAACTCCAAAGAAACAAATCTGAAGTCGAAGTTTCATTTCTTCCAAAACTGAATCGTCCATGTCCAGTACTCATGTCATTATTTGAATCACAAATAAAAATCTTATGAAACCCTAGAAATCTTTGAATGGAGTCTTTAAATTTTGGTCACACAATGTCTCTTGGAATGTTTCTTAACATGTGGTAGGTGTGCCACTTTCTAAGGGAATGGAAGATATTTCACAATAGCATGTTTTATTTTTATTAAGTGAAATATTAAAATTAATATTTATTTATTTTTTAATTTTATATTATTTTTGTTTTACGTGAAATATTGAAATTAATATTTTCAAAATTATTTTGGAGAATTTTATATTATTTATAAGTTTGTCTTGTTATTTGATACAAGAGCATGACTCAATGTTGATAGCTCTTGAATTGAGCGTAAAGACTAAGGAGTATCCATTGCACCAAAGTTGTTCAAGGCATATTCTCAAGAGCCTCATCCCATACCTCTCAAAGTTTGAACCTTTGCAAATGGCATAATCAAGGAACATACTATCACCCTTACCAATTGTGCTTAACCAATTGTCCTCAACAAAATTTTATTTTTGACTCGTAACAAAAAAATTATTAAGAATATGAAGACAATGTGAACTAGTGATTTTTGAGATTTCATGTGTAGATTCTAAATATATTTTTTCAAAAAAAAAAGAAATAACTTATCTTAATTTTTTAAATATTTTTTAATAACGTCTTTATACTTGATAGTATTTTTAATAAGCAATTTATGCCATGTAATCTATCAATTCCTATATAAATAAGATAAATTCATAATTAAGAAAAAAATGAAAAGCGGAGCAGAGCAGGAGCGGGAGCGACAAAGTGGCAGTGCCTCGCAGGCTAGGGCAGAGACAAAGAAAAATGAAACTACAGATAGGGGTGTGGAAACCCCAAGTTTTCGTTGGTCAGACGAAGCAGACAAGGAATGGAAGGAGGAAAGTACAGCAAAACACATCCCACAATGGGTATTCACGGATGGGGAATGGGTGGACAAGTGCCATCCCTTTCATCAAAGAAATGAAGCACCAAGGGAGGAAATCAAGCCAGGAAGAATTAGGCATGACACTCCTGAAACACCTAACGCCAGGTATCCACGAGACAGACGGGCGCACGCATCCAAGAACCAAGGTCGAACGGTGCCTCCCGCAAATGGAAGCATGATTTTTTCTAGAAGAGATTGGCAAGAACCAAGGTAGGAGTGGGCACAGAAAGTGCAGGATTGGAAGATCCCAATTAACAAACCCAAGGAGGAAATAATGGAAATTGATGTCTCGGAAGAGATCAAAAATGACATCGTGATACTGAAGGACTTCACTTTCTTTTGCCATTTCATAGGGCAATACTCAAGCACGGTTGCGATCAAACTTTGGATCCAAGAGAAATAGAAGATGAAGGTTTTAATTAGATTCCTACCAAAAGTATTTTTCACTATAGTATTCGTCGATGAACAGACCAAATGCAGAATCACGAAGGGAGAGATGCGGTTTATGGGCGACAAACCTTTATACATGCAAACATGGAATCAAAATCTCAACCCAATCAAACTAAACCCTTATGATCAGGCGGTATGGGTTAGACTTTACAATCTTCCAGTAGAATACTAGAAGGAAGATTGTCTGGGAAAAATCGGTCGCTCCTTAGGAGCACTGGTAGAAATCGACATGGAGATTACAGATGGTGACCTCTACAAATATGCCAGGCTAAAAATTGCAGCAATAGACACTATCCCATTAAGTATTTGCTTAATGGTGAACGAGGAGAGTTGGTTTCAGGAGATAGAGGTAGAGGTGTCAAGAAAATTCTATATAAAATGCAGATCATGGGAACACAAGACTGCGGATTACAGAATAAAAACAATGGAACATCGTGATAAGCTTGTACAAAGGAAAATAAACACCCCTTCCGCAAAACCTATTATGGAATCTTCAGAGGAAATACATTTACTAACAACCACCACCAAGTTTGATAGGATGGTGCCTTTAGACTCGGAGAATATCACCTCGAATGCCCCAGTAGAAACAATTAAGGAAGACAACAAACAAGAACCCTTGCTACAAAAGGATGATCAAAAAGAGGCTAAGGAGGTAGCACAAACCATGGGGGATAGTGATGACTTGGACTCAATAGTAGAACTAGTAGACGAACTAGAACTAGACATAATAGAGGAAAGATGCATATCCCAATCCTCAATCAAACATTTGGGTTTGGGTAAAATCAGTAATGGAGGCAACCCACGGGGGAGGAAGTCCTTAAAACAACTAAGGGAGGAAGAGGCAACGAAAAGGAACTATGCAAGCATTAAAAGGTTTATGAGTACCAAGGGGGGATGTCCCTCCCTTGGGAAGCAATGAGGATCACCACATGGAATGTCAGGGGCCTAAAGGCCCCTAACAAATGACGCCTAGTCATGTGTCAACTGCAGACAAGCACAAGCAACTTAATCCTCTTACAAGAAACTAAACTGGCGGGGGAGGTTTGTCAAAAATCTCTAAAATACTGCCGATATTGGGAAGGTTATTTTCAAGAATCTTTAGGCGCTGCAGGGGGTTTAGGTCTACTCTAGAAAGATGTGGCAGTATCAATTAAAATTTCCCACTCATCTGCAAATTAGATGGCGGCGAACGTTTATGATCTGGAGTAGAACCGTAATCTAACAGTAATCAATATTTATGGCCCAACCAAAACTGAAGACAAAGAATCCCTTTGGGGTGCAGTTCTAGAATATGTACGCCCTCTTCCTAAAGATAGCCTAATCATAGGGAAAGATTTCAATGCCTTACTAGATCTATCAGAGAAAAGTGGTGGGCTCAGAAGTGTGACTCAGACTATAACAGATTTCAGGAACTTTGTATCCAATGTAGGGTTGTCAGATTGCCCAACAGGGAACGATATATTCACCTAGCATAATAGGCGTATGGATTTTACAGCAATAGCTGAAAGATTGGATAGGTTCTTTATCCCCACTGGTTGGTTTAATTCAGAGCTACAAGTGTTTCCTAGCATCATCCCAAACTCTATCTCGGATCACTTCGTAGTTGAGTTGTCGGTCATCAGAGGGAACAACCTAGAAAAAATCTGTTTCAAATACTAGAATATGTGGTGGCGTGACCCCAACTTACTGAAAAATATAGAAGGTTGGTGGAGGGAAGCCAACGTTGATGGGTCCATAAGTTTCAAATTAGTAAAGAAACTATAGATAGTTAAGCACAAACTCAAAGAATGGAACAAAGAAAAATTCCAGAACATTTTCACGGAAAAGGCACTAGTGGAAACCGAACTAGAAAGCCTCAATTAATTCGTTATAATAAATGGCATGAGGAATGGGGAATACCTCAAGGAAAAAGAGTTGAAGGAGAAACACATAAAGCTTTTAAAGCGAGAGGAGATCTTCTAGAGAGACAAGTCTCGCGAGGTTTGGCTTCAAGAAGGGGATGCTAACTCCAAATTTTTCCATGCTTCTGTCTTAGCCAAACGTGCCTCCAACAAAATAGAAGAAATTCAGGCCCCAGATGGGGCCCTTGCACATGGAGGGGCCAAGGTTGGCAAGCCAATGGTAGACTACTTTACTAGCCTATTGGCTGATCACTCTCAGTCGATACACAACAATAGTATCCTTGATGCATTAGAAGCACGAGTGAGTGAGGTGGACAATAAAATGCTATGTGATAAGATCTCAAAGGAGGAAGTCCATTGCGCGCTTTTCCAAATGCACCCGGACAAAGCCCCCGGGCCAGATGGTTTCCCTACAAGATTTTTCCAAAACTGTTGGAGCTTCCTTAGGAACAATCTATGGAAAATGGTGGAGGATTTTAGAAGGACCAAAAGGTTCTTCAAGGATGTGAATAACTCAGTCATCGTAATAATTCCTTAAAAACCTATTTGCTCCTCTTTTAGCGATTACAGACCAATTTCTCTATGCAATACAATCTACAAAGTACTAGAAATTTTTTTGGCTAATAGACTAAAAAAAATATTGGGCAACATTATCTCGATCGAGAAAAATGGCTTATGCCTAGCAGAGAAATCACTGACAACATTCTTCTTCTATTAGAGGTCGTGCACTCCCTCAACTCAAGTAAACAAGCAATCATGATCATCAAACTAGATGTAAGAAAAGCTTACGAAAAAGTCCGTTGGGATTTCTTACTAGGAGTTATGCGAAAGTTAGGCTTTAACGATCAGTGGTGTGCTCTAATAAGGCAATGTATCTCCACGGTTCGGTATTCAATTCTAGTCAATGGATCACTACATGGTTTCTTCCAAGCATCCAATGAACTCAGACAAGGAGACCCCATGTCACCTTTCCTATTCATTATTATGGCGAAGTCTCTCAGTTGTGCAATCAAAAATAGAAGCAAGCGGCTACTTTGGCAGGGGGTGAATGTAGCACTAACCATGGATCCCATCACACACTCTCAGTTTGCCGATGGCACCACCCTCTTCGGGGAGGCAAGCCTAAGGGAAGCCAAAAGTATCAAACAGTTACTAATAGATTATGAAGTACAATCAAGGCAAAGGATGAACAAGGAAAAATCATGTATCTACTTCTTCAATACTAAAGTTCACTTGCAACAAGCAATAACATCAATGCTAGGTTACAATTCTGGCAAGCTACCGGCTAAGTTCCTTGGGATTCAAATTTTTTCAGGAAGCTGTAAAGCAAAACATTGGGGGGAGGTGGTGGATAGATGTAGGAATAAGGCCATGTCATGGAAAAACAATTGGCTTACTCTCGTAGGATGTATTACTATGACTAAATTCATTTTGTCTGCAATCCCAATTTATGCCATGTCAAGCTTGGAGGTCCTGGGGAAAATCCAAAATCTGATTTAGAAAGAATCCTTAACAAATTCCTATGGGAAGGATCAAAAGGTGAAAAAAATATCCCATTAATTGGGTGGGACTTGGCATGTAAAGCAAAAGAGGTTAGTGGAGCTGGGCTCCACAAAGTCAAATGGAGGAATAATGCCTTGGGGGCAAAACTTTGTTAGAAGATGTTCAAAAATCCAGACAAACCATGGTGCCAAATTATGCAATCAAAATACTTGGATAACTCGGACAACACTAAAATTTTAACAGTAGACAACTTAAGGGGTGGATCAGCCGCTTGGAATTATCTACTAAAATGCAGACCACTAGTCACATGCCATATATCTTGGAGGTTAGGCAACGAGAGAAAGGCACTCTTCTAGACAGACTCATGGAACGACCACAAAAGTTTGAGTGACCTCATCAAGCTAGGCCAATATGTGGATAGATTAGAGTCTGAGTTTGGATCAAAAGTGGTAGATTATATTCAATTAAGCGATGATCCATTGGTTGGCCAATGCAGTTGGATCAATTTAGACTCACTACCAATTCCCCAAGATTTGATAGCTCTGGTTACTCAGGAAATTCATAATAGGAAGGTCCACTTATGAATTGAGGATGACTCCATCATCTGGTGCGGGGATACTTTTGGAAACTACTCAGCCAAGCTTGGATATCACTTACAATCTGCTCAAGCAAAGGACAAATCATGGATGGCAAGGTTGCACTGGAAGCAGGTGGTGCTACCCAAAGCAGGGGCATTCTTATGGGTAGCAGTCAATCAACGATGTCTAACAGGAGATAGATTAAAAAGGATTGGCATCATTGGACCCACAAGGTGTATACTATGTAAACAAAATGAGGAGAATGGTGACCACTTATTCCTCTTGTGCCCAATGGTAGTCACATGCTGGGACTGGCTACAATCATCATTTAATTACACATGCCCAAGACAAAACAAGTTGCGAGAGTTCTTATCTAGCTGGTCAAACATGAACAAGTGGGGATACTAGTAAGGGTTGTGGATGCTGGCACCATCATTGGTAATATGGCACATTTGGAAGGAGTGGAATACGTATTTATAAAGGAAAATCTTTAAACCACTCCCAGTTAATCGACAAAATCCGAGCAGTCATAATCGAAACCACAAACAATAGAATTAAAATTGGGGCCAAGGAAAAATTCTCCTAGTGGGATGAGGACATTAGGAAAACTTGGAACGAGCTCAAACTACTAAGCATACCAAACATGGGGGCAGTCAAGGTTAACCAGAAGGCAATTCACTGGTTGCAACCGATTAGTCTCAAATGGAAACTAAATTTTGATGGGGCTGCCAAAGGCAACCTCGGGCAAGTAGGGGCAAGTTGCATAATTAGGGACTCTTCAGGCAATAGTATCTGGGAAGCTTCAAAAAACCTCAGGGTCTGCTCCAATAACGTGGAAGAAATGGAGGCCTTATGGCTTGGTCTTTAGGTGTGTGTACAATAGGGATTAGATAAGGTAGAAATCAAGGGAGATTCTCTGCTTTGTATCCAAGCAATTATCGTAGGCAAAACACAATGTTGGCGCATCGATGCCTAGATATCACCAATAAACGACCTTCTAGGCAAGCTTACTCATTAAAAATTATCACATGTCTATGGAGAAGCAAACAAGGCGGCAGACTTTTTGGCGAACTGGGGTACGCTACAAGAGATAAAGGTCATATCGAGCTCTGCCCCCACTCGATGGCTAGGTCTGCAGGAAATCCTAACAAGTGATCTTTTAGGTGCAGTGAATTGAAATATTCAAAGACGTGTGATTATCCCCAACCGAATATCAAATCGACAGCCAGGGGAGGACTGTCCCGTTTAAGACTCGTCAGCAAGCTCGATCCTTGATCACGCATGTGAATGTCCTCCTAGCTTTGGCTGAGAGGCTATATCAAGGAAGGTTGTTGGCTCGGTTTTTTCTTTTATACCAAGAGAATCCATCAGTTGGAAGAGGAAGTCTGTGAGATGGTGCACCAATTCGGTCTAAGCTTTTGCTACAATACATAATCCCTAGCCGAACAGTGTGCTAGATTTTTCTCCTTTCGTAATTTGCAGGTGAGATTGGCAGTGGTCCAACTAGTGAGGAAAATCCTAGGGGATCATCGTCATTGGTGCGACGACAAAATTTTTAAGGCAGTGGTCAGTGCCATCGCCGACATTATGGAATCCCCGGCTAGGGCAGCAGAACTATTCCAAGGGTCCATTCCTGCTACGTATGCTCAAGTTGTCGCCAATTCAACTCTGGACTTAGTAGAGGAAGGAATGGTCAGCTATCTAAGCATGTACTTCGAGCCCTCATATAGAGCAGAACTAAACCCCCAGGACACTGACTACGAAAATGAATTCAATCGGATGGAGGATGCCTGGGAAACGTTCAGGGCAGGGGTTAAGAATAACAATCTGGGTGCCTTTAATAGAATCATGCACCAGGGTCAGTCGTGGCTTGGAGAATAGAGCTTGGAAAGAGTCATCTAGTTAGGTAGGTGTCTGGCAGTAATATACCAGTATCTGGTGAATTAATTTAGCTAGCCTATTATGGCAATCTTTGCCCCTCCCGTTGTACTTGGGTGCTACCCCCTTTTTTGGTAGCTCTTACCTATAAAAAAAAGAAGAAGAAGATAAATTCATAATTTCTCAATAGATCATCATTTACATTGACATTTAACACATTCATATTTTTCATAATTTTTGTTGCATATTTTATTTATTATGAATTTAAATTAATTATTTTGAAAGGCATTCTATGATTACATCAAAGACTATCATGATTGTATAAAAAATGTCATACGACAAATTCACCGACAATAATTTACTGGCGGAAAATTCACCGCCATTTATTCACCGTGGCGGAAAATTCATCGAAGGAAAACTCACCGCCGAGTAAAATTCACCACCAACAATTCACCGTGATGGAAAATTAATGGCATTAATATTTTTAATAAAATCAAAAGCATTGATTTTATTAAAAATACTAATGTGGTTAATTTTTTGCCATGGTGAATTATTGGTGATGAATTTTCCATTAGTGAATTGTTGGCAGTGAATTTTCCTAAAGCCATTAAAAATAAATTATCTAGCCAATATTTATTTATAAAAGAAAAAACTATAAAATAGCTCTCAAATAAATAAAATAACTCCTATGTAAATAAAACAAAATAATTCTTAAGAAAATAAAATTATTTTTATTTTTTATTTTTTTTAGATAGATAATTTTTAAGATAATTATACTTGTTTATATTAATTAAAATTTAGAGAAATGTTAAATTTCATAACGCGTAACTTTTTTTAATGAATTCAAATTATTATTATTTTAAGAAATAATGTTATCAATAAAAATTGCACATATTTTTCAAAAATATATATATTTGTAAATGTTTTCATAAAGTAAAGCAAAGATCTATATATTTGATAGAAACCTATGTTCACAAAAATATAAAATTAAATATAATGCTATACACCAAGTATGAGTTAGTATAGAATGCTCTATACCATGCAACATTTAGCTATGGAGATAGTCATAAAATATCTAGGAGCTTCAATGAAAGCATAAGAGAGACACAATATGAGAGAATAATTATATTCTATCAATAGATGCAAATACACAACATATGCAAATGAATATGATAGATTGAAATTAAAATGAGAAACCTTTAGTTATAAAGTCCAAGGTGATACATAGGACAACATAATATTATGATACGTGTCTTAATCATTTGAGTTGAGATATAAAATGATAATTCTCAAGGAATTCCCTAAATAAGCTTAAGTATTTAAGTAGTGTGAATAGGACCTAATAGATAAATTGGTTAGGTAAAATATATCATTCACATCAATGAAGATATATATGTTGAATAAGTAAAATTATAGCTTTGATCTCCCTTTTAACAAAAGATCACATAAGTTCTCTTAATATCTCAAAAATTCCACCCTTAAATAAATCAACACATCTAGGTCTTGAATATATGAGAGATCTCATTCAAATATAAATTTTTCAAAAAAAAATATTGTTCATAGGAGAAGCATAGAGAAAGCTTATTTCTACAATTCGCAATAGAAAAAACAAACACTTTCAAAAAATGTAAATGAAGAAAATACAAATGACGCTTACATTAAGGGTGGATTTATTCTTTTCTTTTAAAAATCAAGGACACTATGTTGTACATGCAATTAAAATCCATTACACAATCAAATGTGTCTTTTTTTTTCTCATCGCTCAACTCACCACTTTCTTTCTTCATCAAAACTATAATAATTGGGTAAGCCCACAATAGTGTGTTCCACTTTTTGACCAAAGTAGGACATTGAAATCAACATTTTTCACCTAATTTTTACTTTATGAAACCTATAGCAACTAAACTATAAATAAATTAGAGATTATGTGAACTGGCGATTTGTGAAGATTTATGTATAGATTCTAAATATATTTTTAAAAATATTAGAAATAAATTGTGAATTTTTTTACATAACTTTTAATAACTTTATTTTTTATAGTAAACATTTTTACAAAGTGACATTTATGTGATAACGCATAAAATTTTTTATAGAAAGGATACAATTATAAATTTTAAAATATAGATTTGTAACATTAATATCTAGTGCATGTATATTTTTTAATAATTTTTTGCTGCATATTTTTTTAATTAATTTTCAATGTCTGAGTAATTATAATTTGGACATAGGTGTATGTCGTAATGCATAAAATATTTCATATGTATTGAATTTATTTTTTTGAAACAAGGACATCAATACCTAAGGCACAATTTTTTTTAGAATTTTTTTCTCTTTTTTCTATTTTTCATGTGTGTGAAACAAATACCTCAATGTTTGGTGAAAAGTCAACATTCACAGGAAATTAAAAAGAATATAATAATAAAATTAAAAATATTCAAAATTATACATTTTCGAAAGCTTATAATAAGGGCTACATACTTACAAAACATAATTTTTAAATGTCTTTACGTGATCTCTCAAAAAGTAAAGAAAATGTGGTTTTTTTCAACATTTTGATAGGTGTGAAGGAAACTCATTGTGGGTATGATATAAGACTAGAAGGGCTCTATCCAAGGGGGTTTGATCTAAGGGGGTCTTATATAACCCTCTTCAATTAAAACCCTTTAGATGGAACCCTCAAGGCTTTAATTTTTAAATTTTCTAAAAAATATGCGATTTCAAGAAAAAATCAAGATGTCCTACAAGTGGGGCATATTATTGTGGTAGCACCCAATTATTAAAAAAGTGTATATTATTATTTCATATCGCATTCTTGTAACTCACTTTTAAAGTGTGCAATGGAAAAATACTTATCTACTAGATTCTCCCATGACTTATCTATAATATTCCACCAATCTTTATCCTAAGCTACACCTACATTTTAACATTGATAAATCATGACAAAAAATGAACATCTTTAGATAAGTCCTCTGAATGCCTTCATTTACTATATTTTCATATTTAGAAAGGAGTGGATAGTTAATCTAGAAACATGAAATGAGTTTTTTTATCTTATGTAGTTATGGGGTAAATATAAAATAGTTTTCAATGTCATTTCCAACATATATGAAATGGTTGAAAATCATAATAATTATATAAGTTTTGTAGTTGAGAAAAAAAAAGTCTTATGATTGATCCTTGAAAATAATGAATTAAAAGTAAATGAAAAACATATTGAAGTGAAGACATAAAAGTGTTTTTCATTCAACATAAACTAATAAGTTATGAAAAATAATTTGGTTCATTATTTTTTAAAATACTATTATTAAAAGATATTCTCAAGAAAATTGAAAGAAGAAAAATATAATGATATAATCTGTTCGTTTCTATGTAATTATCATTTGAATCAATTACTAAATCTTTGCCAGGGAATAATAAGATAAGAAAAATTTAAAATCAAATCTTCATATATCTGATGTCAATATATAAGACTTTCATATGTCAAAATCGTGAATACATTGTAGATTTGACAATATTCTAATACGACAATTTTTTCACACATCAGTCATTTGTTTGTTAGAGATTCTATAATCAAAATCTTTTTAATGATGGTCGTCTTAATCTCAACAATCAATCTATAGATTTATTCATTAAAAATAATAATTATGGATTAAAAAATTAAGGTCACGCAAGGTATAAAATTTAATGTTTTAACTCTTTGTGTTATTTCACTTTAAGTACACATCAAAATTGTTAAAATATTATCCTTTGCCATGTGAACAACATTTGGAAAATTTCAACTCATCAATTTTTTCACTTTTCCATTCCTAAAACTGGAGTTGTCTTCACATCACAAGGGCAATGGGACAGTATAAGCGTCGAATTTTGAAATTAATCGATGTATGGCGGGGAGAATGTTCTGGTAAATTTAGAAGTTGTCAATTAAGTGAGGGAGTGACATCCACATGGTGGGGCCAGGACGGAACACATTTTCATCACACAGATTTAGATGTTGCAGTGAGATCCACATGGTGGGCCCCTCTCCCCTAGAAAAACAATTTCATTTTGCAACTTGTAGGAATCCCAGGCCATGTTAAGTGACAGATTGATTGCTATGTAATTAAGAAAGAATATATGATTCACAGTGGGCCAATGCCAGCTTTTACATTCATATGGAGCATGATAATGTTCCCTTCGCTACCTACTATTATCGCCATGACACGACAAAATGTAAATGCCAAACCTTGGTTGCATCATCAAGCAGTTAAACCAGTGGAAAATGTAGCACCCGTTGCCTGCACCCACGAATCGCCTATGAAATTCCCAACTGTAAATTTCTGAGCATCACTTTCATCGATAATTTTCTTATAACCAGGCCAAGTTACACGACCGTCGAGCGCAGCTCCTGCACCAGTGTTCTGATATTCGGCATAATACAATGTGCTCAGTGCGAAATCTCCGTTCCATTCAAGCCAACCGGCAGGAACGATGATATCGCTCATTTGGGATATCATGATGACTGTCCGCGAATATAATTTCCACGGTCGCCCAAGGTATGTCGGAAAACTGCTTTTGACGGCAATGAGATCGGCTTCTCCGATGATGTCGCAGCTTTGGATGGAGATTCCAGTATTCTGGTTGGGATCTGTTCTCCCTTGAGCAGTTATACTGTTCTGTTGCTTTGCCATTGGTAGTCGAGCAGCAATGGTGCAATTCTGAAACACAACAGCAGCGTTTCCGAAGATGAAATCCACTGTACCTGAAATATAGCAGTCCCTGAAAAATTGACGGAGAGAATGTGCATAGAGTGTGTCTTGGTAAGCGGTTATCTTGCATCTAAGGAAGAGCGATTCGTCCGACCCAACTCGTAGAGCCACAGCTTGATGGTTAATTGCGCCTGCAGTGTTTGTAAATTGTATGTCCCTAGCAATGAATCCCGCTCCAACCGCAACTGCATTTCAGTTACAGAGTAGATTCAGTCAGAGCTTTTCATAAAATCACTGAAAAGTCACTGTAAATTCTTGGAAACTGAAATTGAAAATCTCCTCAAAACAATAGAGCAGAAACTAATTTCACGAGCAGAACTGTAAAATTTATGAAACATTGTTTTGTTGTTCAGTATTGTTTCTGGATTCTATTGTGTTGGATTTTTTTCATCAAAGATCATATTTGATGATCCATCTTTTTTGCGTTTTTATTTTCTATTATTCTGACTATCAAAAGATCCAACGCAATCAAACCCAGAAACAATACTAAGAAACAATATGAATTATAAAAACTCGATAATTTTGTTATTATAAAGAAATTAAGGATGAGATATAAGCAAACAGGGAAAAATTAAGGAGACTGTGTATAGAATCTAATAGTTAGAGAAATTTGTGTGTAGAAACTAATCCCAATCTAACCTATAGATAAACAGGGAAAAATTAAGGAAACTGTTTATATAATCTAATAGTTAGAGAAATTTTTGTGTAGAATCTAATCTCAATCTAATCTTTAAACCGGGACAACTGTAGAAGGAAAATGTTTAAAAAGTTAAAAACTGAGGAAGTTAGAAAAAGAATCTTGCTAACTGAATGTTGCAGTCCGAAATGTAGGTGTACCGCCCACAACACTTTTATTGCCAGTAACAATCGTGTTCTCCATGCCATCACCAATCACCATCAACATTCTCTTTGATTTGCTCACTTCCACATTCTCCTCATAAGTCCCCTGTTTCACCTTGATAATGAATCTGGTCTTGCTCTTGTCAGGGGCTGCGTTCACAGCCTCCTGAATAGTTGTATAATCGCCAGAACCATCTTTCGCCACAGTCACGTTAGGCTCTTCATTAGCCTGTAGAAGCCTCCGATCCGTTGCAGACACCCACCTTGGAAACCCATCTTCGCCAGGGTAAAAATCATCAGTCAACAGACGTCGGGTAGGGAAGGAAATCTTCAATTTTTCTAGCAATTTTCGAATATTGCTTACAATTGCCAGAGAATTGCTGGTCATCTCGGTCAGATCGTCCACGATGCTCTGTATCTGAGCTTTAGTTTCAGTGTCAGTTGTGTTGGCCAATCCGGTAACACAGGTGTCCAGATTTGTGAGTGCAGCACTGAGCCACGTCCGTACATCACCTGACGGATCAATCAATGACTTGAAATTGAAATTCTTCAGATCGTCACTAGAACTACTTAGCTGGTCTATAGTTTGGTCCATTAACTCCGCACAGTCGTTGAACGCCTGCTTTTGAAACGGATCGGTGACTTTTTGGGTGAGATTAGAGACTTCAGAAAGGGCATTTTGTGCTTCCCTCAAGGCCACGACCACTGCAATATCAAATAGATCCTTGGGGCCTAGCTTGGAGGAGCCATTATACGATGAAAGGCTGGCAATGCACTTGTCCTGATAGATCGTGACACTACAAACGGCTTTCATGGCCTTGCTGGTTGTTTGCATTTGAGTGGGCTCTCCATCATTGCTTCTGCTTTTGGATCTGACAACTGCAACTGCAACAGATACAATGACCGCTACCAAAACCAAGGAAGCTATGCAGATTATAATGAATCTTCTTCTTGTCTTCTTTCTGGCATTTAACTTTTCCTGATGCAGGGCCTCCACTTTGCCATAGCCTTTGAACGAATGCATCTCTTCGCTCAATGAATGCATTTTGTTCCTTGGCTTCTCCTTCTCCAGGCTATAACTGAATGTAACAGAAAAACTCCTATAAATGAAAACAAATCCTCAAATGGATTTATATACTGAGTGCTCTGACATTTTCCAATGTGAAATCGTTGATTAGTCGCTTACTCTGATTCAAGTAATGGAACTGTATTGAGCTGTATCCAGATGATTGGGGGAGATGCTATAAAACAAAAATATTATTCTACCAGACAACGCGTTTGAATTTGTTCTTTGGGTTGCAGACATGAGAAGTAACGCCGATATTAATGGGCACAATGTCAACGTGTCTCCATTAGAACAAAAGGATCGAGTAAGTTCAATAAAATTTTAGATTTGCCTTCACATCGTGCCAGCATTCTAACGCGTTTTTAGGTGGTCACCACAGCGTAATGTTACTAAACTACACGGAATCCAAACGGATACATCCGATCTTTTCTGTGGAGGATTGCTGGTCGTCCATGAACATTAGATATTATCACTTCATAATCATTATCGGTCGTAAAATGTATGATTTCTGTAATGGCGTCCAATCCAATCTCAGTGCAGCTTATAGGAGAGTTAGTGTCAACTAAAATGGAAAGCAACTCAATTTTCCGTTAACTTCTTCGCTTCTAAATAAAAATGTTCATCTAACCCTAGGAAATTAATATGATTTTTGTACCTTGTACTTGTAGCGTTTGTCTTGATTACCTCTATTTCTTGGAAAGGGAAAATATTCATTTTAGAAATAAGTAATCCTCTAAAATTTGTATCACATGGAATTAAGCGGAAGGAAATCATTTATCCAAGGCAGGCAATTAAAAGGTGAATATTATCTCAAAGATTTTGCTTACTCTAAAGGTTTTATGAGGGTTATTGTTGATCTTCTCATTAGAGCAATTCTGTTTGCTAGTGAGCCTTTTGTCTCAACTAATTTTCAAACAATCTTATATTATATGTGGAGAGCATTGAATGGAAGAATGGATTAGGTTTGGAGAACAAGATAACATGATGGTTGGTTAGCATTATTTTAGTTATTGGTGGTAATATTCATATAAGCGATCTTTTGGATTTGAGGATTGATCTTGTCTTGATCTTGTCATTGAAGAACAAGAAATCATGAGAATAATGGTTTGCATTCAAAGTCAATCTTATTAAGAATAACCTAATAAAAAATATTATAAAAAACAACATGAACAAGAAAAATATATCATTCTTAGTCTACTTGATGCCACTTTGATTGAAAACTATCCATATGATCTGTAAGCTCTCTAGACGAGTCAAATATACAAATAAAAATAAATAAAGTTAACAAATCCTGCTACTTGTAGTTTGAGCATGATTATTAAAGAGATATTTTTTAAAAATTCATACATGTGGTATGTGGGCCATGTACTTTTTATATGTGAACAAAAGTAGTACAAACACCTTGGTTTCTGAATATGCAAAGAGGTCAAACAAAGCATGAGATCAAGATACATATATAAAAAAAACAAGTCATAAAGTTGAAATCACAAAAAAAGAAAATGAGAAAATCATCTATGAGCAAATAGTAGAGCTCTCTCCAAAATCATCCACTTTACCTTTGATGATCCTCTAAATTGTTGTGTTCTAGAGTAGATATAAATTTGCATGGCCAACAATTTTTATGCAACCATGATGTTCCTCACTAAGAGCCCCATTGCAATTAATTACTACAACATTGAACTCCTCTAGTGAGTCAACAATAACGCCATTTCTAGTCACATGAAAGATATCATTTTCTTCTTCCGTATAAATATTGTGAGCTCATCCACTTTAAACAATACACCAACATTAGCAAGACTAAAATCAAACACATGCCCACTAGTAGCACAATCTAGATTAGGCTTAGAGAAGTATATTTCTTTTATATATGTTTGAATCAGAACTTTAACCATTCATTCATTTTTATAATATACAAGATATTAGAAAGAAAGATTAACACCACAATAATTCTCATTCTCTATTGGGGGAATTTTTTTAACAACTCTTGACCAATGATCTTCCTCATCACATTTTCCACTAGGGAGATACCATAACAAAAAACTTTATAGGGTCTTTCAAGGGAAAATTGAGCAAATATTGGCTTTTTTAGACTTCAATAGCTCAATATAAACTATTAGATTCATTTTTTCTACACTAGAAAGCCACCACATAAACCAACTAGGAAACCCTAGTACACCATAATATGATATATCCTTCTACCCTATCAAATATATCCTAAATATTAGGAAAGATCATCAAGGTCTATATACAATTTTCCTTTTGTAAATTTCAAGTTTGTCAAAATAGATTTATGTTGACTTCATTGTAGGGATGGTAACACTTGCTTAAGCTAAATCATCTTATCAAATAAGTAACATACTATCTAGTCCTACTCATACTAAGTTCATTGAAGATCCTATCAAATGATGTTAAGGACATCCTAGCCATTGATTTCATTACTAATAACAAACTAAGTGGGATTGTCATTCTATTGATTTTATGAAATATATATTACATCATTAGCTTCACTATTATAGTCCCAACATTAATATAATAAGAGGGGATCCAAATTCTCCCATGCCTCACTTAAGGTTCTATCTAATCTCAATTTCTAGGATCCCCTCTCTTAGACATAATTGACAATGTTGATCAATCCTCTTTTGTGAAAAGGTGGGTGAGTCCACAATGCTTTGGATACTATTAGACCCATCATTAAAGTTTTGAACCTCCACTTACTTATTATAATGTCATACCAATCTGATGGCACCTTCAAAAATTTCAAATTTTGACTAGGCCCATCATAAAAAAAGTTGATTTGCACACTCAGAAGTGCACCTGAAAAATCTTCCCCAATGACCTACTTTGGAGGGTTATAATTTGGAGCCCATTTGCTTTCATGCCAAATCCCTTGGGGGGTGTATTCATTCATCATATGTGAACATGTATGTTAGATTTCAGCTTCATCTGATGAGTTTTCATAGGTTTTTGAAGAGTGAAGCTAGAGGGTTTTGAGACTATTTTGTTGCTTGCAAACTTTCAATCTCGCGAAGTGGCCTCCTATTCAAACTAATATTTCATGGTTGGATGATCATCATGGAAAATTGATTGGTGCTCTGCATTCCCCTCATATTCATATGCTCCCTAGTTTGGTTTTAGAGTTATGAGATCAAGTTTGATATTTTTACTAGGTCAAAAGCAAATGTAGCTTGTTTTGTTTTTACATCTGCATTTTCAGAATGTTTCAACGTCAAATTTAACCCTTAATATCTCGTTAAGAATGTGGATTGAAGGAAAGCCCTCTTTCACACATACTCAATGGACCTAGATGATCTAGTGTTTCTAGTGGTAGCTTCCTAGAAGGTGATTTCATAAGTTTTCAAGGAGGTGACTTGGTGTACTCAAGTTGGTTTGTGATAGGTGCAGTTGTAGAAAATTTTGAGTGAGATACTTTGACATTGAATATCTTGCACCTCAGAATGAATTTTTCTAAGCCGTTTGTTGTAATGAATTGTTGGTTCAAATGGTAACATGTTTGCTCAGTTTCAGGCCCCTAAGATGAGTTTTGAGGGGTTATTTAATCATTTTATGATTGCAATAGGGCCAAAAATGGTGTTTCAGAAAGTTTAAAATTTTGAAAATCTAAGGATAACCCATTTTTTTCTTGGGTTTGAGATGTCTAAAAATCCATTTTCATCAAAAATAGAGGTCATTTGATACATTATTTTAATGTATTTTCAGTGTGGTGAACATGTCTCGAGGGTTAGTTTACAAAGGAGGTCCTAGAAATCTTTTAGCGATGCAATTCTTCAGGAAATGGGTTTTCTCTAAATAATTGATAATGTCCCTACACAAATTTGCATGGCTCCAGGTGTTTCGGTTTGCCCGCAATAAATTTCTCCATTTGGCCTACAGGTGTAAGTAGAGTCACAATTTTTCTAATGTTTCAAATGTTAATATTTAAAATATTGTGACTATTTTTAAAAATATTGAGCAAATGTAAAAGGAGCATTTAGGGAAAACATAAAATACTTTTTCAAATTTTCTGAACGAAAAGCAAGTTTAATTCTTGCTTCTGATTGGCTAAGATGCGACTTTCACAACTTTCACAGTTGCACGACAAAACTCACCGCCTATTGCGAGTTGTGAATGAAAATGGAGGAGGAAATCAGCAATGCCTTGGTTCGAATGATGAGTTTTCATTTGGGCAAGCTAATTAAAGCTTTGTGGCAAAGGACAGGTTTTAATAATTTTTCAAAGTTCTTCGAAAGTAGCATCACCTGTCGCGGTTTTGAGTCCATAATGAAGAAACAAATTAGCGATGAGCGATGGTTATTGTGTCCATAGCCCATCGATAATAGATTTCACCTCTTCCACATTGAATTTGTGACATGTGATGTTTCATCGCTCATCGTTGATGTCTTATTATTTTCTCTATCTACATATACGATGTGCGATGGTCTCTCGGGAAAAGTTTATGCAAGGCGATGGTGGGCCCATGGACTATGGGAATATTTAATGAAGGATTTAAATGGTGGGAGGGTAAATAAAAGGTGGAGGCAAGGTAATTTTCCCAATTAAATGAATTTTAATCCTTCATGAAAACTTTGGCTACATTATACTCATCACCCATCGCTATTATATTTTTCATTTCTCTCATTCTATTCACGATGCGCAATATGTTGGAATGTGGAAACAGTGGGCCCGTGGACTATGTAAATATTTAATGAAGGATTTAAATGGTGGGAGGGTAAATAAAAGGTGGAGGCATGGATAATTTTCCTGATTAAATGAATTTTAATCCTTCACGAAAAACTTTGGCTGCATTATATTCATTGTGCATCACTATTATATTTTTTATTTCTCTGATTCTATTTGCGACATGTGCGATATGGTGGAATGTGGAAATGGTGGCCCCATGAGAATTATTTAAAGGAAATGTTTGAGGTAAAAGTAAAATGCAAGGCATGGATAGATTATTTTATTCCCTGGTAATAGGGTGGGTGCAAAAAGATGGGGGGCCAAATTGTGGCCAAATTTTAAAAAAAGTTTTGATAGGCTACAACGAGAGCGCATTATAACGCGCACACATTATGGCTTGGTGTGTTGAGCCTAAGGCTCAGCCACACCGAGCCAATAATGCGCTCGTGTTATAACACACTCGCATTATGAGCCATTAGAAGCAAAAAAAAGGAAACCAAATTCATTTTCATTGTGACTTTTTTTTTTCCACCCACGGCCAAAACCCTTCATTTGCACGTTTGCATTCTGGGAGGAGTCATCTTGTAATTTTTTCAATCAAGTTCTTGTTGTTTCATCTCCAAGATGCTGTCACATCTCTAAGAGGTAAGGATTATTTGTTTGTTGTTGTGAATTTGTTAGTTTTAGGTTGTTTTTTATATTTATTTGTTGAATTTGTACGAGATGTTAATGAACTTGCAAACCCTCCTCAAAATCCTCAACAACTAGAGCAACAACAAAATCAAAAAATACTCAAGTTGCACAACCACAACAACAATCTCCTCCACCAATCCCTCAACATGTCCTCTTGACACTCAACAAAATTTAATTAGTGAAATTGAAAACAATAAAAAAAATTGAGGAGTTAATCATGAGGTTGAACAATCTAGTAGGTTCAACCATGGAGAGAAGAAAACTCGCAAATTCTCTTAAAGAAATGTTAAAAAATGTAGATGCAATCAACAAACAATTAAGTGGTTGGCAAGATAACAAGCAACTAGGAATTTTTATCGGGATAAATTATCATATAAAGATGTAAAAGATGAAAAAAATACAAAATTATATTTGTGCTCATTATTCACCGACCCACACACTAATCAAAATCTTTGCCTCAATGCGAAGATGTTTCCTATCCATTGGTGCCACCACCAAGGGATTAGGAACCATTTTTGGGATAGGTGGTATATGGTTTTTGATTACCCACCATGCAACAATTGCGAAGTCCCACAATATTTCTTGAGGAAACTATACTATGAGTTCATCCTAAAAAAATCCTAAATTATTTTGATATGAAGGACTTCCATGGGAGAGGTGGTGGGTCAGCTCAAGATAGACCCAATGCACAACTGAATCCTAGGTGGCAAGCAAGATGAGCTCTCGCTAGGCTGAATCATGAGAACATTGTTATCCCTTCCATCGTGAAGGAGAGTGCCAAGGTAGAAAATTTTTAGGCTATCACCTCTTTGACCCAGAGTGTCATTCAACATGCCATTCCTATAGTACAACACCATTGAGGGGAGTTTTCAAGTGCTAGGCTTCCACCCCATTCGTGTCAAGTTTGTGGGGTGACTTGTACATATGACCCCACCGACACTGGGGAGGCTGCTACATATGATATGTCTACAACTAAAAAGATGGTGAGGGTAGTTGACATTTTGAATTAAGCTTATGGCATCGATACTCAAGTAAATGTTAGCATGTTCATTGAATTGAATTTATTAAATGTCATTTTTGAAATGCCAAATTAACTAATTTATTTTTATGATTGTAATAAAATTTTAGGGTCACACTGTTGATACTGGATACACCGGCACTGCACCTACTTATTACTCTACTACATCTACCATTGAGGTATGTAACTAGTAAACAATTATAAATTTATTACATGCTAATAGAATTGTTATATGAATGGTATTCAAATATCTAATTTTAGATGTTGAATAGGCTAATATTGGAGGTTTCATGGGAACACCTCTGAGTGCCAGTGGAGCTGGACAGACCTTCACGTAGGTAATAAATGGAGATTTTAACTAATGAATTGTACGTAATAGATTTGTGTATATTATATTCATATTGTTGATTACATTGCATTGCACATCTTTCAAAGTCAAAGCATTACTTCACATTCCATAGCTAATAACTAGATGTTGATAGATGACAAAATTTCAACTACAATATAGTCAACTTTCGAAAGTCAACATAAGTAGTGATGTAATTAGTTCACATAACATAAGTAATAAATAGGAGCAGCTGCCAATTGCATTATCTTGTCATGGCATTTCATGAGACCACTTTTTATTGAGGCATCTTTTCAAATAGTTCACTGCCTTGTCTATGCTATGGATGCTTGGAAGAAATATATGAAAGAATAATAGTAAGCAATAAGATAGACAAGGCAATGAGTTGTTTGAAAAAATGCCTCAAATAAATGTGGTCTCATGTGGTGATGTCCATCACCATGAGACCCCATTTCATTGAGATTTTTTTTTAAACAACTCACCACCTTTTCTATGCTACCACATTTTCCATACATATCTACTATTTAAGCATTTTATCAAGCAGTTCAATTCCTTGCTTCTATGGCTAAAATCCTAAGAAAAGGTGCTTTCCAACAAACTATGGGTTCATAAAAAAAAATATATCAAAGAATAATAGTAAGCAATAGCATAGACAAGGCAGTGAGTAGTTTGAAAAAATGCCTCAAAGAAATGTGGTCTCATGGTGATGGAATGCCACTAGGTTTCCTTGAGGCATTTTCTTGAATAGATCACCACCTTTTCTATGCTACCACATTTTCCATACATGTCTACCAAATAATTTAATCAATCTACTCAATTCCTTGCTGCTATGGCTAAAATCCTAAATTAGGTGATTTCCAACAAACTACAGATGCTTGGAAAAAATCTATCAAAGCACAATAGTAAGCAATAACATAGACAAGGCAATGAGTAGTTTGAAAAAATTCCTCGAAGAAATGTCATCTCATGGTGGTGGAATACCATTCCATCACCATGAGACCACATTTCTTTGAGGTATTTTTTCAAACAACTCACCACATTTTCTATGCTACCACATTTTTTCATACATGTCTACCAAAGAATTTTATCAAACTACTTGAACTTCTTTCCTGCTATGGCTAAAAGCCTTAAAAAGGTGCTTTCCAACAAACTATGGATGCTTGGAAAAAATATATCAAAGCATAACAATAAGCAATAGAAAATACAGGGCAATGAGCAGTTTGAAAAATGTATCGAAGAGATGTGGTCTCATCATGATGAAATGCCATTCCATCACCATGAGACCACATTTCTTTGAGGAATTTTTTCAAACAACTCGCCGCCTTTTCTATGCTACCACATTTTGCATACATGTCTACCAAATCATTTTATAAAACTACTCACTTCCTTGTTGTTATGGCTAAAAGCCTAAAATAGGTGCTTTCCAATAAACTATGGATGCTTGGAAAAAATCTATCAAAGAATAATAGTAAGCAATATCATCATTAGGGTAGTGAGTAGTGTGAAGAAATTCCTTGAAGAAATGTGGTCTCATGGTGATGGAATTCCATGACACATTTGTTTGTAATGGCATTCCATCACCATGAGACCCCATTTCTTTGAGGTATTTCTCAAACAATTCACTGCCTTCTCTATGCTACCACAGTTATCGTACATGTCTACCAAAACATTTTATCAAATGGTTCACCGCCTTGCTACTATGGATAAAAGCCTAAAAAAAACTTCTTTTGAGCAAGCTATGGATAGGGAAAATAGTAAGCATGATAGTCAGAAATATATAGTTTAATAAGTACAAAAAAAATGGTTCATTATCTCATACATTATAAGCCATGACGTGCATCACTATTCTAGTTTTCGTGATTGAATAATTTGTTGTTTTATTTTTAGTTGTTGAAAGTAGACACACCTCCAAATTTTCATAGGGCAATGGAGATTAGTGTTTCATCTGCTATAGGCTCCTTGATGCCTCTCATAGATGTATGAGGCAAATTACTAAATTTTAATTTACATTCATTGCTATAGTTGTTAGTTAGTGAAAAATGAAGCCATTATTGATTCGTAGTTTAATTTCTCTTTGGATGGTTTCTATAGGGCTTCAACATTCCTTAGCATGGGCATTTGAATATTTCCCTCAAGGAGAGTGATTTTCAGATGTCGGTAAGTGATTATTTTGTTAAATATATCATTTTTTATAATGTAATTTCTATATATTAATGTGGTTACTTCTTATTGTAACTAATAAAGCTTCACTAGGAACTAAAACCTAGGAGGAGCATTAGGAGCACTCCCTAGCCTCAGAACAAATGAATGACAGACCTATTAGCATTCAATCGACAAGCAAAGGGCAAGAATTTAATTTCAGGGCATGCAAAGCAATGACTTTTGATTCTAGAGCCCTTTGCTGTATGCCTATATGGCATTTTTATACATATTTTGTATTGGATATATTTGACATCGTATGCCTATATGACATTCTCATAAGCCTATATGGCTATTTTGTATATATTTTATACTTATAACAACATATATTGATGTGTACCTATATGGCTATTTGGTTAATATAAATATTTTTATCGATGGTATCCATATTTGCATTATAAATCCATGGTTCAATAGATATGAGTTATGTGTATTCAAGTGTATACTTTACAACTTACGTGTATACTTTGTGGCTTACGCCTATTCTAATGTATACTTTATGACTCATGTGTTTTCATGTCTATACCTTGTATTCATGAATATACTTTATATTAATTTATGTATACTATGTATTTGTGTGTATACTTCAAGGCTTATGCATTTTTGAGTACTTGTGCTTCCCTTATTCACATGTATGCTTGAATTATTCACGTGTAGATACTTATTAATTGGTTAGCCCTACCATTGATCATTGTTGTCCTTCATTGAATGTTTGTCTTTAATATTTATTGATTGATGCTTAACAACTTTATTAGTTGATGCTAAACAACTTCAATATTTCTAGGAATACTAGTAGAGTTAAAAATTACAATATTGCACAAATTGAAAAGAAAAGATTAATTGTAAATAAATGCATTGATTATTAACTTTATAATTGATTAAGAATGAGTATAATATATATCAAGAGATGATCCTTCTATAATGGCAACTGTCAACTAGAAAATAGGTAAAGCATTCCCAATACTTTAAAAGCAATAATCCACCCAAAATTGAAATGAGAGAGAATGCTTATTTAAGGTCCTTGAGCAATGTATTTCTGAATGCTCCCTTGTTCTTACATATCTCAATTCAGTTTAAGCCAAAGAGCTCCATCAAATCCTTTCTCTAAAAGAAAAAAATGTGTTTTCAATTGGTATTCCATGAGATGTTTCATAGAAAGATTCTAGTATATTGAATCTTTTGATTGGAACAACTCAATTAAGCAAAGGATACACAATCTTCACAACACTTTCAAAACATAATATTCATAGTAGATGATGATTACTTAACTTCTTGACAAATTATCATACAAACATTTATCTTGAATAGTCTTTAAACATTTTCACGACATAATCCTCATAGTATAGAATGATTTGTTATGTTCTTGATCGATCACCATATAAACATGTCAAAAGATGTATATGTCAATTTTTTGCAATATTATGTCTTGTATAGGAAATGGACTTGGGAGAAAGCTTTATAATTTATAATATGTTAATAAGAAATGGACTTAAGGGTGAAATTTTATTTATCACACTAAATAATAAATGTACATGAGAGCATCACTTATTTCTCTTAGACTCTAGTTTTCAAGCATAGCAAATCATTTCAAATGAAAATGACAAAATGCTTCACAACCAAAGTTGTTAATTGAGGAAAAATAAAATGTTTTCAAGTTCCACCATTGTACACATTTACAATTGGTTGTATATTGTTGTAAGGGAAATGAGGATAATAAAAAAATGTCTTGCACTTGCTAGACTTGAGGATGATCATATGTTTTTTGGGTGGAAAACTCGGACTTCTCAACTATCATATGAATGTTTCTCTTTTTTATTGTTTTGCATACCATCATAAGTGATCGAGTTGATTGAACGTAGCTCGAAGAGATTCAGTATATTTGGGTGTGAAAGAAGACCATACCTAGCATAAATCTACCTACCGGGACGTATTGGAACAATTTGTTTGGTCAGATGAGTTGTAGAACGAAAGTTGCACCACTTTGCAACTTTACACTGCTTACATTTGACACTTTTTCATCAAGTGAAAATTGGACACCACGAAAAGATGAAACCAAGATAAAAATAAATAAGAGAGGCTATTATAGAGGGGCCCAACACTATCTCATAGGATCAGATGGATAGTTTGTAAGAATCATGGTTTTCGAGTAATATCTTTTCAAATATTGCTGCCTTTTTGCACTTTGAACCCTTAAGGGATCGAGCCAGTTGAACGTAGCTCAGAGAGATTCAACATGTTTGGGTGTGAAAGAGGACCATGCCTAGCATAAAATACCCACTTAGATGCATTGGAACAATTGGTTTGGTCACTCGAGTTGCAAAATAAAATTTGCACCACTTTGCAACTTTGCACAACTTGCATTTGACAACTTTTTCCCCAAGCAAAAAGTCACTACCACGGGAAAAACCTCTGAGATAGTGAGAACTGAGAGAGGTTAGTGTAGGGGAGCCCAACATAATCCCATAGGCTCATAAAATATTTTTCTAAGCATCGTGGTGTTTGAGTAACAACATGTTGAAGATTGCAGCCATTTTGCACTTTGGACTCATAAGGGATTCGACCAGTTGAATGTAGCTCGAAGAAATTCGACTTGTTTGGTTGTGAAAGAGGACCATGCCTAGTGTAAATGTACCCACTTGGATGTGTTGGAACAATTTTTTTGGTCACTCGAGTTGCAAAACAAAAGTTGCATCACTTTGCATCTTTACACTACTTGCATTTGACACTTTTTCCATCAAGTGAAAACTAGACACCACAGGAAAACAAATCTGAGATAACAAAAACTAAGATAGGTTATTGTAGAGGGGCCCACAAAATCCTATAGGCTTAGATGAATATTTTTTAAGCATCACAATTTTCGAGTAATAGCCCGTCAAAGATTGCTACCCTTTTGCACTTTGGACCCTCAAGGGATTGATTCGGTTGAATGTAGCTTGGAGAAATTTGGCATGTTTGGATGCAAAAGAGAACCATGCCTAGCGTAAATGTACCCACCCATATGGTTAGAATGATCTATTTGGTCACTCGAGTTGCAAAATAAAAGTTGCACCACTTTGCAACTTTGCACAACTTGCATTCGACAACTTTTTCCCCAAGCGAAAAGTTTGCCACCACAGGAAAAAACCTCCAAGATAGAAAAAAATGAGAGAGGTTATTGTAGAGAGGCTCAACGTAATCCTATAGGATTAGATGAGAAGTTTCTAAGCATCATAGTGTTCGAGTAAAAACATGCTGAAAAATTGCAGCCATTTTGCACTTTGCACTCAAGAGATTTTATTGGTTGAATGTTGCTCAAAGTGATTCGACATTTTTGGGTGTGAAAGAGGACCATGCCTAGTGTAAACACACCCAATTAGATGCATTGGAATAGTTCATTTGGTTACTCAAGCTGTAGAAAGAAAGTTGCACCACTTTGCATCTTTACACTTCTTGCATTTGACACTTTTTTCACCAAGTGAAAACTAGACACCACAAGAAAATGACTCCAAGATAACAAAAATCGAGAGAGGTTATTATAGAGGGGACCAAAAAAATCTCATAGGCTCAGATGAAGAGTTCATAAGCATCACATTTTTTGAGTAATATCCTATCAAAGATTGGTTCCCTTTTACACTTTGGACCCTTAAGGGATCAAGCTAGTTGAACATAGCTCAAAGCGATTCGGTGTGTTTGGGTGAAAAAGAGGACCATTCCTAGCGTAAAAATACCCACTTGGATGTGTTGGAATAGTCTATTTGGTCACTTAGGTTGTAGAACAAATGTTGCACCACTTTACAACTTTTCACAACTTGAATTTGATAACTTTTTCCCCAAAAGAAAAGTCACCACCAAAAGAAAACGCCTCCAAGATAGAAAAAATTGAGAGAGGGTACTATAGATGGGCCCAATGCGATCCCATAGTATTAGGCGAGAAGTTTCTAAGTGTCACAGTGTTTGATTAAAAACATGGTGAAGATTGTAGCGATTTTTCACTTTGGACTCATAAGGGATTATGTTGGTTGAATGTAGCTCAGAGTGATTCGATGTGTTTGAGTGGGAAAGAGGACCATGTATAGTGTAAACATACCCACTCGAATGCATTGGAACATTTTTTTTGGTCACTCAAGTTGCAGAACCAAAGTTGCACCACTTGCATCTTTATGTTGCTTGCATTTGACACTATTTCCATCAAGTGAAAATTGGACTCCACGGGAAAAATGACTTTGAGATAACAAAAACTGAGAGTGGTTATTATAGAGGGGCCCAACATGATCTCTTAGGCTCAGGAAGATAGTTCACAAGCATCACGATTTCCGATTAATAGCCCATCAAATATTGTTGCCCTTTTGCACTTTGGACTCTTAAGGGATCGATCCAGTTGAACGTAGAATGAAGTGATTCAACATGTTTGGGTGCGAAAGAGGACCATGCATAGTGTATATCCACCCATCTGAATGTGTTGGAATAGTCTGTTTGGTCACTCGAGTTGTAGAACAAAAGTTGTACCACTTTGCAACTTTATACTACTTACAATTAACACGTTTCCCATCAATTCAAAACTGGACACCACGAAAAAATGACTCTGAGATAAACAAAAATTGAGAGAGGTTATTGTAGAGCTTCCCTACATGATCTTGATGCCTCATATGGAATTCCCATAACTAACACGGTATCCAGATAACAGGTCATCAAAGATTGCTACCCTTTCGTAATTTGGACTATTAAGGGATTACGTTGCATGAATTATAAATGTTTTAGGGTAGCAATATATTTCAAAATTTCAGTAAATATCAGTACAAGTGTTTATTTAAATAGAATGTATGCTAGATTGATATTGATATATAATCATTAAGTTGATTTGTGTTTAATATTGACGTTTTTTATAATAAGTTAGTCAATTGGTGCTAGTTATAATAAGGAGAGAATAAAAGAAGAAGAAATAATGATTAGTAACCATCAATGGTTATTACACTCACTATATTAATAATATGATGTTTACAATAAAATGAGTAGTATTTGACTGTTGTAATTCTTCTGTTTGTTCTACAATTGTCTAATATGCTTCATCACCATTCTGAATTCCAAGTGCTTGTAATTGTAGGCTCAATGCCTTAGGTACTCTGTTCTCATTAAAATTTTACAATGTCACTCATACATTCAATATTTTCTTATAATGTCTACATCATAGGTGCTTATGACGAGGTTAACTTCAAATGAATAACTTTATATTCCCTCACTAAGCTTCACACACTCTTTTATAATGGCTTCAAATTAGAATTGAGATTTGTCAAGATCATCAAAATAAGGATGTTCCATTGCTTTTTTGGCTGAGATTCTCTTGGATGGATCATAAATTAGAATTTTCTACAAGGGGACACCAATCAATTTTTTGTAGGTTACTTACAAATGGGTAAAGTAAAAGAAGAAAAAGAAGGAGCATCCAAAATGGAAATGAAATGAAAATAGATGGAAGGAACTTATAGACAAAAAATCCACACCATTTGGTTCCAAATCAGGAACAACAAGGCTTAAATCTTGATGCTTCCATTGAGGATAGTCATGCCACTCTCTCAACTTAGTCACTCTTGGCCATACATCTTCATTGGGAGTTCCAAGATACCTATTGCACACAACAACCTCTCATGAATAGAACATGAATAGAACGTAGCCACAATTTTACTTTCCAACCTTTTGGAAACTTGTAACCTATCAACATAACCTATTTAATCTTCCACTTAGTTTACTTATCTATTGAGAATATCCTACATCATTTTTTTTTGCATATTTTTGAGAAAAAATATAATACTATTGTACTTTGTATCCTTTGCCACAGTTCTAAACATAAAGTGTGTTACATTTGCAAGTTTGATAACTTCATGAATCACCTACATACATGATATAAACATTAGATGATAGAATTTTCATCAAAACATTGGCATCATACAAAATAACGTGCATACAAGTATAAATTAATAAGAACCATTGTGCATACTTACAAATTAATCCAATGAACAATTTGGGTCTACTCTACTCTTTATTGTGTCAAGTATTGCCTAATGGTCAGACTCACGAACCTTCCATAAGGTCTTATTCAAATGTCTACCCCCATATTCAGTCAAAAGAACATTGGATTCCACGACAAGGTTCAAGTAATGAAGAATCTTCCGATGCATTTCAAAGTTTAGAAACAACCAATATTTAACACTCTTATGTGGGTACCTTCTAAGCCACATCCTAGTAACAAAAAATGAGCCTATAGGATATTTGATGTTTACTCCATCTATAACTGGGGCCTCCAATTTATTTGTAGCCTCAACTCAGCGACATAAGTAATAATTTGTTCCCTCTTCATTGTCTTTATCTACAATAATTGCATAAACATGCCTGCACTGATATGTACAACAAATCTCTTGAAATTATTCAACATTAAAAATACAGTACAAAGTAAGAAAATAATAGGAATTTCAAAAAATATGCAAGTAGATATTTTATCTTGTTGAACTAGATCTAATATGTGGTCAAAGTCAACTGATGAATCTATCTGTGTTAGTTCTAATGTCATCAAAGGGTGATACATATGAAGTGGGCTAAGATAACTTAATGACAATTTCTCAACCCACTATTTTGACTTATAATCATCCCAAGCTTGCAATGTAGATGAAGAACAAAAGCATGCCATCTTTCATGTATTGATACTCCATGAACCTGAATTTGAGCTAAGGAAAGAGTGTATTTAACTCGATCCTATCAGTGTACAAAAATCCTCATATGGTGCAATGTTAGTATCATCCATCAACCAAAAACTCTATGAACTCAAGGCATACCATTCCCTAGATCCATCGAAGCATTACACCACTCGATGATTGCTTTTGCATTTGTCAAATTTTCATTGTCTTCATACTTTTAACTCTTCGCATGCTAATGCTCTTTTCACACATGCTATTGCACCATCATGCTCCCTTTTCCATACCTAGCCTCACAAAAGTTCCACATATGCTAAACACTTGTAATGGCATGCATCCTGCACAATCATTAGAACATGCACGAGTTCTTGAACTATGCTACACATTTATCTAACCATATTATATGTTGACCGTATGGTATGCCCCTCTGAGCCAAATCACTATAGAACATCTGGAAGCAACCTTGCACAAAATCTAGAGAATGTGTATGATCATCACTAATATAAAATTGATACTCCCTTAATACCTTCCTTTGGTCCTCTATACCATCAGTTGCATGAATGAATTCTATGTGCACAAATATCAAAACCTATGTGAAGTTGTAATATTTTGATTGCACCTCACACTGTGGCTGTAGAATGTAGTTCTCTGCAAATTCAACCACTGAAACTATGCTACCAACTGGAAAGGTGTCCTTGCATATCTTGAATTATGTGTCCAACCATTAGGCTCTATGGGTATGCCTTGCATACTCACACTATATTGTCCCGAAACATGTGCATAAACTGATATACTGGAATCTTCTGAATAACTAAATCACACATTTTTGCTTGATTACCATCTTTTGTAACATATGCCACTATTCTATACTTCCTAAACTCTACTACTTTTTGTCCCACCTCATCTATGCTTTCCATATGTTGACATACTAACATATGTTGCAAGCGAACGCAACACTAACATGAACCCTCCAAGCATAATGTTCTGTAGAATATTTGGCCATCCTCAATTTCACATAATTTTTTTTATAAGAACTCTCTTGAAGATGTTGGTGGCGCTTGTATGCCACAATCCTGCAAAACATCGTTAGTATGCAAATCTAAACATATAGAATGATAAACATCATAATTGTTAGATAATTCAATATGTAGTCTACAACAAAAAGTAGTGTGTGTGATTTATCTTCACATAAAAAGGTTTAATCATTTCAAAATATCTTTGACAAATACTAATTTGAGGATAATCTTGTTGAAATTTATTCAAGAAAATTGGGTTTGAGTTTTATCCAAAAAATGCTTTGGATGTGGCTCAAGGTTTCGACTGCTGATTCTCCTTCTTACCACATCCCTTTGATTTGAAGATGGTCTTATGTTATTCTTCCAATAATATTCAATTAGTGTTCTCAATTCTTCAACAACTTTTTTATATTTTGATGGCAGTCTCCTCGAGAATTCCCATGAGTCATTTGAATTGGTGCCCCTCAATTCTTTGCTTCCTTTGAATGGATCTTAGGGTGGGTGCATGGAAATGGGTAGCAATTCCGTGGACACCCAAAAAAAAAAAAATTGAAAACCATAACGCGAGCGCATTATAACGCGTTCGCGTTATGTCTTCCGTTAAACCTAGGCAAGGTCTTAGTGGCTACAACTACAAAGACATAACGCGCTCATGTTATCAACTATTAAAAGCAAAAAAATAAATGCAAATCTCTCATTTGCATTTCGACTAGTTTTTTTGTTGAACCCGCGGCCAAAAAACCCAGAATATTGCACTCACGTTCTAGGAGGATAATTTCTTCACCAAGAATCCGCATTTCTTCACAACGATGGTGCCACAACAACGAGGGTTGTAAGAGGTAAGGATTATATGGTTTTTGTTTTGAATTTGTTAGTTTTAGGTTGATTTTGTTAGTTTCAGGTTGAATTTGATATCTATTTGTTTGAATTTTTAGGAGATGCAAATCAACCTGCAAACCCTCAAAATCCTCAATAGGAAGACCAACCAAATCCTCAAGATCAAAATCAACCACAACATCAACCTCCTCCACCAATCACTCAACCCCCTCTTGGCACTCAACAAAATTTAATGAGTGAAATTGAGAACAACAAAAAAAAAATTGAGTATTTGATTAATAGGTTGAGTGATCCAAATGGTTCAACCACAGAAAGAATGACCCTAGAAAATTGATTGAAAGATATGTTAACAAATGTAGATTCAACTAGCAAACAAATAATTGGATGGGAAGATAGGATATAGGCGGCTAGGGACTATTATGCAAATAAACTATCATAGAAGGATGTGAAAGATTTAAAAATTACAAAAGGTGATTTGTGCTCATTAATCACCAACCCATATGCACAAATCAAAATCTTACCCTCAATGCAAAGAGGTTTTCTATCCATTGGTGCCACCACCAAAAGATGAAGGAGTGGTTTTATGATAGGTGGTACATGGTCTTCGATTACCCACTGTGCAACAATTGCGAGGTCCCGCAATATTTCCTTGGGAAACTATATAATGAGTTCATATTGAACAAAATCCCAAATTATTTTGATATGAGGGATTTATAGGAGAGAGGTGGGGGGTCAGCTCAGGATAGACCTGGTACACAGCTGGATCCTACGCAGCAAGGTAGACGAGCTCTCACTAGGCCACCTCATGAGCATGTTATTATGCTTTCCATTGTGAAGTAAAGTGCTGACATAGAGACATTGCAGACAATCAACACTTTGACCCAGAGTGTCATCCATCATACTAGCCCTATTCTACAGTGTCATCTAGGGGAGTCTTCTAGTGGTGGCCATCGAACACATGTGTGTCAATCTTGCGGGGCTACTTGTTCACATGACCCCACCGACCCTCAGGAGACTAGTAAGCAGGATCCGTCTGTAGCTATGAAGATGGAGAGGGCAGCTAACATTTTGCATGAGGCATATGGCATTGATAGTCAAGTAAAATTTAGTGCATGTGTTCATTGAATTTAATTTATTAAATTTCGATTTTGAAATGCAAGATTAACTAAATTTTTTTTATGATTTTAATAAAATTGTAGGGTCATAGTGTTGAGACTGGATACACCAACCCCCCACCAACCTATTTTTTTAGTACACCTATCGCTAAGGTATGTAACTAGTAAACAATTATAAGTTTATTGCATATTAATGACATTGTTTTATGAATGGTAATTTAATATGCAATTTTGGATGTTGAACAGACTAATATTGAAGGTTTTGATGGAACACTTCCCAGTGGCGGTGGATTTACTCAAACCTTCACACAGGTAATAAAATAAAGAGTTTAACTAATGAATCAAGTACTTAATAGATTTGTATAGTTTATACATGCACATCGCTGATTACGTTGAATAGTTTGTTGTTTTATTTTTAGTTGTTGTGAGACTATACACCTCTGAATGTGACGAGGGAAATGGATATTGGTTTGACATTTTCTATACAATCCTCGATGGCTCTGACATAAGAGGTATGAGGAAAATTAGTAATTTACATTTGTTGTTATAGATGTTAGTTAGTGAAAATTCAAACCATTATTGATTCACGTAGTTTTTGTCTATTTGTATGGTTTATACAGGGCTTGAGCACTCCTAAGCATGGGTGTGTGGATATTTCCCTCGTGGAGAGAGATTGTGAGATGGTTGTAAGTGATTATTTTATCAAATATATCATTTTTTATAATGTAATTTCTATATATTCATGTCTTTACTTCTTATAAAAATTTACCATGAACTAAACCCTAGGAGGAGTACCAGGAGCACTCGACGAGTGCAGCAAAAATGAGTGACAGACCTATCACCATCCAAGTGAAAAGGAAAGGGAAAGATTTTATTTCCTACGCATGGAGAGCAATGAATTTTGATTCCAGAGTCCTTTGTTGTATGCTTGCATGGCAGTTTTGTACATATTTTTTGGGACATATTTGACATTGTATGCCTAGATGGCATTCTCATAAGCCTATATGGCTATTTTGTACATATATTTCATACTTATATCGCCATATATTTATGTATGCCTACATGGCTATTTGGTTAATACAAATATCTTTTATCAATGCCTATCCATATTTGCATTCTAAATTGATGGTTCAATAGATATGAGTTACGTGTATTCAAGTGTATACTTTACAACTTATGTGTATACTTTGTGACTTACATGCATTCGAGTGTATACTTTGTGGCTTACATGTTTTCATGCATATACCTTGTATTCGTGCATATACTTTGTTTTAATTTGTGTATACTATGTATTCATGTGTATACTTTTTGAGGCTTACGTGTTTTTGAGTACTTGTATTTCCCTTATTGACATGTACATGTTTGACTCATTCACGTGTATAATTATTAATTGGTTAGCCCTAGCATTGATCTATGTCATCCTCAATGCATGATCCTTGAGATGGAGTAAGTACACCCTCAAGGTCAAAAGGAGTTTCACATGCATTCTTTGTAGGCTCATTTTGGTAGTGAAACCAAAAACCTCTTGCATCATTGAAACAATTTTTTTTTTCCTTTATAGCAGGTCTGAAGCCATTATCATTCTCCATCAATTCTTCATGTATCCACTCCCCATTAATGGTTGTCTCATGACCTTCATGAAACCAAGCACTTATCTCATTTGTGATAGAAGAAATGTATGAAGATTTATCTTCCTCCTTATGAACCATTCATTATCATGAGAGATGTGTTCTTGTGAACCACTACTGATGAAACATGGGTTAATGAGTTTGACTTGTATAACTACACAATTGAATCCTAATAGCAATATCACAATATTTATATATCTAAATGTGTTATTTCCTTCAGCTAAAATTTGTGCTTATACTTATGTGATTGATGTATGTTTGTGTATGGGATCATAGTAATTTCTATTTGATGATGCTATTGTGTCTTTAAGGTTTATTTATTAAAGGGTGCATGAAACAAGTTTTAAATCCTTACAAATCTTTGAATTTCTTAGATTTTTCTATTTGTCGAGTCTGGGCTCTGAGCTCGAGTCCAAGTCAAAAAATGGCTTGTCAAGTCTAAGGTGAGTCCTAGTCTTGTAACACTAGTGTGAACACATCGAGGAATAATGTATATGCCGATGAAGAGAGAACCCATCCTTGTTTCCGAATAAACCATGGTATAAATATGGTTGGTTGAGATAAAACATCACTCTCCTAGATAGTTCAAACCATAATCTTTCATGGCTACAAACATACCTTTATTATGTGTGTTATTGATCCTACTGAAGAAATGGTGGAACATGTTGTAGATCAAATATTGCAACACTAAGTCCACAAGAAGGGTTACTTGTCCTGATTTCAAAAAATATCTTTAAGATGTTCATCCATCTTGAGTAATGTGAACTATTGATGTCATCTACATCTTTGAAACTATCTGCAATCATGTGCAATACTGTAGAAGCTAGAGCTATATTGGATACTACAAATGACTGCTCAATGGAATCCTAATAGCAATATCACAATTTGACACATTGCAGAAAATACCTTTGAATTATCAATTGATGAGCTAAAGGGGCTCTATAATGAATGTTTCATAAGACACAACACTTGTTGAAGGTTTTGCAAATTGGGTTGCAAGCTAAGTGGGCTTAACCTTGGGGAAAATAATTTGTGGTTAAGCGCTTGAGCTAGAGTATATTGGAATGGGTGACCTCCCGAGAAGGCCTAGTGCCTCACCTTTATGATCATCACTTAGATGCAATGATTCCTAAGTAGGCCATTCAATATCATTTCAAATTTGTTCATTTACGCAACTCACAAATTTGCAACTTAAGACTCCTCCAACCTAAGGGATCGATCCGGTGGAACATAGCTCAGAGCGATTCCACATGTTTCAGTGCAAAAGAGGACCATGCCTAGCATAAAAATACCTATTTGGATGTGTTGGAATAGTTTGATTGGTCACACAAGTTGCAGAATGCAAGTTGCACCACTCTGCAACTTTGTACTGCTTGCATTTGATGCTTTTTCCATCAAGTGAAAATCCACCACCATTGGAAAACCACTCTGAGATAGCCAAAAATGAGAGAGGTTTTTTTAGACAGGCTCAACGCAATCCTATAGGATTAGATGAAAAGTTTCTAAGCATCACAGTATCTGAGTAATAGCATGCTGAAGTTTGTAGATATTTTTCACTTTGGACCCTTAAGGGATCGATCTGGTGAAACATAGCTTAGAGTGATTCCATGTGTTTCGGTACGAAAAAAGACCATGCTTGGCATAAACATACCTATTCAGAAATGTTGGAATAGTCTGCTTGGTCACACGAGTTGCAGAGTGAAAGTTGCACCACTTTGCAACTTTGCACAACTTGAATTTGACACCTTTTCCATCAAATGAAAATCTGCCACCACGAGAAAACCACTCCAAGATAGCCAAAATCGAGAGAGGTTTTTCTAGAGGGTTCCATTGCCTTTCTATAGGATTAGATGAGAATTTTCTAAGTGTCATGGTATTCGAGTAATAGCATGCTGAATTTTGCAGCTATTTTGCACTTTGGACCCTTAAGGGACCGATCCAGTTGAACATAGCTCAGAGCGATTCAACGTGTTTCAGTGCAAAAAAAGACAAATCCTAGCATAGAAATACCTATTTGGACACATTGGAGCAGTTAGTTTGGTCACATGAGTTACAAAACGAAATTTGCTCCACTTTGCAACTTTGCACTGCTTGAATTTGACACTTTTTCCATCAAGTGAAAATCCGCCGCCACGAGAAAACCACTCCAAGATAACCAAAACCGAGAGAGGTATTTCTAGAGGGGCCCAGTGCCTTTCTATAGGATCAGATGAGAAGTTTCTAAGTTTCTGGGTATCTGAGTACTAGCATGTTGAATTTTGCAGCCATTTTGCACTTTGGACCCTTAAGGGATCGATCCGGTGGAACATAGCTCGAAGCGATTCTATGTGTTTCGATGTGAAAGAGGACCATGGCTAGCATAAAAATACCTATTCCGACCTGTTGGAACAGTCTGCTTGGTCACACGAGTTGCAGAAAAATGTGTACAAATTGTTTACATGACCTTTATATGACCTTTTTCACAGTGTTTACATTTCAAAATTCAAAGTTTGCAAATTTTCCTACTCAAGGCATTTATAGAACAAGGTGCAACTACACCAAACATGAACTCCAACCTTACAATATTTGAGTATATCTCATTATGTAATTAAATCTTATTACAATGCCTTTGGCACTTTGTTCTCTCAGATCTTTTACAATGTCACTCATACATTCAAGATTCTCTTTAAATGTCTACATCATAGGTGCTCATTATGAGGTTAACTTCAAATGAGTAAATTGAGATTCACTCACTAAGCTTCACATGCTCTCTTATAATGACTTGAAATCAAAATTGAGATTTGTCAAAATCATCAAAATAAGTATGTTGCATTGCTTTTTTGGCTGAGATTCTCTTTGATGGCTCTTCAATCAACATTTTTTGCAACGAAAGATCAATCAACCCTTAGTAGTTTACTTACAAATATGCAAAGTAAAAGAGAAAAAGAAAGAGCATCCAAAATGGAAATGAAATAAAAATAGATGGAAGGCACTTATAGATGTTGCATGCAGGCATCAAAATAAGGATGTTGCATTGCTTTTCTGGTTGACATTCTCTTGGATGGCTCATATATTTGCATTTTTTGCAAGGGGACACCAATCACTATAAAAGAAGATGATAGAATTGGCATCAAAAAAATTAATGTGCATACAAGTATAAATTAATAAGAACCAATGTGCATATACTTATAAATTAATCCAATGAACCATCCAGGTCTGCTCTACTCTTTATTTTATCAAGTATTGCATCATGGTCAAGCTCACGGACCTTCCATAATGTCTTGTTCAAAGGTCTACCCCCACATTTGGTCAAATGAACATTGGATGCCACGATAAGGTTTGAGTAATGAATAATCTTACGATGCATGTCAAAGTCCTGAAATAGCCAATGTTTAACACTTGAATGTGGGTACCTTCTAAGCCATGTTCCAGTAACCACAATTGAGCCTGTAGGGTATTCAATGTTTTCTCCACCTATAACTGGGGCCTCCAATTTATTTTTGGTCTCAACACAACGAAACAAGTAATAGTTTGTTCCCTCTTCATTGACTTTATCTGTAATAACTGCATAAACATGCCTTGCATTGATATGTGCAAAAAATCTCTTGAAATTTGTCAACATTATGAATACAGTACAAAGTAATATCTAACGATATGGAATTTCAACAACTAAGAAAGTAGATATATCACCTCGTTGAACTAGATCTAATATGTGGTCAAAGTCGACCGATGATTCTATTTGTGTTAGTTCCAATGTCATCGGAGGGCAATACGTGTGAAGTGGGCTAAGATAACTTGTGAACCATTTATCAACCCACTCCCCTGACTCACAACCATTCCAGTCTTTCATTGTACATGAAGAACAAAAGCATGCCATCTTTCGTGTATTGATACTCCATGAACCTATATTTGAGTTAAGGAAAGAGTGTACCTCAGTCGATCCTATTAGTGTACAATAGTCTTCATATGGTGCAATGTTAGTATCATCCATCAACCAAAAAAAATATGAATTGAAGACATACCTTCATTACCTGGACCCATCAAAGCATTACACCACTCAACGATTGATTTTGCATCTATCAAATTTTCACTGTCTTTATACTTTAACTCTTCTCGTGCTAATGCTCTTTTCACACATGCTCCTGCACCATCATGCTCCCCCTTTCCATGTCCAGCCTCACAAAAGTTCCACATATGTTGAACACCTATAATGACATGCATCCTGCACAACTAGTAGAACATGCACAAGTTCTTGAATTGTGTTGCATAGTTATCAGACCATATTATATGTCGATCGTATTATATGCCCCTCTGAGCCAAACCACTGTAGAACATCTGGAAGCAACCTTGCACAAACTCTGGAGAATGTGTGCGATCATCACTAATGCAAAAGTGGTACTCCCTCAATACCTTCCTTTTCTCATATGTACTATCAAATGCATGAGTGAATGCTATGTGCACAAATATCGAAACTTGTGTGGAGTTGTAATACTGTGACTACACCTCATGTTGTGGCTATAGAGTGTAGTTCTCTGCAAAGTCAACCACAGATACTATGCTTCCAACTAGAAAGGTGTCCTTGCATAGCTTGAATTGCGTTTCCAACCATCGGGCTCTATGGGTATGCATTGCATACTCAGACAGTATACTGTCATGAAATGTGGTCATAAATTTGTACACTAGAATCTTCTCAATAGCCAAATCACACCTTTTTGCTTGAGACGCATCTTTTGTAGCATATGCCACTGTTTTATACTTCCCGAACTCTACTAGTTTTTGTCCCACCTCATCTGTGCTTTCCATATGTTTCAACATACCGGCATACGCTAGAAGCCACCACAACGCTCGCATGAACCATCCAAGCATGTTGTCCTATAGAATATCTGGCCATCCTCTATTTCACATAATTTTTTTGATAAGAACTCTCTTGAAGATTTTGGTGGGGCTTCTATGCCACAGTCCTACAAAACATTGTTAGTATGCAAATTTAAAAATATAGAACGATAAACATCGTAATGGATAGAAAATTCAATATTTAGTCTACAACAACAAGTAGTGCATGTGTGATTTATCTTGACATAAAAAGGTTTAAGCAGTCCAAAAAATATTTGAGAAATACTAATTTGAGGATAATCATTTTCAAATTTCTGAAAAAATTGGGTTTGAGCCATATCCAAAAAATGCTTTGGATGTGGCTCACGATTGCGACTACCGATTCTCCTTCTTACCACATCCCTTTGATTCAGAGATGGCCTTGTTTTATTCTTCCAATACTCTTCAATTAGTGTTCTCAAGGCTTCGACAACTTGTTTATCTTTTTGTGACAGTCTCCCTAAGAATGCCCATAATTCATTTGTATCATTTCCCTCAATTCTTTTCTACCTTTGAATGGCTCTTGATAAAGTTTTTCTACTAATTCCCATTTTTTCAGTAGTCTTTTTAATTAGGCGAGCTCTCTTTGTTTGACAACTTACCAAAGTCGATGTAATGACACGTCAGGTGACATTACTATCCTTTGAGCATGAGGTCTTACCCACACTCTCATAAACATCCATTTGATTCTTCACAATAGTGTCTTCACTCGATGCATTTGATGTTGTCAGCCCAAGAGTCTTCATGATGTTCCTATACTTTACACTTTGCTTCATTTCAACAAATAGTTGACATCTTGCAGTCTCATTTAGCCTTTCAAAGAATCGTTCCCAAATCTTATCAGCATATCTTCTACAAGTGCATGTTGAAATCTTACATTCCATGTGCTACAAAATCTCATCATCAATATTAATCAAATACTTTGGATTTCTATGCAAAATTCTTGGTGGTGTTCTCCTAGGTACATACATCTCAACATTAGGAATTTCATCAATATTTAATTGAGGTGGGCTAGATTGCATACCTTCGATCGAGGTTGGAGAAGAAGACATACCTTGAGGTTCACATGGGAATGATGGCATACCTTCTTCGTCAATTTCGTGTGATGATGTACTCTCAACTTGAGATGTGTTGGATGGTGTCCAACAATATTCACTTGTGGTAAATGGTGTCCCCCCATATTTACTTGTAGTAGATGGTGTCCATCCATATTCACTTGTGCTAGATGGTGTCCCTCCATATTCGCTTGTGCTTAATGGTGTCCCTTCATATTCACTTGTCGTAGAGGGTGTGTCTCCAAATACGGTATCTGAATTTCTCTTACGACGATGCTTTCACATTTGTGCTTGTTGTGCTGCCAATTCCCATTCTCTTTTTGACAGTTGAGGTTCCTCTACAATCGTTTTGTTTTCATCAATTATTTCCAATTTCTTCTTTTCTTGATATGCTTCCACTTGAACTCTCTCCTTTTCTTTCAAGGTTTTGTTCTCTTCATTTTTTAGTTTCCTCTTTGTCTTTTTCTTCGGCATGGTGGATAATTTTATCTATACCATGGTAATGAGATGAATATTAGTTCCTAAAAAAGTGTTGAAGGAGTGGTCTATGTAATGAACATTTGACCTTGTGTAGGGTATTTTAAAAATGTTTGATGCTTTGGAATGGTCTAGGAAGGCCCAGGTATAGGAGTTTCTATAAACCCTGCCTCTTTGCATTGAAAAATGGGGGGTTTTGTATTGGAAGCCTAGTTGAGCGGGTAAGGTCCTAAGACCTAGAAATTATCTTGTTTTGAGACCTAATTAAAGACTTTTTTTGGGTTTGGAAGTCTGGTGTGAAGATCTAAGGGTAGTTCCTTTGTAAAATTGGCCTACTTGGAGGCCTTAAATAGTGAAAAAGGTCAATTTTCTTAATGTTGTCCCAAAGGAGTCATGTGATGGGTTAAGGTATGTCTTGCAACTCTGAAATTGGTGCTACAATCATTCTTTTATTTTCCTGGTGTTTTCAAAAGTTTTGGAGTTAAGGGCCCAAAACTAGTTTTGCATAGTAACTAGATTCCAATGGTGAAATTTGGGAAATAATGTTTTTGTTTGTTGTCCATCTTGGAGGAGTGTTGGGATTGGTCCATTATGCCTTTGTAATCTTCTTAGATGGATCTTGAAGGCAAGTTGACATCTTCAATGGTTTTGGGTCCTCTAACTCTGCATCAAAAAGAGTATCACAGTTTGAAGTGTGTGCATGGTTTGGGAGATACATGTGATAGATTGTAGATGCTTGGCTACTAGTAATGTGCACAGTGAACAAAGGAACTAAGTTTGTGTGTAAGGGAAGACTTCTGAAAGGTTTCATTTTTGTTGTACTAACTCAGACAAATATTTATTAAGCAAATAAAGGTTTGGTTGTGCCTTAAGAATTATAGTTTGTGTTTGTAAACAATGGTGCCATTATGAAATATTTAAGACAACTTGTGAATGAAATAATCATTGGTTGATGTTTTGAGGAACCTAGTTGATTGTAATCAGTTATTTTCAATATTTTCAAGGTGTTTCAAAGGTCCTTAAGGAATTGGGAAGTCTTAATGCTAATTTGAGTATACGAATCAAATGTTTTGTGAAGGGAAATATAGTTGAATAAGTGTGTCAAAAAAGGTGTTGATTTATTCCTTTGTACTACATCAGTTTGTGCAGAGGTATTGGAAGGTGTTTGGACCCTTCAGAGGAATGGGAGAGGCTTGGAGTTGTCTTAAAGGATGAATTTTGGTGAATGGTTCTGAATTTCAATAATTGGCAAGTGTAAAATGGTAATTGGCAAGTGTATATAATTTGGTAATTTAAAATGTGCATTGACAACCTAAGGTTATAATGACAAACAAAAATGAAAGAAATCCATAATAGAATGAAAGAAAATTTGTAAAGACTTCACATACCTTAAAAACCAAACTTTCAAATGGAGGAGTTCAACCCAATTATGTAGCCTTAGTTTCTTCTTTCTTCAGACTCCACAACAATTTGACTTGTTTAAAATCTTATTCCCTTCCACACTTCAATTGCATATCATTTTTCAATGGAATTCAAACTTCAATTGATATTATATGTCTTTCAACGTGGAAACTCTGCTATTTCATGCAAAGGTGGTAAAAAGATCATGGAAAAGGTGATGGAATGTGAAAAAGATGCTTGCACACTTCACAACATCATCAAAAAGCTATTTTTTATTGGAGCACGTGTAGAACTAGGGGAATATGCAGACTATGGGCCTTCAAATCATGGGTATACAGAGTTTTTTTACTATTTTAGTGGAGTTAGAAACAAGCTCGCGTTATAACGTGAGCGTGTTATGTGAAATTTGGTTTTCTTAGTATATAGAGAGCGAGAGAGGGGGAGAGTGGGAGAGAGGGAGATAGAGACAGAGATAGAGAGGGAGGGGGAGAGGGGGAGAGTGGGAGAGAGTGGGAGAAGAGTGGAGGCTGGGAGACAGAGAGAGTGG